>CAXIES010000311.1:0-372500 GCA_964023965.1 Melinopterus prodromus
CTAATAGGGTTCCCCATAGCCAGGCCATCGTTCTGTATATAAATGTCATTGAAAAATTTAAAAAAGTTCTGATTAAGTATCAATTTGAAAAGGTCTAGAATGTCATCGACGTTCGAATCAAATATATTATGGGATAAAGAAAATCTAGGCTGACCTAAAAATTTTTTAACGATAACCAAAACTTCGTCAGTTGGTATGTTTGTGTAAAGGTTCGTAACATCAAACGATACGAGTGTATAGCTATCCTTTATGTTTATATCTTTAGTTTGACTTATAAAATGTTGACTGTTTTTTATTTCAAATTTAGGTTGGTATTCAAGATTGTAAATTATTTTGTTTAGTAATTTGGCTAGCCTAGATATGGGTGTGTTGATTGAGGTAACGATGGGTCTGATGGGAAACCCTGCCTTGTGGACCTTTAAGAGGCTGTAGGACTTTTTTCCAAGATAATAACATCACTCTTGCAGCTCGTGACCCCTTTCCATCCTACATCAACCGTTTCAAAACTGTTCTAAAGAGATGCGACAACACCCTACAACTTTTTAACCAACTACTCGTCTCTGATTGACATGAACCCAACATATCCTAAGTCCTACAGCCTCTTAAAGGTCCACAAGGCAGGGTTTCCCATCAGACCCATCGTTACCTCAATCAACACACCCATATCTAGGCTAGCCAAATTACTAAACAAAATAATTTACAATCTTGAATACCAACCTAAATTTGAAATAAAAAACAGTCAACATTTTATAAGTCAAACTAAAGATATAAACATAAAGGATAGCTATACACTCGTATCGTTTGATGTTACGAACCTTTACACAAACATACCAACTGACGAAGTTTTGGTTATCGTTAAAAAATTTTTAGGTCAGCCTAGATTTTCTTTATCCCATAATATATTTGATTCGAACGTCGATGACATTCTAGACCTTTTCAAATTGATACTTAATCAGAACTTTTTTAAATTTTTCAATGACATTTATATACAGAACGATGGCCTGGCTATGGGGAACCCTATTAGTGGATTACTAGC
This sequence comes from Melinopterus prodromus, assembly GCA_964023965.1. Classification (NCBI taxonomy): domain Eukaryota; kingdom Metazoa; phylum Arthropoda; class Insecta; order Coleoptera; family Scarabaeidae; genus Melinopterus; species Melinopterus prodromus. Next base: position 1,037 of record CAXIES010000311.1, read on the forward strand.
TAGTTTCTACGTAGACAATCTTGAGAAAAAGATTTTACAACTTCCTGAGAGTAGCAACGTTGTTTATTGGGGTAGATATGTCGACGACGTTTTTTGTATTTTTGATGGTACCGAACCACAGATTGAATCTTTCCTTCAGAAAATCAATAACATTTCTAAATTAAAATTCACAACTGAAATAGAAGTAGACAGTTCCATAAATTTCCTAGACTTGACAGTATCTAAAAGTAACAACAGTCTCAACTATAAAATCTATCACAAGCCGACCAGCACTGATGTAATAATACCTGCATCCTCACAGCATTCACATAACGTAAAGATGTGCGCCTTTAGATATTTTTTCCATCGACTTTTTACCTATCCACTCAGCGACGAAAATCATGTTGCAGAAAAGAACTACATCCTGGACATCGGCATAAACAACGGTTACAAACTTCACCACATTTTAAAGCTTTATAATTTTTGCCGACAGAAACACGTACTTAGACATGTCTACCCCCACACAAAAACAATGACTGCCTATACCAGCATAACTTACCACCCTGCAATAAACGACGATTTGAAGATCATTTTCCGTGCCCACAACATCCAACTGACTAACCCTGGCCCACCCACCGTTTCATTGCTCCTCTCCAACGGCAAAACACCCCTTAATAAGCTGGACATGAGCGGTATATATGAATTAACCTGTGGTACCTGTGGCAAGATTTACATCGGGCAGTCCGGCCGATCGCTGCGTACGCGACTCGACGAACACTTACGAAATAAAAATAAATCTGCTTTTGGATCACACATAAAGGACAATAATCATGCTGCCGATGAAAGCAACATAAAACTTCTCAAACCTATAAGGAAGTCTAAAAAGATGGACTTCTTTGAGGCCTATTACATTCAAAATCGTAAGGACGAGCAAGCAGATTTACTAAATAGAATAACTGAATTCACCGAACATTCCCTTTTTAGAATTTTTAAGCCATCAAATAATTTCGGTCGGTCGTGTACACAATGATCGCCGGTGATTTTTGTTTTGTTTGGGAATTTTGCAACACCTGTTTTCGTTCGCACCTGCGCCTTGTCTCGGCGTTGGTTTCATGATGTGCTTTTCCAATCACAAAGTTTACACCTGTTTGCCGAGTGCCGCTGTGAAAGATTTTTGAAATTTTTGTAGTTTTGTTATGTGTGATGAAGACTGCTGTAGCCATTTTTTGTCTTTTAACTTGTTGACGGATTAATAACTGTGAGTATTTTTTGTACTTTATGGTTTATATATTTGCATTTTGATCGAACAACACTGTTTTTTATTGTATTTGACATTTTGATGCTTGCGCTCGTTCTCATTGTGGGTTCGTTTTGTAGATATGGTCCGAAGATGAAACTGTCGTTTCGAAATCGATAACCATGCAAAATAGAGATTTTTCTTAATTAAAGCTGATGCTAAACAACACACACATGCGTTTAAATTCCTGTTTAGTTGGGTTCGTAATTTTACCCGGAGTTTTAGTTGGGTTCGTAATTTTACCCGGAGTTTTAGTTGAGTTCGTAATTTTACCCGGAGTTTTAGTTGGGTTCGTAATTTTACCCGGACTTTTTAGTTGGGTTCGTAATTTTACCCGGACTTTTTAGTTGGGTTCGTAATTTTACCCGGACTTTTTAGTTGGGTTCGTAATTTTACCCGGACTTTTTAGTTGGGTTCGTAATTTTACCCGGAGTTTTAGTTGGGTTCGTAATTTTACCCGGACTTTTTAGTTGGGTTCGAATTTTTTACCCGGACTTTTAGTTGGGTTCATAATTTTACCCGGAGTTTTAGTTGGGTTCGTAATTTTACCCGGACCTTTTAGTTGGGTTCGTATTTTGTACCCGGACTTTTAGTTGGGTTCGTAATTTTACCCGGAGTTTTAGTTGGGTTCGTAATTTTACCCGGAGTTTTAGTTGGGTTCGTAATTTTACCCGGAGTCTTGAGTTACCCGGACTTTTTAGTTGGGTTCGTATTTTTACCCGGACTTTTAGTTGGGTTCGTAATTTTACCCGGAGTTTTACTTGGGTTCGTAATTTTACCCGCAGTTTTAGTTGGGTTCGTAATTTTACCCGGACTTTTTAGTTGGGTTCGTAATTTTACCCGGACTTTTTAGTTGGGTTCGTATTTTTTACCCGGAGTTTTAGTTGGGTTCGTAATTTTACCCGGAGTTTTAGTTGGGTTCGTAATTTTACCCGGACCTTTTAGTTGGGTTCGTATTTTTTACCCGGACTTTTAGTTGGGTTCGTAATTTTACCCGGAGTTTTAGTTGGGTTCGTAATTTTACCCGGAGTTTTAGTTGAGTTCGTAATTTTACCCGGAGTTTTAGTTGGGTTCGTAATTTTACCCGGACTTTTTAGTTGGGTTCGTAATTTTACCCGGACTTTTTAGTTGGGTTCGTAATTTTACCCGGACTTTTTAGTTGGGTTCGTAATTTTACCCGGACTTTTTAGTTGGGTTCGTAATTTTACCCGGAGTTTTAGTTGGGTTCGTAATTTTACCCGGACTTTTTAGTTGGGTTCGAATTTTTTACCCGGACTTTTAGTTGGGTTCATAATTTTACCCGGAGTTTTAGTTGGGTTCGTAATTTTACCCGGACCTTTTAGTTGGGTTCGTATTTTGTACCCGGACTTTTAGTTGGGTTCGTAATTTTACCCGGAGTTTTAGTTGGGTTCGTAATTTTACCCGGAGTTTTAGTTGGGTTCGTAATTTTACCCGGAGTCTTGAGTTACCCGGACTTTTTAGTTGGGTTCGTATTTTTACCCGGACTTTTAGTTGGGTTCGTAATTTTACCCGGAGTTTTACTTTGGTTCGTAATTTTACCCGGAGTTTTACTTGGGTTCGTAATTTTACCCGGAGTTTTAGTTGGGTTCGTAATTTTACCCGGAGTTTTAGTTGGGTTCGTAATTTTACCCGGAGTTTTAGTTGGGTTCGTAATTTTACCCGGACTTTTTAGTTGGGTGCCGTATTTTTTACCCGGAGTTTTAGTTGGGTTTGTAATTTTACCCGGAGTTTTAGTTGGGTTCGTAATTTTACCCGGACTTTTTAGTTGGGTTCGTATTTTTTACCCGGACTTTTAGTTGGGTTCGTAATTTTACCCGGAGTTTTAGTTGGGTTCGTAATTTTACCCGGAGTTTTAGTTGGGTTCGTAATTTTACCCGGAGTTTTAGTTGGGTTCGTAATTTTACCCGGAGTTTTACTTGGGTTCGTAATTTTACCCGGAGTTTTACTTGGGTTCGTAATTTTACCCGGAGTTTTAGTTGGGTTCGTAATTTTACCCGGAGTTTTAGTTGGGTTCGTAATTTTACCCGGACTTTTTAGTTGGGTTCGTATTTTTTACCCGGACTTTTAGTTGGGTTCGTAATTTTACCCGGAGTTTTAGTTGGGTTCGTAATTTTACCCGGAGTTTTAGTTGAGTTCGTAATTTTACCCGGAGTTTTAGTTGGGTTCGTAATTTTACCCGGACTTTTTAGTTGGGTTCGTAATTTTACCCGGACTTTTTAATTGGGTTCGTATTTTTTACCCGGAGTTTTAGTTGGGTTCGTAATTTTACCCGGAGTTTTAGTTGGGTTCGTAATTTTACCCGGAGTTTTAGTTGGGTTCGTAATTTTACCCGGACTTTTTAGTTGGGTTCGTATTTTTTACCCGGACTTTTAGTTGGGTTCGTAATTTTACCCGGAGTTTTAGTTGGGTTCGTAATTTTACCCGGAGTTTTAGTTGAGTTCGTAATTTTACCCGGAGTTTTAGTTGGGTTCGTAATTTTACCCGGACTTTTTAGTTGGGTTCGTAATTTTACCCGGACTTTTTAGTTGGGTTCGTAATTTTACCCGGACTTTTTAGTTGGGTTCGTAATTTTACCCGGAGTTTTACTTGGGTTCGTAATTTAACCCGGAGTTTTACTTGGGTTCGTAATTTTACCCGGAGTTTTAGTTGGGTTCGTAATTTTACCCGGAGTTTTAGTTGGGTTCGTAATTTTACCCGGACTTTTTAGTTGGGTTCGTATTTTTTACCCGGACTTTTAGTTGGGTTCGTAATTTTACCCGGAGTTTTAGTTGGGTTCGTAATTTTACCCGGAGTTTTAGTTGAGTTCGTAATTTTACCCGGAGTTTTAGTTGGGTTCGTAATTTTACCCGGACTTTTTAGTTGGGTTCGTAATTTTACCCGGACTTTTTAGTTGGGTTCGTATTTTTCACCCGGAGTTTTAGTTGGGTTCGTAATTTTACCCGGACTTTTTAGTTGGGTTCGTAATTTTACCCGGACTTTTTAGTTGGGTTCGTAATTTTACCCGGACTTTTTAGTTGGGTTCGTAATTTTACCCGGAGTTTTACTTGGGTTCGTAATTTTACCCGGAGTTTCAGTTGGTTTCGTAATTTTACCCGGACTTTTTAGTTGGGTTCGTATTTTTTACCCGGACTTTTAGTTGGGTTCGTAATTTTACCCGGAGTTTTAGTTGGGTTCGTAATTTTACCCGGAGTTTTAGTTGAGTTCGTAATTTTACCCGGAGTTTTAGTTGGGTTCGTAATTTTACCCGGACTTTTTAGTTGGGTTCGTAATTTTACCCGGACTTTTTAGTTGGGTTCGTATTTTTTACCCGGAGTTTTAGTTGGGTTCGTAATTTTACCTGGAGTTTTAGTTGGGTTCGTAATTTTACCCGGACCTTTTAGTTGGGTTCGTATTTTTTACCCGGACTTTTAGTTGGGTTCGTAATTTTACCCGGAGTTTTAGTTGGGTTCGTAATTTTACCCGGAGTTTTAGTTGAGTTCGTAATTTTACCCGGAGTTTTAGTTGGGTTCGTAATTTTACCCGGACTTTTTAGTTGGGTTCGTAATTTTACCCGGACTTTTTAGTTGGGTTCGTAATTTTACCCGGACTTTTTAGTTGGGTTCGTAATTTTACCCGGACTTTTTAGTTGGGTTCGTAATTTTACCCGGAGTTTTAGTTGGGTTCGTAATTTTACCCGGACTTTTTAGTTGGGTTCGAATTTTTTACCCGGACTTTTAGTTGGGTTCATAATTTTACCCGGAGTTTTAGTTGGGTTCGTAATTTTACCCGGACCTTTTAGTTGGGTTCGTATTTTGTACCCGGACTTTTAGTTGGGTTCGTAATTTTACCCGGAGTTTTAGTTGGGTTCGTAATTTTACCCGGAGTTTTAGTTGGGTTCGTAATTTTACCCGGAGTCTTGAGTTACCCGGACTTTTTAGTTGGGTTCGTATTTTTACCCGGACTTTTAGTTGGGTTCGTAATTTTACCCGGAGTTTTACTTGGGTTCGTAATTTTACCCGGAGTTTTACTTGGGTTCGTAATTTTACCCGGAGTTTTAGTTGGGTTCGTAATTTTACCCGGAGTTTTAGTTGGGTTCGTAATTTTACCCGGAGTTTTAGTTGGGTTCGTAATTTTACCCGGACTTTTTAGTTGGGTGCCGTATTTTTTACCCGGAGTTTTAGTTGGGTTCGTAATTTTACCCGGAGTTTTAGTTGGGTTCGTAATTTTACCCGGACTTTTTAGTTGTGTTGGTAATTTTACCCGGAGTTTTAGTTGGGTTCATATTTTTTACCGGACTTTTTAGTTGGGTTCGTATTTTTACCCGGAGTTTTAGTTGGGTTCGTATTTTTTACCCGGAGTTTTAGTTGGGTTCGTATTTTTACCCGGAGTTTTAGTTGGGTTCGTATTTTTACCCGGAGTTTTAGTTGGGTTCGTATTTTTTACCCGGACTTTTTAGTTGGGTTAGTATTTTTGCCCGGAGTTTTAGTTGGGTTCGTATTTTTTAGCCGGAGTTTTAGTTGGGTTCGTATTTTTTACCCGGAGTTTTAGTTGGGTTCGTATTTTTACCCGGAGTTTTAGTTGGGTTCGTATTTTTACCCGGAGTTTTAGTTGGGTTCGTATTTTTTACCCGGAGTTTTAGTTGGGTTCGTATTTTTACCCGGAGTTTTAGTTGGGTTCGTAATTTTACCCGGACTTTTTAGTTGGGTTCGAATTTTTTACCCGGACTTTTACTTGGGTTCGTAATTTTACCCGGACTTTTTAGTTGCGTTCGTATTTTTTACCCGGACTTTTAGTTGGGTTCGTAACTTTACCCGGAGTTTTAGTTGGGTTCGTAATTTTACCCGGAGTTTTAGTTGGGTTCGTAATTTTACCCGGAGTCTTGAGTTAATAGTTGGGTTCGTATTTTTACCCGGACTTTTAGTTGGGTTCGTAATTTTACCCGGAGTTTTAGTTGTGTTCGTCATTTTACCCGGAGTTTTAGTTGGGTTCGTAATTTTACCCGGAGTTTTACTTGGGTTCGTAATTTTACCCGGAGTTTTACTTGGGTTCGTAATTTTACCCGGAGTTTTAGTTGGGTTCGTAATTTTACCCGGAGTTTTAGTTGGGTTCGTAATTTTACCCGGACTTTTTAGTTGGGTTCGTATTTTTTACCCGGACTTTTAGTTGGGTTCGTAATTTTACCCGGAGTTTTAGTTGGGTTCGTAATTTTACCCGGAGTTTTAGTTGAGTTAGTAATTTTATCCGGAGTTTTAGTTGGGTTCGTAATTTTACCCGGACTTTTTAGTTGGGTTCGTAATTTTACCCGGACTTTTTAATTGGGTTCGTAATTTTTACCCGGAGTTTTAGTTGGGTTCGTAATTTTACCCGGACTTTTTAGTTGGGTTCGTAATTTTACCCGGACTTTTTAGTTGGGTTCGTAATTTTACCCGGAGTTTTACTTGGGTTCGTAATTTTACCCGGAGTTTTACTTGGGTTCGTAATTTTACCCGGAGTTTTAGTTGGGTTCGTAATTTTACCCGGAGTTTTAGTTGGGTTCGTAATTTTACCCGGACTTTTTAGTTGGGTTCGTATTTTTTACCCGGACTTTTAGTTGGGTTCGTAATTTTACCCGGAGTTTTAGTTGGGTTCGTAATTTTACCCGAAGTTTTAGTTGAGTTCGTAATTTTACCCGGAGTTTTAGTTGGGTTCGTAATTTTACCCGGACTTTTTAGTTGGGTTCGTAATTTTACCCGGACTTTTTAGTTGGGTTCGTATTTTTTACCCGGACTTTTAGTTGGGTTCGTAATTTTACCCGGAGTTTTAGTTGGGTTCGTAATTTTACCCGGAGTTTTAGTTGAGTTCGTAATTTTACCCGGAGTTTTAGTTGGGTTCGTAATTTTACCCGGACTTTTTAGTTGGGTTCGTAATTTTACCCGGACTTTTTAGTTGGGTTCGTATTTTTCACCCGGAGTTTTAGTTGGGTTCGTAATTTTACCCGGACTTTTTAGTTGGGTTCGTAATTTTACCCGGACTTTTTAGTTGGGTTCGTAATTTTACCCGGACTTTTTAGTTGGGTTCGTAATTTTACCCGGAGTTTTACTTGGGTTCGTAATTTTACCCGGAGTTTCAGTTGGTTTCGTAATTTTACCCGGACTTTTTAGTTGGGTTCGTATTTTTTACCCGGACTTTTAGTTGGGTTCGTAATTTTACCCGGAGTTTTAGTTGGGTTCGTAATTTTACCCGGAGTTTTAGTTGAGTTCGTAATTTTACCCGGAGTTTTAGTTGGGTTCGTAATTTTACCCGGACTTTTTAGTTGGGTTCGTAATTTTACCCGGACTTTTTAGTTGGGTTCGTATTTTTTACCCGGAGTTTTAGTTGGGTTCGTAATTTTACCTGGAGTTTTAGTTGGGTTCGTAATTTTACCCGGACCTTTTAGTTGGGTTCGTATTTTTTACCCGGACTTTTAGTTGGGTTCGTAATTTTACCCGGAGTTTTAGTTGGGTTCGTAATTTTACCCGGAGTTTTAGTTGAGTTCGTAATTTTACCCGGAGTTTTAGTTGGGTTCGTAATTTTACCCGGACTTTTTAGTTGGGTTCGTAATTTTACCCGGACTTTTTAGTTGGGTTCGTAATTTTACCCGGACTTTTTAGTTGGGTTCGTAATTTTACCCGGACTTTTTAGTTGGGTTCGTAATTTTACCCGGAGTTTTAGTTGGGTTCGTAATTTTACCCGGACTTTTTAGTTGGGTTCGAATTTTTTACCCGGACTTTTAGTTGGGTTCATAATTTTACCCGGAGTTTTAGTTGGGTTCGTAATTTTACCCGGACCTTTTAGTTGGGTTCGTATTTTGTACCCGGACTTTTAGTTGGGTTCGTAATTTTACCCGGAGTTTTAGTTGGGTTCGTAATTTTACCCGGAGTTTTAGTTGGGTTCGTAATTTTACCCGGAGTCTTGAGTTACCCGGACTTTTTAGTTGGGTTCGTATTTTTACCCGGACTTTTAGTTGGGTTCGTAATTTTACCCGGAGTTTTACTTGGGTTCGTAATTTTACCCGGAGTTTTACTTGGGTTCGTAATTTTACCCGGAGTTTTAGTTGGGTTCGTAATTTTACCCGGAGTTTTAGTTGGGTTCGTAATTTTACCCGGAGTTTTAGTTGGGTTCGTAATTTTACCCGGACTTTTTAGTTGGGTGCCGTATTTTTTACCCGGAGTTTTAGTTGGGTTCGTAATTTTACCCGGAGTTTTAGTTGGGTTCGTAATTTTACCCGGACTTTTTAGTTGTGTTGGTAATTTTACCCGGAGTTTTAGTTGGGTTCATATTTTTTACCGGACTTTTTAGTTGGGTTCGTATTTTTACCCGGAGTTTTAGTTGGGTTCGTATTTTTTACCCGGAGTTTTAGTTGGGTTCGTATTTTTACCCGGAGTTTTAGTTGGGTTCGTATTTTTACCCGGAGTTTTAGTTGGGTTCGTATTTTTTACCCGGACTTTTTAGTTGGGTTAGTATTTTTGCCCGGAGTTTTAGTTGGGTTCGTATTTTTTAGCCGGAGTTTTAGTTGGGTTCGTATTTTTTACCCGGAGTTTTAGTTGGGTTCGTATTTTTACCCGGAGTTTTAGTTGGGTTCGTATTTTTACCCGGAGTTTTAGTTGGGTTCGTATTTTTTACCCGGAGTTTTAGTTGGGTTCGTATTTTTACCCGGAGTTTTAGTTGGGTTCGTAATTTTACCCGGACTTTTTAGTTGGGTTCGAATTTTTTACCCGGACTTTTACTTGGGTTCGTAATTTTACCCGGACTTTTTAGTTGCGTTCGTATTTTTTACCCGGACTTTTAGTTGGGTTCGTAACTTTACCCGGAGTTTTAGTTGGGTTCGTAATTTTACCCGGAGTTTTAGTTGGGTTCGTAATTTTACCCGGAGTCTTGAGTTAATAGTTGGGTTCGTATTTTTACCCGGACTTTTAGTTGGGTTCGTAATTTTACCCGGAGTTTTAGTTGTGTTCGTCATTTTACCCGGAGTTTTAGTTGGGTTCGTAATTTTACCCGGAGTTTTACTTGGGTTCGTAATTTTACCCGGAGTTTTACTTGGGTTCGTAATTTTACCCGGAGTTTTAGTTGGGTTCGTAATTTTACCCGGAGTTTTAGTTGGGTTCGTAATTTTACCCGGACTTTTTAGTTGGGTTCGTATTTTTTACCCGGACTTTTAGTTGGGTTCGTAATTTTACCCGGAGTTTTAGTTGGGTTCGTAATTTTACCCGGAGTTTTAGTTGAGTTAGTAATTTTATCCGGAGTTTTAGTTGGGTTCGTAATTTTACCCGGACTTTTTAGTTGGGTTCGTAATTTTACCCGGACTTTTTAATTGGGTTCGTAATTTTACCCGGACTTTTTAGTTGGGTTCGTAATTTTACCCGGACTTTTTAGTTGGGTTCGTAATTTTACCCGGACTTTTTAGTTGGGTTCGTAATTTTACCCGGAGTTTTACTTGGGTTCGTAATTTAACCCGGAGTTTTACTTGGGTTCGTAATTTTACCCGGAGTTTTAGTTGGGTTCGTAATTTTACCCGGAGTTTTAGTTGGGTTCGTAATTTTACCCGGACTTTTTAGTTGGGTTCGTATTTTTTACCCGGACTTTTAGTTGGGTTCGTAATTTTACCCGGAGTTTTAGTTGGGTTCGTAATTTTACCCGGAGTTTTAGTTGAGTTCGTAATTTTACCCGGAGTTTTAGTTGGGTTCGTAATTTTACCCGGACTTTTTAGTTGGGTTCGTAATTTTACCCGGACTTTTTAGTTGGGTTCGTATTTTTCACCCGGAGTTTTAGTTGGGTTCGTAATTTTACCCGGACTTTTTAGTTGGGTTCGTAATTTTACCCGGACTTTTTAGTTGGGTTCGTAATTTTACCCGGACTTTTTAGTTGGGTTCGTAATTTTACCCGGAGTTTTACTTGGGTTCGTAATTTTACCCGGAGTTTCAGTTGGTTTCGTAATTTTACCCGGACTTTTTAGTTGGGTTCGTATTTTTTACCCGGACTTTTAGTTGGGTTCGTAATTTTACCCGGAGTTTTAGTTGGGTTCGTAATTTTACCCGGAGTTTTAGTTGAGTTCGTAATTTTACCCGGAGTTTTAGTTGGGTTCGTAATTTTACCCGGACTTTTTAGTTGGGTTCGTAATTTTACCCGGACTTTTTAGTTGGGTTCGTATTTTTTACCCGGAGTTTTAGTTGGGTTCGTAATTTTACCTGGAGTTTTAGTTGGGTTCGTAATTTTACCCGGACCTTTTAGTTGGGTTCGTATTTTTTACCCGGACTTTTAGTTGGGTTCGTAATTTTACCCGGAGTTTTAGTTGGGTTCGTAATTTTACCCGGAGTTTTAGTTGAGTTCGTAATTTTACCCGGAGTTTTAGTTGGGTTCGTAATTTTACCCGGACTTTTTAGTTGGGTTCGTAATTTTACCCGGACTTTTTAGTTGGGTTCGTAATTTTACCCGGACTTTTTAGTTGGGTTCGTAATTTTACCCGGACTTTTTAGTTGGGTTCGTAATTTTACCCGGAGTTTTAGTTGGGTTCGTAATTTTACCCGGACTTTTTAGTTGGGTTCGAATTTTTTACCCGGACTTTTAGTTGGGTTCATAATTTTACCCGGAGTTTTAGTTGGGTTCGTAATTTTACCCGGACCTTTTAGTTGGGTTCGTATTTTGTACCCGGACTTTTAGTTGGGTTCGTAATTTTACCCGGAGTTTTAGTTGGGTTCGTAATTTTACCCGGAGTTTTAGTTGGGTTCGTAATTTTACCCGGAGTCTTGAGTTACCCGGACTTTTTAGTTGGGTTCGTATTTTTACCCGGACTTTTAGTTGGGTTCGTAATTTTACCCGGAGTTTTACTTGGGTTCGTAATTTTACCCGGAGTTTTACTTGGGTTCGTAATTTTACCCGGAGTTTTAGTTGGGTTCGTAATTTTACCCGGAGTTTTAGTTGGGTTCGTAATTTTACCCGGAGTTTTAGTTGGGTTCGTAATTTTACCCGGACTTTTTAGTTGGGTGCCGTATTTTTTACCCGGAGTTTTAGTTGGGTTCGTAATTTTACCCGGAGTTTTAGTTGGGTTCGTAATTTTACCCGGACTTTTTAGTTGTGTTGGTAATTTTACCCGGAGTTTTAGTTGGGTTCATATTTTTTACCGGACTTTTTAGTTGGGTTCGTATTTTTACCCGGAGTTTTAGTTGGGTTCGTATTTTTTACCCGGAGTTTTAGTTGGGTTCGTATTTTTACCCGGAGTTTTAGTTGGGTTCGTATTTTTACCCGGAGTTTTAGTTGGGTTCGTATTTTTTACCCGGACTTTTTAGTTGGGTTAGTATTTTTGCCCGGAGTTTTAGTTGGGTTCGTATTTTTTAGCCGGAGTTTTAGTTGGGTTCGTATTTTTTACCCGGAGTTTTAGTTGGGTTCGTATTTTTACCCGGAGTTTTAGTTGGGTTCGTATTTTTACCCGGAGTTTTAGTTGGGTTCGTATTTTTTACCCGGAGTTTTAGTTGGGTTCGTATTTTTACCCGGAGTTTTAGTTGGGTTCGTAATTTTACCCGGACTTTTTAGTTGGGTTCGAATTTTTTACCCGGACTTTTACTTGGGTTCGTAATTTTACCCGGACTTTTTAGTTGCGTTCGTATTTTTTACCCGGACTTTTAGTTGGGTTCGTAACTTTACCCGGAGTTTTAGTTGGGTTCGTAATTTTACCCGGAGTTTTAGTTGGGTTCGTAATTTTACCCGGAGTCTTGAGTTAATAGTTGGGTTCGTATTTTTACCCGGACTTTTAGTTGGGTTCGTAATTTTACCCGGAGTTTTAGTTGTGTTCGTCATTTTACCCGGAGTTTTAGTTGGGTTCGTAATTTTACCCGGAGTTTTACTTGGGTTCGTAATTTTACCCGGAGTTTTACTTGGGTTCGTAATTTTACCCGGAGTTTTAGTTGGGTTCGTAATTTTACCCGGAGTTTTAGTTGGGTTCGTAATTTTACCCGGACTTTTTAGTTGGGTTCGTATTTTTTACCCGGACTTTTAGTTGGGTTCGTAATTTTACCCGGAGTTTTAGTTGGGTTCGTAATTTTACCCGGAGTTTTAGTTGAGTTAGTAATTTTATCCGGAGTTTTAGTTGGGTTCGTAATTTTACCCGGACTTTTTAGTTGGGTTCGTAATTTTACCCGGACTTTTTAATTGGGTTCGTAATTTTTACCCGGAGTTTTAGTTGGGTTCGTAATTTTACCCGGACTTTTTAGTTGGGTTCGTAATTTTACCCGGACTTTTTAGTTGGGTTCGTAATTTTACCCGGAGTTTTACTTGGGTTCGTAATTTTACCCGGAGTTTTACTTGGGTTCGTAATTTTACCCGGAGTTTTAGTTGGGTTCGTAATTTTACCCGGAGTTTTAGTTGGGTTCGTAATTTTACCCGGACTTTTTAGTTGGGTTCGTATTTTTTACCCGGACTTTTAGTTGGGTTCGTAATTTTACCCGGAGTTTTAGTTGGGTTCGTAATTTTACCCGGAGTTTTAGTTGAGTTCGTAATTTTACCCGGAGTTTTAGTTGGGTTCGTAATTTTACCCGGACTTTTTAGTTGTGTTCGTAATTTTACCCGGACTTTTTAGTTGGGTTCGTATTTTTTACCCGGAGTTTTAGTTGGGTTCGTAATTTTACCCGGAGTTTTAGTTGGGTTCGTAATTTTACCCGGACTTTTTAGTTGGGTTCGTATTTTTTACCCGGACTTTTAGTTGGGTTCGTAATTTTACCCGGAGTTTTAGTTGGGTTCGTAATTTTACCCGGAGTTTTAGTTGAGTTCGTAATTTTACCCGGAGTTTTAGTTGGGTTCGTAATTTTACCCGGACTTTTTAGTTGGGTTCGTAATTTTACCCGGACTTTTTAGTTGGGTTCGTAATTTTACCCGGACTTTTTAGTTGGGTTCGTAATTTTACCCGGACTTTTTAGTTGGGTTCGTAATTTTACCCGGAGTTTTAGTTGGGTTCGTAATTTTACCCGGACTTTTTAGTTGGGTTCGAATTTTTTACCCGGACTTTTAGTTGGGTTCATAATTTTACCCGGAGTTTTAGTTGGGTTCGTAATTTTACCCGGACCTTTTAGTTGGGTTCGTATTTTGTACCCGGACTTTTAGTTGGGTTCGTAATTTTACCCGGAGTTTTAGTTGGGTTCGTAATTTTACCCGGAGTTTTAGTTGGGTTCGTAATTTTACCCGGAGTCTTGAGTTACCCGGACTTTTTAGTTGGGTTCGTATTTTTACCCGGACTTTTAGTTGGGTTCGTAATTTTACCCGGAGTTTTACTTGGGTTCGTAATTTTACCCGGAGTTTTACTTGGGTCGTAATTTTACCCGGAGTTTTAGTTGGGTTCGTAATTTTACCCGGAGTTTTAGTTGGGTTCGTAATTTTACCCGGACTTTTTAGTTGGGTTCGTATTTTTTACCCGGACTTCTAGTTGGGTTCGTAATTTTACCCGGAGTTTTAGTTGGGTTCGTAATTTTACCCGGAGTTTTAGTTGGGTTCGTAATTTTACCCGGAGTCTTGAGTTACCCGGACTTTTTAGTTGGGTTCGTATTTTTACCCGGACTTTTAGTTGGGTTCGTAATTTTACCCGGAGTTTTACTTGGGTTCGTAATTTTACCCGGAGTTTTACTTGGGTTCGTAATTTTACCCGGAGTTTTAGTTGGGTTCGTAATTTTACCCGGAGTTTTAGTTGGGTTCGTAATTTTACCCGGAGTTTTAGTTGGGTTCGTAATTTTACCCGGACTTTTTAGTTGGGTGCCGTATTTTTTACCCGGAGTTTTAGTTGGGTTCGTAATTTTACCCGGAGTTTTAGTTGGGTTCGTAATTTTACCCGGACTTTTTAGTTGTGTTGGTAATTTTACCCGGAGTTTTAGTTGGGTTCATATTTTTTACCGGACTTTTTAGTTGGGTTCGTATTTTTACCCGGAGTTTTAGTTGCGTTCGTATTTTTTACCCGGAGTTTTAGTTGGGTTCGTATTTTTACCCGGAGTTTTAGTTGGGTTCGTATTTTTACCCGGAGTTTTAGTTGGGTTCGTATTTTTTACCCGGACTTTTTAGTTGGGTTAGTATTTTTGCCCGGAGTTTTAGTTGGGTTCGTATTTTTTAGCCGGAGTTTTAGTTGGGTTCGTATTTTTTACCCGGAGTTTTAGTTGGGTTCGTATTTTTACCCGGAGTTTTAGTTGGGTTCGTATTTTTACCCGGAGTTTTAGTTGGGTTCGTATTTTTTACCCGGAGTTTTAGTTGGGTTCGTATTTTTACCCGGAGTTTTAGTTGGGTTCGTAATTTTACCCGGACTTTTTAGTTGGGTTCGAATTTTTTACCCGGACTTTTACTTGGGTTCGTAATTTTACCCGGACTTTTTAGTTGCGTTCGTATTTTTTACCCGGACTTTTAGTTGGGTTCGTAACTTTACCCGGAGTTTTAGTTGGGTTCGTAATTTTACCCGGAGTTTTAGTTGGGTTCGTAATTTTACCCGGAGTCTTGAGTTAATAGTTGGGTTCGTATTTTTACCCGGACTTTTAGTTGGGTTCGTAATTTTACCCGGAGTTTTAGTTGTGTTCGTCATTTTACCCGGAGTTTTAGTTGGGTTCGTAATTTTACCCGGAGTTTTACTTGGGTTCGTAATTTTACCCGGAGTTTTACTTGGGTTCGTAATTTTACCCGGAGTTTTAGTTGGGTTCGTAATTTTACCCGGAGTTTTAGTTGGGTTCGTAATTTTACCCGGACTTTTTAGTTGGGTTCGTATTTTTTACCCGGACTTTTAGTTGGGTTCGTAATTTTACCCGGAGTTTTAGTTGGGTTCGTAATTTTACCCGGAGTTTTAGTTGAGTTAGTAATTTTATCCGGAGTTTTAGTTGGGTTCGTAATTTTACCCGGACTTTTTAGTTGGGTTCGTAATTTTACCCGGACTTTTTAATTGGGTTCGTAATTTTTACCCGGAGTTTTAGTTGGGTTCGTAATTTTACCCGGACTTTTTAGTTGGGTTCGTAATTTTACCCGGACTTTTTAGTTGGGTTCGTAATTTTACCCGGAGTTTTACTTGGGTTCGTAATTTTACCCGGAGTTTTACTTGGGTTCGTAATTTTACCCGGAGTTTTAGTTGGGTTCGTAATTTTACCCGGAGTTTTAGTTGGGTTCGTAATTTTACCCGGACTTTTTAGTTGGGTTCGTATTTTTTACCCGGACTTTTAGTTGGGTTCGTAATTTTACCCGGAGTTTTAGTTGGGTTCGTAATTTTACCCGGAGTTTTAGTTGAGTTCGTAATTTTACCCGGAGTTTTAGTTGGGTTCGTAATTTTACCCGGACTTTTTAGTTGTGTTCGTAATTTTACCCGGACTTTTTAGTTGGGTTCGTATTTTTTACCCGGAGTTTTAGTTGGGTTCGTAATTTTACCCGGAGTTTTAGTTGGGTTCGTAATTTTACCCGGACTTTTTAGTTGGGTTCGTATTTTTTACCCGGACTTTTAGTTGGGTTCGTAATTTTACCCGGAGTTTTAGTTGGGTTCGTAATTTTACCCGGAGTTTTAGTTGAGTTCGTAATTTTACCCGGAGTTTTAGTTGGGTTCGTAATTTTACCCGGACTTTTTAGTTGGGTTCGTAATTTTACCCGGACTTTTTAGTTGGGTTCGTAATTTTACCCGGACTTTTTAATTGGGTTCGTATTTTTTACCCGGAGTTTTAGTTGGGTTCGTAATTTTACCCGGAGTTTTAGTTGGGTTCGTAATTTTACCCGGAGTTTTAGTTGGGTTCGTAATTTTACCCGGACTTTTTAGTTGGGTTCGTATTTTTTACCCGGACTTTTAGTTGGGTTCGTAATTTTACCCGGAGTTTTAGTTGGGTTCGTAATTTTACCCGGAGTTTTAGTTGAGTTCGTAATTTTACCCGGAGTTTTAGTTGGGTTCGTAATTTTACCCGGACTTTTTAGTTGGGTTCGTAATTTTACCCGGACTTTTTAATTGGGTTCGTATTTTTTACCCGGAGTTTTAGTTGGGTTCGTAATTTTACCCGGAGTTTTAGTTGGGTTCGTAATTTTACCCGGAGTTTTAGTTGGGTTCGTAATTTTACCCGGACTTTTTAGTTGGGTTCGTATTTTTTACCCGGACTTTTAGTTGGGTTCGTAATTTTACCCGGAGTTTTAGTTGGGTTCGTAATTTTACCCGGAGTTTTAGTTGGGTTCGTAATTTTACCCGGAGTTTTAGTTGGGTTCGTAATTTTACCCGGAGTTTTACTTGGGTTCGTAATTTTACCCGGAGTTTTACTTGGGTTCGTAATTTTACCCGGAGTTTTAGTTGGGTTCGTAATTTTACCCGGAGTTTTAGTTGGGTTCGTAATTTTACCCGGACTTTTTAGTTGGGTTCGTATTTTTTACCCGGACTTTTAGTTGGGTTCGTAATTTTACCCGGAGTTTTAGTTGGGTTCGTAATTTTACCCGGAGTTTTAGTTGAGTTCGTAATTTTACCCGGAGTTTTAGTTGGGTTCGTAATTTTACCCGGACTTTTTAGTTGGGTTCGTAATTTTACCCGGACTTTTTAATTGGGTTCGTATTTTTTACCCGGAGTTTTAGTTGGGTTCGTAATTTTACCCGGAGTTTTAGTTGGGTTCGTAATTTTACCCGGAGTTTTAGTTGGGTTCGTAATTTTACCCGGACTTTTTAGTTGGGTTCGTATTTTTTACCCGGACTTTTAGTTGGGTTCGTAATTTTACCCGGAGTTTTAGTTGGGTTCGTAATTTTACCCGGAGTTTTAGTTGAGTTCGTAATTTTACCCGGAGTTTTAGTTGGGTTCGTAATTTTACCCGGACTTTTTAGTTGGGTTCGTAATTTTACCCGGACTTTTTAGTTGGGTTCGTAATTTTACCCGGACTTTTTAGTTGGGTTCGTAATTTTACCCGGAGTTTTACTTGGGTTCGTAATTTAACCCGGAGTTTTACTTGGGTTCGTAATTTTACCCGGAGTTTTAGTTGGGTTCGTAATTTTACCCGGAGTTTTAGTTGGGTTCGTAATTTTACCCGGACTTTTTAGTTGGGTTCGTATTTTTTACCCGGATTTTTAGTTGGGTTCGTAATTTTACCCGGAGTTTTAGTTGGGTTCGTAATTTTACCCGGAGTTTTAGTTGAGTTCGTAATTTTACCCGGAGTTTTAGTTGGGTTCGTAATTTTACCCGGACTTTTTAGTTGGGTTCGTAATTTTACCCGGACTTTTTAGTTGGGTTCGTATTTTTCACCCGGAGTTTTAGTTGGGTTCGTAATTTTACCCGGACTTTTTAGTTGGGTTCGTAATTTTACCCGGACTTTTTAGTTGGGTTCGTAATTTTACCCGGACTTTTTAGTTGGGTTCGTAATTTTACCCGGAGTTTTACTTGGGTTCGTAATTTTACCCGGAGTTTCAGTTGGTTTCGTAATTTTACCCGGACTTTTTAGTTGGGTTCGTATTTTTTACCCGGACTTTTAGTTGGGTTCGTAATTTTACCCGGAGTTTTAGTTGGGTTCGTAATTTTACCCGGAGTTTTAGTTGAGTTCGTAATTTTACCCGGAGTTTTAGTTGGGTTCGTAATTTTACCCGGACTTTTTAGTTGGGTTCGTAATTTTACCCGGACTTTTTAGTTGGGTTCGTATTTTTTACCCGGAGTTTTAGTTGGGTTCGTAATTTTACCTGGAGTTTTAGTTGGGTTCGTAATTTTACCCGGACCTTTTAGTTGGGTTCGTATTTTTTACCCGGACTTTTAGTTGGGTTCGTAATTTTACCCGGAGTTTTAGTTGGGTTCGTAATTTTACCCGGAGTTTTAGTTGAGTTCGTAATTTTACCCGGAGTTTTAGTTGGGTTCGTAATTTTACCCGGACTTTTTAGTTGGGTTCGTAATTTAACCCGGACTTTTTAGTTGGGTTCGTAATTTTACCCGGACTTTTTAGTTGGGTTCGTAATTTTACCCGGACTTTTTAGTTGGGTTCGTAATTTTACCCGGAGTTTTAGTTGGGTTCGTAATTTTACCCGGACTTTTTAGTTGGGTTCGAATTTTTTACCCGGACTTTTAGTTGGGTTCATAATTTTACCCGGAGTTTTAGTTGGGTTCGTAATTTTACCCGGACCTTTTAGTTGGGTTCGTATTTTGTACCCGGACTTTTAGTTGGGTTCGTAATTTTACCCGGAGTTTTAGTTGGGTTCGTAATTTTACCCGGAGTTTTAGTTGGGTTCGTAATTTTACCCGGAGTCTTGAGTTACCCGGACTTTTTAGTTGGGTTCGTATTTTTACCCGGACTTTTAGTTGGGTTCGTAATTTTACCCGGAGTTTTACTTGGGTTCGTAATTTTACCCGGAGTTTTACTTGGGTTCGTAATTTTACCCGGAGTTTTAGTTGGGTTCGTAATTTTACCCGGAGTTTTAGTTGGGTTCGTAATTTTACCCGGAGTTTTAGTTGGGTTCGTAATTTTACCCGGACTTTTTAGTTGGGTGCCGTATTTTTTACCCGGAGTTTTAGTTGGGTTCGTAATTTTACCCGGAGTTTTAGTTGGGTTCGTAATTTTACCCGGACTTTTTAGTTGTGTTGGTAATTTTACCCGGAGTTTTAGTTGGGTTCATATTTTTTACCGGACTTTTTAGTTGGGTTCGTATTTTTACCCGGAGTTTTAGTTGGGTTCGTATTTTTTACCCGGAGTTTTAGTTGGGTTCGTATTTTTACCCGGAGTTTTAGTTGGGTTCGTATTTTTACCCGGAGTTTTAGTTGGGTTCGTATTTTTTACCCGGACTTTTTAGTTGGGTTAGTATTTTTGCCCGGAGTTTTAGTTGGGTTCGTATTTTTTAGCCGGAGTTTTAGTTGGGTTCGTATTTTTTACCCGGAGTTTTAGTTGGGTTCGTATTTTTACCCGGAGTTTTAGTTGGGTTCGTATTTTTACCCGGAGTTTTAGTTGGGTTCGTATTTTTTACCCGGAGTTTTAGTTGGGTTCGTATTTTTACCCGGAGTTTTAGTTGGGTTCGTAATTTTACCCGGACTTTTTAGTTGGGTTCGAATTTTTTACCCGGACTTTTACTTGGGTTCGTAATTTTACCCGGACTTTTTAGTTGCGTTCGTATTTTTTACCCGGACTTTTAGTTGGGTTCGTAACTTTACCCGGAGTTTTAGTTGGGTTCGTAATTTTACCCGGAGTTTTAGTTGGGTTCGTAATTTTACCCGGAGTCTTGAGTTAATAGTTGGGTTCGTATTTTTACCCGGACTTTTAGTTGGGTTCGTAATTTTACCCGGAGCTTTAGTTGTGTTCGTCATTTTACCCGGAGTTTTAGTTGGGTTCGTAATTTTACCCGGAGTTTTACTTGGGTTCGTAATTTTACCCGGAGTTTTACTTGGGTTCGTAATTTTACCCGGAGTTTTAGTTGGGTTCGTAATTTTACCCGGAGTTTTAGTTGGGTTCGTAATTTTACCCGGACTTTTTAGTTGGGTTCGTATTTTTTACCCGGACTTTTAGTTGGGTTCGTAATTTTACCCGGAGTTTTAGTTGGGTTCGTAATTTTACCCGGAGTTTTAGTTGAGTTAGTAATTTTATCCGGAGTTTTAGTTGGGTTCGTAATTTTACCCGGACTTTTTAGTTGGGTTCGTAATTTTACCCGGACTTTTTAATTGGGTTCGTAATTTTTACCCGGAGTTTTAGTTGGGTTCGTAATTTTACCCGGACTTTTTAGTTGGGTTCGTAATTTTACCCGGACTTTTTAGTTGGGTTCGTAATTTTACCCGGAGTTTTACTTGGGTTCGTAATTTTACCCGGAGTTTTACTTGGGTTCGTAATTTTACCCGGAGTTTTAGTTGGGTTCGTAATTTTACCCGGAGTTTTAGTTGGGTTCGTAATTTTACCCGGACTTTTTAGTTGGGTTCGTATTTTTTACCCGGACTTTTAGTTGGGTTCGTAATTTTACCCGGAGTTTTAGTTGGGTTCGTAATTTTACCCGGAGTTTTAGTTGGGTTCGTAATTTTACCCGGACTTTTTAGTTGTGTTCGTAATTTTACCCGGACTTTTTAGTTGGGTTCGTATTTTTTACCCGGAGTTTTAGTTGGGTTCGTAATTTTACCCGGAGTTTTAGTTGGGTTCGTAATTTTACCCGGACTTTTTAGTTGGGTTCGTATTTTTTACCCGGACTTTTAGTTGGGTTCGTAATTTTACCCGGAGTTTTAGTTGGGTTCGTAATTTTACCCGGAGTTTTAGTTGAGTTCGTAATTTTACCCGGAGTTTTAGTTGGGTTCGTAATTTTACCCGGACTTTTTAGTTGGGTTCGTAATTTTACCCGGACTTTTTAGTTGGGTTCGTAATTTTACCCGGACTTTTTAGTTGGGTTCGTAATTTTACCCGGACTTTTTAGTTGGGTTCGTAATTTTACCCGGAGTTTTAGTTGGGTTCGTAATTTTACCCGGACTTTTTAGTTGGGTTCGAATTTTTTACCCGGACTTTTAGTTGGGTTCATAATTTTACCCGGAGTTTTAGTTGGGTTCGTAATTTTACCCGGACCTTTTAGTTGGGTTCGTATTTTGTACCCGGACTTTTAGTTGGGTTCGTAATTTTACCCGGAGTTTTAGTTGGGTTCGTAATTTTACCCGGAGTTTTAGTTGGGTTCGTAATTTTACCCGGAGTCTTGAGTTACCCGGACTTTTTAGTTGGGTTCGTATTTTTACCCGGACTTTTAGTTGGGTTCGTAATTTTACCCGGAGTTTTACTTGGGTTCGTAATTTTACCCGGAGTTTTACTTGGGTTCGTAATTTTACCCGGAGTTTTAGTTGGGTTCGTCATTTTACCCGGAGTTTTAGTTGGGTTCGTAATTTTACCCGGACTTTTTAGTTGGGTTCGTATTTTATACCCGGACTTCTAGTTGGGTTCGTAATTTTACCCGGAGTTTTAGTTGGGTTCGTAATTTTACCCGGAGTTTTAGTTGGGTTCGTAATTTTACCCGGAGTCTTGAGTTACCCGGACTTTTTAGTTGGGTTCGTATTTTTACCCGGACTTTTAGTTGGGTTCGTAATTTTACCCGGAGTTTTACTTGGGTTCGTAATTTTACCCGGAGTTTTACTTGGGTTCGTAATTTTACCCGGAGTTTTAGTTGGGTTCGTAATTTTACCCGGAGTTTTAGTTGGGTTCGTAATTTTACCCGGAGTTTTAGTTGGGTTCGTAATTTTACCCGGACTTTTTAGTTGGGTGCCGTATTTTTTACCCGGAGTTTTAGTTGGGTTCGTAATTTTACCCGGAGTTTTAGTTGGGTTCGTAATTTTACCCGGACTTTTTAGTTGTGTTGGTAATTTTACCCGGAGTTTTAGTTGGGTTCATATTTTTTACCGGACTTTTTAGTTGGGTTCGTATTTTTACCCGGAGTTTTAGTTGCGTTCGTATTTTTTACCCGGAGTTTTAGTTGGGTTCGTATTTTTACCCGGAGTTTTAGTTGGGTTCGTATTTTTACCCGGAGTTTTAGTTGGGTTCGTATTTTTTACCCGGACTTTTTAGTTGGGTTAGTATTTTTGCCCGGAGTTTTAGTTGGGTTCGTATTTTTTAGCCGGAGTTTTAGTTGGGTTCGTATTTTTTACCCGGAGTTTTAGTTGGGTTCGTATTTTTACCCGGAGTTTTAGTTGGGTTCGTATTTTTACCCGGAGTTTTAGTTGGGTTCGTATTTTTTACCCGGAGTTTTAGTTGGGTTCGTATTTTTACCCGGAGTTTTAGTTGGGTTCGTAATTTTACCCGGACTTTTTAGTTGGGTTCGAATTTTTTACCCGGACTTTTACTTGGGTTCGTAATTTTACCCGGACTTTTTAGTTGCGTTCGTATTTTTTACCCGGACTTTTAGTTGGGTTCGTAACTTTACCCGGAGTTTTAGTTGGGTTCGTAATTTTACCCGGAGTTTTAGTTGGGTTCGTAATTTTACCCGGAGTCTTGAGTTAATAGTTGGGTTCGTATTTTTACCCGGACTTTTAGTTGGGTTCGTAATTTTACCCGGAGTTTTAGTTGTGTTCGTCATTTTACCCGGAGTTTTAGTTGGGTTCGTAATTTTACCCGGAGTTTTACTTGGGTTCGTAATTTTACCCGGAGTTTTACTTGGGTTCGTAATTTTACCCGGAGTTTTAGTTGGGTTCGTAATTTTACCCGGAGTTTTAGTTGGGTTCGTAATTTTACCCGGACTTTTTAGTTGGGTTCGTATTTTTTACCCGGACTTTTAGTTGGGTTCGTAATTTTACCCGGAGTTTTAGTTGGGTTCGTAATTTTACCCGGAGTTTTAGTTGAGTTAGTA
This sequence comes from Melinopterus prodromus, assembly GCA_964023965.1. Taxonomy (NCBI): domain Eukaryota; kingdom Metazoa; phylum Arthropoda; class Insecta; order Coleoptera; family Scarabaeidae; genus Melinopterus; species Melinopterus prodromus. Next base: position 23,556 of record CAXIES010000311.1, read on the forward strand.
ATTTTATCCGGAGTTTTAGTTGGGTTCGTAATTTTACCCGGACTTTTTAGTTGGGTTCGTAATTTTACCCGGATAGTTGGGTTCGTATTTTTACCCGGAGTTTTAGTTGGGTTCGTAATTTTACCCGGATTTTTTAGTTGGGTTCGAATTTTTTACCCGGACTTTTACTTGGGTTCGTAATTTTACCCGGACTTTTTAGTTGCGTTCGTATTTTTTACCCGGACTTTTAGTTGGGTTCGTAATTTTACCCGGAGTTTTAGTTGGGTTCGTAATTTTACCCGGAGTTTTAGTTGGGTTCGTAATTTTACCCGGAGTCTTGAGTTAATAGTTGGGTTCGTATTTTTACCCGGACTTTTAGTTGGGTTCGTAATTTTACCCGGAGTTTTAGTTGGGTTCGTCATTTTACCCGGATTTTAGTTGGGTTCGTAATTTTACCCGGAGTTTTACTTGGGTTCGTAATTTTACCCGGAGTTTTACTTGGGTTCGTAATTTTACCCGGAGTTTTAGTTGGGTTCGTAATTTTACCCGGAGTTTTAGTTGGGTTCGTAATTTTACCCGGACTTTTTAGTTGGGTTCGTATTTTTTACCCGGACTTTTAGTTGGGTTCGTAATTTTACCCGGAGTTTTAGTTGGGTTCGTAATTTTACCCGGAGTTTTAGTTGAGTTCGTAATTTTATCCGGAGTTTTAGTTGGGTTCGTAATTTTACCCGGACTTTTTAGTTGGGTTCGTAATTTTACCCGGACTTTTTAATTGGGTTCGTATTTTTTACCCGGAGTTTTAGTTGGGTTCGTAATTTTACCCGGAGTTTTAGTTGGGTTCGTAATTTTACCCGGAGTTTTAGTTGGGTTCGTAATTTTACCCGGAGTTTTAGTTGGGTTCGTAATTTTACCCGGACTTTTTAGTTGGGTTCGAATTTTTTACCCGGACTTTTAGTTGGGTTCATAATTTTACCCGGAGTTTTAGTTGGGTTCGTAATTTTACCCGGACCTTTTAGTTGGGTTCGTATTTTGTACCCGGACTTTTAGTTGGGTTCGTAATTTTACCCGGAGTTTTAGTTGGGTTCGTAATTTTACCCGGAGTTTTAGTTGGGTTCGTAATTTTACCCGGAGTCTTGAGTTACCCGGACTTTTTAGTTGGGTTCGTATTTTTACCCGGACTTTTAGTTGGGTTCGTAATTTTACCCGGAGTTTTACTTGGGTTCGTAATTTTACCCGGAGTTTTACTTGGGTTCGTAATTTTACCCGGAGTTTTAGTTGGGTTCGTAATTTTACCCGGAGTTTTAGTTGGGTTCGTAATTTTACCCGGACTTTTTAGTTGGGTTCGTATTTTTTACCCGGACTTCTAGTTGGGTTCGTAATTTTACCCGGAGTTTTAGTTGGGTTCGTAATTTTACCCGGACTTTTTAGTTGGGTGCCGTATTTTTTACCGGAGTTTTAGTTGGGTTCGTAATTTTACCCGGAGTTTTAGTAGGGTTCGTAATTTTACCCGGACTTTTTAGTTGTGTTGGTAATTTTACCCGGAGTTTTAGTTGGGTTCATATTTTTTACCGGACTTTTTAGTTGGGTTCGTATTTTTTACCCGTAGTTTTAGTTGGGTTCGTATTTTTTACCCGGAGTTTTAGTTGGGTTCGTATTTTTACCCGGAGTTTTAGTTGGGTTCGTATTTTTACCCGGAGTTTTAGTTGGGTTCGTATTCTTTACCCGGACTTTTTAGTTGGGTTAGTATTTTTGCCCGGAGTTTTAGTTGGGTTCGTATTTTTTTAGCCGGAGTTTTAGTTGGGTTCGTATTTTTTACCCGGAGTTTTAGTTGGGTTCGTATTTTTACCCGGAGTTTTAGTTGGGTTCGTATTTTTACCCGGAGTTTTAGTTGGGTTCGTATTTTTTACCCGGAGTTTTAGTTGGGTTCGTATTTTTACCCGGAGTTTTAGTTGGGTTCGTAATTTTACCCGGATTTTTTAGTTGGGTTCGAATTTTTTACCCGGACTTTTACTTGGGTTCGTAATTTTACCCGGACTTTTTAGTTGCGTTCGTATTTTTTACCCGGACTTTTAGTTGGGTTCGTAATTTTACCCGGAGTTTTAGTTGGGTTCGTAATTTTACCCGGAGTTTTAGTTGGGTTCGTAATTTTACCCGGAGTCTTGAGTTAATAGTTGGGTTCGTATTTTTACCCGGACTTTTAGTTGGGTTCGTAATTTTACCCGGAGTTTTAGTTGGGTTCGTCATTTTACCCGGATTTTAGTTGGGTTCGTAATTTTACCCGGAGTTTTACTTGGGTTCGTAATTTTACCCGGAGTTTTACTTGGGTTCGTAATTTTACCCGGAGTTTTAGTTGGGTTCGTAATTTTACCCGGAGTTTTAGTTGGGTTCGTAATTTTACCCGGACTTTTTAGTTGGGTTCGTATTTTTTACCCGGACTTTTAGTTGGGTTCGTAATTTTACCCGGAGTTTTAGTTGGGTTCGTAATTTTACCCGGAGTTTTAGTTGAGTTCGTAATTTTATCCGGAGTTTTAGTTGGGTTCGTAATTTTACCCGGACTTTTTAGTTGGGTTCGTAATTTTACCCGGACTTTTTAATTGGGTTCGTATTTTTTACCCGGAGTTTTAGTTGGGTTCGTAATTTTACCCGGAGTTTTAGTTGGGTTCGTAATTTTACCCGGACTTTTTAGTTGGGTTCGTATTTTTTACCCGGACTTTTAGTTGGGTTCGTAATTTTACCCGGAGTTTTAGTTGGGTTCGTAATTTTACCCGGAGTTTTAGTTGGGTTCGTAATTTTACCCGGAGTTTTAGTTGGGTTCGTAATTTTACCCGGAGTTTTACTTGGGTTCGTAATTTTACCCGGAGTTTACTTGGGTTCGTAATTTTACCCGGAGTTTTAGTTGGGTTCGTAATTTTACCCGGAGTTTTAGTTGGGTTCGTAATTTTACCCGGACTTTTTAGTTGGGTTCGTATTTTTTACCCGGACTTTTAGTTGGGTTCGTAATTTTACCCGGAGTTTTAGTTGGGTTCGTAATTTTACCCGGAGTTTTAGTTGAGATCGTAATTTTACCCGGAGTTTTAGTTGGGTTCGTAATTTTACCCGGACTTTTTAGTTGGGTTCGTAATTTTACCCGGACTTTTTAATTGGGTTCGTATTTTTTACCCGGAGTTTTAGTTGGGTTCGTAATTTTACCCGGAGTTTTAGTTGGGTTCGTAATTTTACCCGGACTTTTTAGTTGGGTTCGTATTTTTTACCCGGACTTTTAGTTGGGTTCGTAATTTTACCCGGAGTTTTAGTTGGGTTCGTAATTTTACCCGGAGTTTTAGTTGAGTTCGTAATTTTACCCGGAGTTTTAGTTGGGTTCGTAATTTTACCCGGACTTTTTAGTTGGGTTCGTAATTTTACCCGGACTTTTTAGTTGGGTTCGTAATTTTACCCGGACTTTTTAGTTGGGTTCGTAATTTTACCCGGAGTTTTACTTGGGTTCGTAATTTTACCCGGAGTTTTACTTGGGTTCGTAATTTTACCCGGAGTTTTAGTTGGGTTCGTAATTTTACCCGGAGTTTTAGTTGGGTTCGTAATTTTACCCGGACTTTTTAGTTGGGTTCGTATTTTACCCGGACTTTTAGTTGGGTTCGTAATTTTACCCGGAGTTTTAGTTGGGTTCGTAATTTTACCCGGAGTTTTAGTTGAGTTCGTAATTTTACCCGGAGTTTTAGTTGGGTTCGTAATTTTACCCGGACTTTTTAGTTGGGTTCGTAATTTTACCCGGACTTTTTAGTTGGGTTCGTATTTTTTACCCGGAGTTTTAGTTGGGTTCGTAATTTTACCCGGAGTTTTAGTTGGGTTCGTAATTTTACCCGGACTTTTTAGTTGGGTTCGTATTTTTACCCGGACTTTTAGTTGGGTTCGTAATTTTACCCGGAGTTTTAGTTGGGTTCGTAATTTTACCCGGAGTTTTAGTTGAGTTCGTAATTTTACCCGGAGTTTTAGTTGGGTTCGTAATTTTACCCGGACTTTTTAGTTGGGTTCGTAATTTTACCCGGACTTTTTAGTTGGGTTCGTAATTTTACCCGGACTTTTTAGTTGGGTTCGTAATTTTACCCGGACTTTTTAGTTGGGTTCGTAATTTTACCCGGAGTTTTAGTTGGGTTCGTAATTTTACCCGGACTTTTTAGTTGGGTTCGAATTTTTTACCGGACTTTTAGTTGGGTTCATAATTTTACCCGGAGTTTTAGTTGGGTTCGTAATTTTACCCGGACCTTTTAGTTGGGTTCGTATTTTGTACCCGGACTTTTAGTTGGGTTCGTAATTTTACCCGGAGTTTTAGTTGGGTTCGTAATTTTACCCGGAGTTTTAGTTGGGTTCGTAATTTTACCCGGAGTCTTGAGTTACCCGGACTTTTTAGTTGGGTTCGTATTTTTACCCGGACTTTTAGTTGGGTTCGTAATTTTACCCGGAGTTTTACTTGGGTTCGTAATTTTACCCGGAGTTTTACTTGGGTTCGTAATTTTACCCGGAGTTTTAGTTGGGTTCGTAATTTTACCCGGAGTTTTAGTTGGGTTCGTAATTTTACCCGGACTTTTTAGTTGGGTTCGTATTTTTTACCGGACTTCTAGTTGGGTTCGTAATTTTACCCGGAGTTTTAGTTGGGTTCGTAATTTTACCCGGACTTTTTAGTTGGGTGCCGTATTTTTTACCCGGAGTTTTAGTTGGGTTCGTAATTTTACCCGGAGTTTTAGTTGGGTTCGTAATTTTACCCGGACTTTTTAGTTGTGTTGGTAATTTTACCCGGAGTTTTAGTTGGGTTCATATTTTTTACCGGACTTTTTAGTTGGGTTCGTATTTTTTACCCGGAGTTTTAGTTGGGTTCGTATTTTTTACCCGGAGTTTTAGTTGGGTTCGTATTTTTACCCGGAGTTTTAGTTGGGTTCGTATTTTTACCCGGAGTTTTAGTTGGGTTCGTATTTTTTACCCGGACTTTTTTGTTGGGTTAGTATTTTTGCCCGGAGTTTTAGTTGGGTTCGTATTTTTTAGCCGGAGTTTTAGTTGGGTTCGTATTTTTTACCCGGAGTTTTAGTTGGGTTCGTATTTTTACCCGGAGTTTTAGTTGGGTTCGTATTTTTACCCGGAGTTTTAGTTGGGTTCGTATTTTTTACCCGGAGTTTTAGTTGGGTTCGTATTTTTACCCGGAGTTTTAGTTGGGTTCGTAATTTTACCCGGATTTTTTAGTTGGGTTCGAATTTTTTACCCGGACTTTTACTTGGGTTCGTAATTTTACCCGGACTTCTTAGTTGCGTTCGTATTTTTTACCCGGACTTTTAGTTGGGTTCGTAATTTTACCCGGAGTTTTAGTTGGGTTCGTAATTTTACCCGGAGTTTTAGTTGGGTTCGTAATTTTACCCGGAGTCTTGAGTTAATAGTTGGGTTCGTATTTTTACCCGGACTTTTAGTTGGGTTCGTAATTTTACCCGGAGTTTTAGTTGGGTTCGTCATTTTACCCGGAGTTTTAGTTGGGTTCGTAATTTTACAGGGAGTTTTACTTGGGTTCGTAATTTTACCCGGAGTTTTACTTGGGTTCGTAATTTTACCCGGAGTTTTAGTTGGGTTCGTAATTTTACCCGGAGTTTTAGTTGGGTTCGTAATTTTACCCGGACTTTTTTAGTTGGGTTCGTATTTTTTACCCGGACTTTTAGTTGGGTTCGTAATTTTACCCGGAGTTTTAGTTGGGTTCGTAATTTTACCCGGAGTTTTACTTGAGTTCGTAATATTACCCGGAGTTTTAGTTGGGTTCGTAATTTTACCCGGACTTTTTAGTTGGGTTCGTAATTTTACCCGGACTTTTTAGTTGGGTTCGTATTTTTTACCCGGAGTTTTAGTTGGGTTCGTAATTTTACCCGGAGTTTTAGTTGGGTTCGTATTTTTACCCGGAGCTTTAGTTGGGTTCGTATTTTTACCCGGAGTTTTAGTTGGGTTCGTATTTTTTACCCGGACTTTTTAGTTGGGTTAGTATTTTTGCCCGGAGTTTTAATTGGGTTCGTATTTTTTTACCCGGAGTTTTAGTTGGGTTCTAAATGTTACCCGGACTTTTTTGTTTGGTTCGTATTTTTTACCCGGAGTTTTAGTTGGGTTCGTAATTTTACCCGCACTTTTTAGTTGGGTTCGAAATTTTACCCGGAGTTTTAGTTGGGTTCGTAATTTTACCCGGAGTTTTAGTTGGGTTCGTAATTTTACCCGGAGTTTTAGTTGGGTTCGTAATTTTACCCGGAGTTTAAGTTGGGTTCGTAATTTTTCCCGGACTTTTTAGTTGGATTCGTATTTTTTACCCGGACTTTTAGTTGGGTTCGTAATTTTACCCGGAGTTTTAGTTGGGTTCGTAATTTTACCCGTAGTTTTAGTTGAGTTCGTAATTTTACCCGGAGTTTTAGTTGGGTTAGTAATTTTACCCGGACTTTTTATTTGGGTTCGTAATTTTACCCGGACTTTTTAGTTGGGTTCGTAATTGTACCCGGAGTTTTAGTTGGGTTCGTAATTTTACACGGACTTTTTAGTTGGGTTCGTATTTTTTACCCGGACTTTTAGTTGGGTTCGTAATTTTACCCGGAGTTTTAGTTGGGTTCGTAATTTTACCCGGAGTTTTAGTTGGGTTCGTAATTTTACCCGGAGTTTTACTTGGGTTCGTATTTTTACCCGGAGTTTTACTTGGGTTCGTAATTTTACCCGGAGTTTTAGTTGGGTTCGTAATTTTACCCGGAGTTTTAGTTGGGTTCGTAATTTTACCCGGACTTTTTAGTTGGGTTCGTATTTTTTACCCGGACTTTTAGTTGGGTTCGTAATTTTACCCGGAGTTTTAGTTGGGTTCGTAATTTTACCCGGAGTTTTAGTTGGGTTCGTAATTTTACCCGGAGTTTTAGTTGGGTTCGTAATTTTACCCGGACTTTTTAGTTGGGTTCGTATTTTTTACCCGGACTTTTAGTTGGGTTCGTAATTTTACCCGGAGTTTTAGTTGGGTTCGTAATTTTACCCGGAGTTTTAGTTGAGTTCGTAATTTTACCCGGAGTTTTAGTTGGGTTCGTAATTTTACCCGGACTTTTTAGTTGGGTTCGTAATTTTACCGGACTTTTTAGTTGGGTTCGTAATTTTACCCGGACTTTTTAGTTGGGTTCGTAATTTTACCCGGACTTTTTAGTTGGGTTCGTAATTTTACCCGGAGTTTTAGTTGGGTTCGTAATTTTACCCGGACTTTTTAGTTGGGTTCGAATTTTTTACCGGACTTTTAGTTGGGTTCATAATTTTACCCGAAGTTTTAGTTGGGTTCGTAATTTTACCCGGACCTTTTAGTTGGGTTCGTATTTTGTACCCGGACTTTTAGTTGGGTTCGTAATTTTACCCGGAGTTTTAGTTGGGTTCGTAATTTTACCCGGTGTTTTAGTTGGGTTCGTAATTTTACCCGGAGTCTTGAGTTACCCGGACTTTTTAGTTGGGTTCGTATTTTTACCCGGACTTTTAGTTGGGTTCGTAATTTTACCCGGAGTTTTACTTGGGTTCGTAATTTTACCCGGAGTTTTACTTGGGTTCGTAATTTTACCCGGAGTTTTAGTTGGGTTCGTAATTTTACCCGGAGTTTTAGTTGGGTTCGTAATTTTACCCGGACTTTTTAGTTGGGTTCGTATTTTTTACCCGGACTTCTAGTTGGGTTCGTAATTTTACCCGGAGTTTTAGTTGGGTTCGTAATTTTACCCGGACTTTTTAGTTGGGTTCGTAATTGTACCCGGAGTTTTAGTTGGGTTCGTAATTTTACACGGACTTTTTAGTTGGGTTCGTATTTTTTACCCGGACTTTTAGTTGGGTTCGTAATTTTACCCGGAGTTTTAGTTGGGTTCGTAATTTTACCCGGAGTTTTAGTTGGGTTCGTAATTTTACCCGGAGTTTTACTTGGGTTCGTAATTTTACCCGGAGTTTTACTTGGGTTCGTAATTTTACCCGGAGTTTTAGTTGGGTTCGTAATTTTACCCGGAGTTTTAGTTGGGTTCGTAATTTTACCCGGACTTTTTAGTTGGGTTCGTATTTTTTACCCGGACTTTTAGTTGGGTTCGTAATTTTACCCGGAGTTTTAGTTGGGTTCGTAATTTTACCCGGAGTTTTAGTTGGGTTCGTAATTTTACCCGGAGTTTTAGTTGGGTTCGTAATTTTACCCGGACTTTTTAGTTGGGTTCGTATTTTTTACCCGGACTTTTAGTTGTGTTCGTAATTTTACCCGGAGTTTTAGTTGGGTTCGTAATTTTACCCGGAGTTTTAGTTGAGTTCGTAATTTTACCCGGAGTTTTAGTTGGGTTCGTAATTTTACCCGGACTTTTTAGTTGGGTTCGTAATTTTACCCGGACTTTTTAGTTGGGTTCGTAATTTTACTCGGACTTTTTAGTTGGGTTCGTAATTTTACCCGGACTTTTTAGTTGGGTTCGTAATTTTACCCGGAGTTTTAGTTGGGTTCGTAATTTTACCCGGACTTTTTAGTTGGGTTCGAATTTTTTACCCGGACTTTTAGTTGGGTTCATAATTTTACCCGAAGTTTTAGTTGGGTTCGTAATTTTACCCGGACCTTTTAGTTGGGTTCGTATTTTGTACCGGACTTTTAGTTGGGTTCGTAATTTTACCCGGAGTTTAGTTGGGTTCGTAATTTTACCCGGAGTTTTAGTTGGGTTCGTAATTTTACCCGGAGTCTTGAGTTACCCGGACTTTTTAGTTGGGTTCGTATTTTTACCCGGACTTTTAGTTGGGTTCGTAATTTTACCCGGAGTTTTACTTGGGTTCGTAATTTTACCCGGAGTTTTACTTGGGTTCGTAATTTTACCCGGAGTTTTAGTTGGGTTCGTAATTTTACCCGGAGTTTTAGTTGGGTTCGTAATTTTACCCGGACTTTTTAGTTGGGTTCGTATTTTTTACCCGGACTTCTAGTTGGGTTCGTAATTTTACCCGGAGTTTTAGTTGGGTTCGTAATTTTACCCGGACTTTTTAGTTGGGTGCCGTATTTTTTACCCGGAGTTTTAGTTGGTTCGTAATTTTACCCGGAGTTTTAGTTGGGTTCGTAATTTTACCCGGACTTTTTAGTTGTGTTGGTAATTTTACCCGGAGTTTTAGTTGGGTTCATATTTTTTACCGGACTTTTTAGTTGGGTTCGTATTTTTTACCCGGAGTTTTAGTTGGGTTCGTATTTTTTACCCGGAGTTTTAGTTGGGTTCGTATTTTTACCCGGAGTTTTAGTTGGGTTCGTATTTTTTACCCGGACTTTTTAGTTGGGTTAGTATTTTTGCCCGGAGTTTTAATTGGGTTCGTATTTTTTTACCCGGAGTTTTAGTTGGGTTCTAAATGTTACCCGGACTTTTTTGTTTGGTTCGTATTTTTTACCCGGAGTTTTAGTTGGGTTCGTAATTTTACCCGCACTTTTTAGTTGGGTTCGAAATTTTACCCGGAGTTTTAGTTGGGTTCGTAATTTTACCCGGAGTTTTAGTTGGGTTCGTAATTTTACCCGGAGTTTTAGTTGGGTTCGTAATTTTACCCGGAGTTTAAGTTGGGTTCGTAATTTTTCCCGGACTTTTTAGTTGGATTCGTATTTTTTACCCGGACTTTTAGTTGGGTTCGTAATTTTACCCGGAGTTTTAGTTGGGTTCGTAATTTTACCCGTAGTTTTAGTTGAGTTCGTAATTTTACCCGGAGTTTTAGTTGGGTTAGTAATTTTACCCGGACTTTTTATTTGGGTTCGTAATTTTACCCGGACTTTTTAGTTGGGTTCGTAATTGTACCCGGAGTTTTAGTTGGGTTCGTAATTTTACACGGACTTTTTAGTTGGGTTCGTATTTTTTACCCGGACTTTTAGTTGGGTTCGTAATTTTACCCGGAGTTTTAGTTGGGTTCGTAATTTTACCCGGAGTTTTAGTTGGGTTCGTAATTTTACCCGGAGTTTTACTTGGGTTCGTATTTTTACCCGGAGTTTTACTTGGGTTCGTAATTTTACCCGGAGTTTTAGTTGGGTTCGTAATTTTACCCGGAGTTTTAGTTGGGTTCGTAATTTTACCCGGACTTTTTAGTTGGGTTCGTATTTTTTACCCGGACTTTTAGTTGGGTTCGTAATTTTACCCGGAGTTTTAGTTGGGTTCGTAATTTTACCCGGAGTTTTAGTTGGGTTCGTAATTTTACCCGGAGTTTTAGTTGGGTTCGTAATTTTACCCGGACTTTTTAGTTGGGTTCGTATTTTTTACCCGGACTTTTAGTTGGGTTCGTAATTTTACCCGGAGTTTTAGTTGGGTTCGTAATTTTACCCGGAGTTTTAGTTGAGTTCGTAATTTTACCCGGAGTTTTAGTTGGGTTCGTAATTTTACCCGGACTTTTTAGTTGGGTTCGTAATTTTACCCGGACTTTTTAGTTGGGTTCGTAATTTTACCCGGACTTTTTAGTTGGGTTCGTAATTTTACCCGGACTTTTTAGTTGGGTTCGTAATTTTACCCGGAGTTTTAGTTGGGTTCGTAATTTTACCCGGACTTTTTAGTTGGGTTCGAATTTTTTACCCGGACTTTTAGTTGGGTTCATAATTTTACCCGAAGTTTTAGTTGGGTTCGTAATTTTACCCGGACCTTTTAGTTGGGTTCGTATTTTGTACCCGGACTTTTAGTTGGGTTCGTAATTTTACCCGGAGTTTTAGTTGGGTTCGTAATTTTACCCGGTGTTTTAGTTGGGTTCGTAATTTTACCCGGAGTCTTGAGTTACCCGGACTTTTTAGTTGGGTTCGTATTTTTACCCGGACTTTTAGTTGGGTTCGTAATTTTACCCGGAGTTTTACTTGGGTTCGTAATTTTACCCGGAGTTTTACTTGGGTTCGTAATTTTACCCGGAGTTTTAGTTGGGTTCGTAATTTTACCCGGAGTTTTAGTTGGGTTCGTAATTTTACCCGGACTTTTTAGTTGGGTTCGTATTTTTTACCCGGACTTCTAGTTGGGTTCGTAATTTTACCCGGAGTTTTAGTTGGGTTCGTAATTTTACCCGGACTTTTTAGTTGGGTTCGTAATTGTACCCGGAGTTTTAGTTGGGTTCGTAATTTTACACGGACTTTTTAGTTGGGTTCGTATTTTTTACCCGGACTTTTAGTTGGGTTCGTAATTTTACCCGGAGTTTTAGTTGGGTTCGTAATTTTACCCGGAGTTTTAGTTGGGTTCGTAATTTTACCCGGAGTTTTACTTGGGTTCGTAATTTTACCCGGAGTTTTACTTGGGTTCGTAATTTTACCCGGAGTTTTAGTTGGGTTCGTAATTTTACCCGGAGTTTTAGTTGGGTTCGTAATTTTACCCGGACTTTTTAGTTGGGTTCGTATTTTTTACCCGGACTTTTAGTTAGGTTCGTAATTTTACCCGGAGTTTTAGTTGGGTTCGTAATTTTACCCGGAGTTTTAGTTGGGTTCGTAATTTTACCCGGAGTTTTAGTTGGGTTCGTAATTTTACCCGGACTTTTTAGTTGGGTTCGTATGTTTTACCCGGACTTTTAGTTGTGTTCGTAATTTTACCCGGAGTTTTAGTTGGGTTCGTAATTTTACCCGGAGTTTTAGTTGAGTTCGTAATTTTACCCGGAGTTTTAGTTGGGTTCGTAATTTTACCCGGACTTTTTAGTTGGGTTCGTAATTTTACCCGGACTTTTTAGTTGGGTTCGTAATTTTACCCGGACTTTTTAGTTGGGTTCGTAATTTTACCCGGACTTTTTAGTTGGGTTCGTAATTTTACCCGGAGTTTTAGTTGGGTTCGTAATTTTACCCGGACTTTTTAGTTGGGTTCGAATTTTTTACCCGGACTTTTAGTTGGGTTCATAATTTTACCCGAAGTTTTAGTTGGGTTCGTAATTTTACCCGGACCTTTTAGTTGGGTTCGTATTTTGTACCCGGACTTTTAGTTGGGTTCGTAATTTTACCCGGAGTTTTAGTTGGGTTCGTAATTTTACCCGGAGTTTTAGTTGGGTTCGTAATTTTACCCGGAGTCTTGAGTTACCCGGACTTTTTAGTTGGGTTCGTATTTTTACCCGGACTTTTAGTTGGGTTCGTAATTTTACCCGGAGTTTTACTTGGGTTCGTAATTTTACCCGGAGTTTTACTTGGGTTCGTAATTTTACCCGGAGTTTTAGTTGGGTTCGTAATTTTACCCGGAGTTTTAGTTGGGTTCGTAATTTTACCCGGACTTTTTAGTTGGGTTCGTATTTTTTACCCGGACTTCTAGTTGGGTTCGTAATTTTACCCGGAGTTTTAGTTGGGTTCGTAATTTTACCCGGACTTTTTAGTTGGGTGCCGTATTTTTTACCCGGAGTTTTAGTTGGGTTCGTAATTTTACCCGGAGTTTTAGTTGGGTTCGTAATTTTACCCGGACTTTTTAGTTGTGTTGGTAATTTTACCCGGAGTTTTAGTTGGGTTCATATTTTTTACCGGACTTTTTAGTTGGGTTCGTATTTTTTACCCGGAGTTTTAGTTGGGTTCGTATTTTTTACCCGGAGTTTTAGTTGGGTTCGTATTTTTACCCGGAGTTTTAGTTGGGTTCGTATTTTTACCCGGAGTTTTAGTTGGGTTCGTATTTTTTACCCGGACTTTTTAGTTGGGTTAGTATTTTTGCCCGGAGTTTTAGTTGGGTTCGTATTTTTTAGCCGGAGTTTTAGTTGGGTTCGCATTTTTTACCCGGAGTTTTAGTTGGGTTCGTATTTTTACCCGGAGTTTTAGTTGGGTTCGTATTTTTACCCGGAGTTTTAGTTGGGTTCGTATTTTTTACCCGGAGTTTTAGTTGGGTTCGTATTTTTACCCGGAGTTTTAGTTGGGTTCGTAATTTTACCCGGATTTTTTAGTTGGGTTCGAATTTTTTACCCGGACTTTTACTTGGGTTCGTAATTTTACCCGGACTTTTTAGTTGCGTTCGTATTTTTTACCCGGACTTTTAGTTGGGTTCGTAATTTTACCCGGAGTTTTAGTTGGGTTCGTAATTTTACCCGGAGTTTTAGTTGGGTTCGTAATTTTACCCGGAGTCTTGAGTTAATAGTTGGGTTCGTATTTTTACCCGGACTTTTAGTTGGGTTCGTAATTTTACCCGGAGTTTTAGTTGGGTTCGTCATTTTACCCGGAGTTTTAGTTGGGTTCGTAATTTTACCCGGAGTTTTACTTGGGTTCGTAATTTTACCCGGAGTTTTACTTGGGTTCGTAATTTTACCCGGAGTTTTAGTTGGGTTCGTAATTTTACCCGGAGTTTTAGTTGGGTTCGTAATTTTACCCGGACTTTTTTAGTTGGGTTCGTATTTTTTACCCGGACTTTTAGTTGGGTTCGTAATTTTACCCGGAGTTTTAGTTGGGTTCGTAATTTTACCCGGAGTTTTACTTGAGTTCGTAATATTACCCGGAGTTTTAGTTGGGTTCGTAATTTTACCCGGACTTTTTAGTTGGGTTCGTAATTTTACCCGGACTTTTTAGTTGGGTTCGTATTTTTTACCCGGAGTTTTAGTTGGGTTCGTAATTTTACCCGGAGTTTTAGTTGGGTTCGTATTTTTACCCGGAGCTTTAGTTGGGTTCGTATTTTTACCCGGAGTTTTAGTTGGGTTCGTATTTTTTACCCGGACTTTTTAGTTGGGTTAGTATTTTTGCCCGGAGTTTTAATTGGGTTCGTATTTTTTTACCCGGAGTTTTAGTTGGGTTCTAAATGTTACCCGGACTTTTTTGTTTGGTTCGTATTTTTTACCCGGAGTTTTAGTTGGGTTCGTAATTTTACCCGCACTTTTTAGTTGGGTTCGAAATTTTACCCGGAGTTTTAGTTGGGTTCGTAATTTTACCCGGAGTTTTAGTTGGGTTCGTAATTTTACCCGGAGTTTTAGTTGGGTTCGTAATTTTACCCGGAGTTTAAGTTGGGTTCGTAATTTTTCCCGGACTTTTTAGTTGGATTCGTATTTTTTACCCGGACTTTTAGTTGGGTTCGTAATTTTACCCGGAGTTTTAGTTGGGTTCGTAATTTTACCCGTAGTTTTAGTTGAGTTCGTAATTTTACCCGGAGTTTTAGTTGGGTTAGTAATTTTACCCGGACTTTTTATTTGGGTTCGTAATTTTACCCGGACTTTTTAGTTGTGTTCGTAATTGTACCCGGAGTTTTAGTTGGGTTCGTAATTTTACACGGACTTTTTAGTTGGGTTCGTATTTTTTACCCGGACTTTTAGTTGGGTTCGTAATTTTACCCGGAGTTTTAGTTGGGTTCGTAATTTTACCCGGAGTTTTAGTTGGGTTCGTAATTTTACCCGGAGTTTTACTTGGGTTCGTAATTTTACCCGGAGTTTTACTTGGGTTCGTAATTTTACCCGGAGTTTTAGTTGGGTTCGTAATTTTACCCGGAGTTTTAGTTGGGTTCGTAATTTTACCCGGACTTTTTAGTTGGGTTCGTATTTTTTACACGGACTTTTAGTTGGGTTCGTAATTTTACCCGGAGTTTTAGTTGGGTTCGTAATTTTACCCGGAGTTTTAGTTGGGTTCGTAATTTTACCCGGAGTTTTAGTTGGGTTCGTAATTTTACCCGGAGTTTTACTTGGGTTCGTAATTTTACCCGGAGTTTTACTTGGGATCGTAATTTTACCCGGAGTTTTAGTTGGGTTCGTAATTTTACCCGGAGTTTTAGTTGGGTTCGTAATTTTACCCGGACTTTTTAGTTGGGTTCGTATTTTTTACCCGGACTTTTAGTTGTGTTCGTAATTTTACCCGGAGTTTTAGTTGGGTTCGTAATTTTACCCGGAGTTTTAGTTGAGTTCGTAATTTTACCCGGAGTTTTAGTTGGGTTCGTAATTTTACCCGGACTTTTTAGTTGGGTTCGTAATTTTACCCGGACTTTTTAATTGGGTTCGTATTTTTTACCCGGAGTTTTAGTTGGGTTCGTAATTTTACCCGGAGTTTTAGTTGGGTTCGTAATTTCACCCGGACTTTTTAGTTGGGTTCGTATTTTTTACCCGGACTTTTAGTTGGGTTCGTAATTTTACCCGGAGTTTTAGTTGGGTTCGTAATTTTACCCGGAGTTTTAGTTGAGTTCGTAATTTTACCCGGAGTTTTAGTTGGGTTCGTAATTTTACCCGGACTTTTTAGTTGGGTTCGTAATTTTACCCGGACTTTTTAGTTGGGTTCGTAATTTTACCCGGACTTTTTGGTTGGGTTCGTAATTTTACCCGGAGTTTTACTTGGGTTCGTAATTTTACCCGGAGTTTTACTTGGGTTCGTAATTTTACCCGGAGTTTTAGTTGGGTTCGTAATTTTACCCGGAGTTTTAGTTGGGTTCGTAATTTTACCCGGACTTTTTAGTTGGGTTCGTATTTTTTACCCGGACTTTTAGTTGGGTTCGTAATTTTACCCGGAGTTTTAGTTGGGTTCGTAATTTTACCCGGAGTTTTAGTTGAGTTCGTAATTTTACCCGGAGTTTTAGTTGGGTTCGTAATTTTACCCGGACTTTTTAGTTGGGTTCGTAATTTTACCCGGACTTTTTAGTTGGGTTCGTATTTTTTACCCGGAGTTTTAGTTGGGTTCGTAATTTTACCCGGAGTTTTAGTTGGGTTCGTAATTTTACCCGGAGTTTTTAGTTGGGTTCGTATTTTTTACCCGGACTTTTAGTTGGGTTCGTAATTTTACCCGGAGTTTTAGTTGGGTTCGTAATTTTATCCGGAGTTTTAGTTGAGTTCGTAATTTTACCCGGAGTTTTAGTTGGGTTCGTAATTTTACCCGGACTTTTTAGTTGGGTTCGTAATTTTACCCGGACTTTTTAGTTGGGTTCGTAATTTTACCCGGACTTTTTAGTTGGGTTCGTAATTTTACCCGGAGTTTTAGTTGGGTTCGTAATTTTACCCGGACTTTTTAGTTGGGTTCGAATTTTTTACCCGGACTTTTAGTTGGGTTCATAATTTTACCCGGAGTTTTAGTTGGGTTCGTAATTTTACCCGGACCTTTTAGTTGGGTTCGTATTTTGTACCCGGACTTTTAGTTGGGTTCGTAAGTTTACCCGGAGTTTTAGTTGCGTTCGTAATTTTACCCGGAGTTTTAGTTGGGTTCGTAATTTTACCCGGAGTCTTGAGTTACCCGGACTTTTAGTTGGGTTCGTAATTTTACCCGGAGTTTTAGTTGGGTTCGTAATTTTACCCGGAGTTTTACTTGGGTTCGTAATTTTACCCGGAGTTTTACTTGGGTTCGTAATTTCACCCGGAGTTTTAGTTGGGTTCGTAATTTTACCCGGAGTTTTAGTTGGGTTCGTAATTTTACCCGGACTTTTTAGTTGGGTTCGTATTTTTTACCCGGACTTCTAGTTGGGTTCGTAATTTTACCCGGAGTTTTAGTTGGGTTCGTAATTTTACCCGGACTTTTTAGTTGGGTGCCGTATTTTTTACCCGGAGTTTTAGTTGGGTTCGTAATTTTACCCGGAGTTTTAGTTGGGTTCGTAATTTTACCCGGACTTTTTAGTTGTGTTGGTAATTTTACCCGGAGTTTTAGTTGGGTTCATATTTTTTACCGGACTTTTTAGTTGGGTTCGTATTTTTTACCCGGAGTTTTAGTTGGGTTCGTATTTTTTACCCGGAGTTTTAGTTGGGTTCGTATTTTTACCCGGGGTTTTAGTTGGGTTCGTATTTTTACCCGGAGTTTTAGTTGGGTTCGTATTTTTTACCCGGACTTTTTAGTTGGGTTAGTATTTTTGCCCGGAGTTTTAGTTGGGTTCGTATTTTTTAGCCGGAGTTTTAGTTGGGTTCGTATTTTTTACCCGGAGTTTTAGTTGGGTTCGTATTTTTACCCGGAGTTTTAGTTGGGTTCGTATTTTTACCCGGAGTTTTAGTTGGGTTCGTATTTTTTACCCGGAGTTTTAGTTGGGTTCGTATTTTTACCCGGAGTTTTAGTTGGGTTCGTAATTTTACCCGGACTTTTTAGTTGGGTTCGAATTTTTTACCCGGACTTTTACTTGGGTTCGTAATTTTACCCGGACTTATTAGTTGCGTTCGTATTTTTTACCCGGACTTTTAGTTGGGTTCGTAATTTTACCCGGAGTTTTAGTTGGGTTCGTAATTTTACCCGGAGTTTTAGTTGAGTTCGTAATTTTACCCGGAGTCTTGAGTTAATAGTTGGGTTCGTATTTTTACCCGGACTTTTAGTTGGGTTCGTAATTTTACCCGGAGTTTTAGTTGGGTTCGTCATTTTACCCGGAGTTTTAGTTGGGTTCGTAATTTTACCCGGAGTTTTACTTGCGTTCGTAATTTTACCCGGAGTTTTACTTGGGTTCGTAATTTTACCCGGAGTTTTAGTTGGGTTCGTAATTTTACCCGGAGTTTTAGTTGGGTTCGTAATTTTACCCGGACTTTTTAGTTGGGTTCGTATTTTTTACCCGGACCTTTAGTTGGGTTCGTAATTTTACCCGGAGTTTTAGTTGGGTTCGTAATTTTACCCGGAGTTTTACTTGAGTTCGTAATATTACCCGGAGTTTTAGTTGGGTTCGTAATTTTACCCGGACTTTTTAGTTGGGTTCGTAATTTTACCCGGACTTTTTAGTTGGGTTCGTATTTTTTACCCGGAGTTTTAGTTGGGTTCGTAATTTTACCCGGAGTTTTAGTTGGGTTCGTAATTTTACCCGGACTTTTTAGTTGGGTTCGTATTTTTTAACCGGACTTTTAGTTGGGTTCGTAATTTTACCCGGAGTTTTAGTTGGGTTCGTAATTTTACCCGGAGTTTTAGTTGGGTTCGTAATTTTACCCGGAGTTTTAGTTGGGTTCGGAATTTTACCCGGAGTTTTACTTGGGTTCGTAATTTTACCCGGAGTTTTACTTGGGTTCGTAATTTTACCCGGAGTTTTAGTTGGGTTCGTAATTTTACCCGGAGTTTTAGTTGGGTTCGTAATTTTACCCGGACTTTTTAGTTGGGTTCGTATTTTTTACCCGGACTTTTAGTTGGGTTCGTAATTTTACCCGGAGTTTTAGTTGGGTTCGTAATTTTACCCGGAGTTTTAGTTGAGTTCGTAATTTTACCCGGAGTTTTAGTTGGGTTCGTAATTTTACCCGGACTTTTTAGTTGGGTTCGTAATTTTACCCGGACTTTTTAGTTGCGTTCGTATTTTTTACCCGGAGTTTTAGTTGGGTTCGTAATTTTACCCGGAGTTTTAGTTGGGTTCGTAATTTTACCCGGACTTTTTAGTTGTGTTGGTAATTTTACCCGGAGTTTTAGTTGGGTTCATATTTTTTACCGGACTTTTTAGTTGGGTTCGTATTTTTTACCCGGAGTTTTAGTTGGGTTCGTATTTTTTACCCGGAGTTTTAGTTGGGTTCGTATTTTTACCCGGAGTTTTAGTTGGGTTCGTATTTTTACCCGGAGTTTTAGTTGGGTTCGCATTTTTTACCCGAACTTTTTAGTTGGGTTAGTAATTTTACCCGGACTTTTTAGTTGGGTTCGTATTTTTTACCCGGACTTTTAGTTGGGTTCGTAATTTTACCCGGAGTTTTAGTTGGGTTCGTAATTTTACCCGGAGTTTTAGTTGGGTTCGTAATTTTACCCGGAGTTTTAGTTGAATTCGTAATTTTACCCGGAGTTTTAGTTGGGTTTGTAATTTTACCCGGACTTTTTAGTTGGGTTCGTAATTTTACCAGGACTTTTTAGTTGGGTTCGTATTTTTTACCCGGAGTTTTAGTTGGGTTCGTAATTTGACCCGGAGTTTTAGTTGGGTTCGTAATTTTACCCGGACTTTTTAGTTGGGTTCGTATTTTTTACCCGGACTTTTAGTTGGGTTCGTAATTTTACCCGGAGTTTTAGTTGGGTTCGAATTTTTTACCCGGAGTTTTAGTTGGGTTCGTATTTTTTACCCGGAGTTTTAGTTGGGTTCGTATTTTTACCCGGAGTTTTAGTTGTGTTGGTAATTTTACCCGGAGTTTTAGTTGGGTTCATATTTTTTACCCGGAGTTTTAGTTGGGTTCGTAGTTTTACCCGGAGTTTTAGTTGGGTTCGTATTTTTACCCGGAGTTTTAGTTGGGTTCGTATTTTTTACCCGGACTTTTTAGTTGGGTTAGTATTTTTGCCCGGAGTTTTAGTTGGGTTCGTATTTTTTACCCGGACTTTTAGTTGGGTTCGTAATTTTACCCGGAGTTTTAGTTGGGTTCGTAATTTTACCCGGAGTTTCACTTGGGTTCGTAATTTTACCCGGACTTTTTAGTTGGGTTCGTATTTTTTACCCGGACTTTTAGTTGGGTTCGTAATTTTACCCGGACTTTTTAGTTGGGTTCGTATTTTATACCCGGACTTTTAGTTGGGTTCGTAATTTTACCCGGAGTTTTAGTTGGGTTCGTAATTTTACCCGGAGTTTTACTTGGGTTCGTAATTTTACCCGGACTTTTTAGTTGGGTTCGTATTTTTTACCCGGAGTTTTAGTTGGGTTCGTAATTTTACCCGGACTTTTTAGTTGGGTTCGTATTTTTTACCCGGACTTTTAGTTGGGTTCGTAATTTTACCCGGAGTTTTAGTTGGGTTCGTATTTTTTACCCGGAGTTTTAGTTGGGTTCGTATTTTTTACCCGGAGTTTTAGTTGGGTTCGTATTTTTACCCGGAGTTTTAGTTGTGTTGGTAATTTTACCCGGAGTTTTAGTTGGGTTCATATTTTTTACCTTACTTTTTAGTTGGGTTCGTATTTTTTACCCGGAGTTTTAGTTGGGTTCGTATTTTTTATCCGGAGTTTTAGTTGGGTTCGTATTTTTACTCGGAGTTTTAGTTGGGTTCGTATTTTTACCCGGAGTTTTAGTTGGGTTCGTATTTTTTACCCGGACTTTTTAGTTAGGTTAGTATTTTTGCCCGGAGTTTTAGTTTTGTTCGTATTTTTTACCCGGAGTTTTAGTTGGGTTCGTATTTTTTACCCGGAGTTTTAGTTGGGTTCGTATTTTTACCCGGAGTTTTAGTTGGGCTCGTATTTTTACCCGGAGTTTTAGTTGGGTTCGTATTTTTTACCCGCCGTTTTAGTTGGGTTCGTATTTTTACCCGGAGTTTTAGTTGGGTTCGTAATTTTACCCGGACTTTTTAGTTGGGTTCGTAATTTTACCCGGACTTTTTAGTTGGGTTCGTATTTTTTACCCGAAGTTTTAGTTGGGTTCGTAATTTGACCCGGAGTTTTAGTTGGGTTCGTAATTTTACCCGGACTTTTTAGTTGGGTTCGTATTTTTTACCCGGACTTTTAGTTGGGTTCGTAATTTTACCCGGAGTTTTAGTTGGGTTCGAATTTTTTACCCGGAGTTTTAGTTGGGTTCGTATTTTTTACCCGGAGTTTTAGTTGGGTTCGTATTTTTACCCGGAGTTTTAGTTGTGTTGGTAATTTTACCCGGAGTTTTACTTGGGTTCGTAATTTTACCCGGAGTTTTACTTGGGTTCGTAATTTTACGCGGAGTTTTAGTTGGGTTCGTAATTTTACCCGGAGTTTTAGTTGGGTTCGTAATTTTACCCGGACTTTTTAGTTGGGTTCGTATTTTTTACCCGGACTTTTAGTTGGGTTCGTAATTTTACCCGGAGTTTTAGTTGGGTTCGTAATTTTACCCGGAGTTTTAGTTGAGTTCGTAATTTTACCCGGAGTTTTAGTTGGGTTCGTAATTTTACCCGGACTTTTTAGTTGGGTTCGTAATTTTACCCGGACTTTTTAGTTGCGTTCGTATTTTTTACCCGGAGTTTTAGTTGGGTTCGTAATTTTACCCGGAGTTTTAGTTGGGTTCGTAATTTTACCCGGACTTTTTAGTTGTGTTGGTAATTTTACCCGGAGTTTTAGTTGGGTTCATATTTTTTACCGGACTTTTTAGTTGGGTTCGTATTTTTTACCCGGAGTTTTAGTTGGGTTCGTATTTTTTACCCGGAGTTTTAGTTGGGTTCGTATTTTTACCCGGAGTTTTAGTTGGGTTCGTATTTTTACCCGGAGTTTTAGTTGGGTTCGCATTTTTTACCCGAACTTTTTAGTTGGGTTAGTAATTTTACCCGGACTTTTTAGTTTGGTTCGTATTTTTTACCCGGACTTTTAGTTGGGTTCGTAATTTTACCCGGAGTTTTAGTTGGGTTCGTAATTTTACCCGGAGTTTTAGTTGGGTTCGTAATTTTACCCGGAGTTTTAGTTGAATTCGTAATTTTACCCGGAGTTTTAGTTGGGTTTGTAATTTTACCCGGACTTTTTAGTTGGGTTCGTAATTTTACCCGGACTTTTTAGTTGGGTTCGTATTTTTTACCCGGAGTTTTAGTTGGGTTCGTAATTTGACCCGGAGTTTTAGTTGGGTTCGTAATTTTACCCGGACTTTTTAGTTGGGTTCGTATTTTTTACCCGGACTTTTAGTTGGGTTCGTAATTTTACCCGGAGTTTTAGTTGGGTTCGAATTTTTTACCCGGAGTTTTAGTTGGGTTCGTATTTTTTACCCGGAGTTTTAGTTGGGTTCGTATTTTTACCCGGAGTTTTAGTTGTGTTGGTAATTTTACCCGGAGTTTTAGTTGGGTTCATATATTTTACCCGGAGTTTTAGTTGGGTTCGTAGTTTTACCCGGAGTTTTAGTTGGGTTCGTATTTTTACCCGGAGTTTTAGTTGGGTTCGTATTTTTTACCCGGACTTTTTAGTTGGGTTAGTATTTTTGCCCGGAGTTTTGGTTGGGTTCGTATTTTTTACCCGGACTTTTAGTTGGGTTCGTAATTTTACCCGGAGTTTTAGTTGGGTTCGTAATTTTACCCGGAGTTTCACTTGGGTTCGTAATTTTACCCGGACTTTTTAGTTGGGTTCGTATTTTTTACCCGGACTTTTAGTTGGGTTCGTAATTTTACCCGGACTTTTTAGTTGGGTTCGTATTTTATACCCGGACTTTTAGTTGGGTTCGTAATTTTACCCGGAGTTTTAGTTGGGTTCGTAATTTTACCCGGAGTTTTACTTGGGTTCGTAATTTTACCCGGACTTTTTAGTTGGGTTCGTATTTTTTACCCGGAGTTTTAGTTGGGTTCGTAATTTTACCCGGACTTTTTAGTTGGGTTCGTATTTTTTACCCGGACTTTTAGTTGGGTTCGTAATTTTACCCGGAGTTTTAGTTGGGTTCGTATTTTTTACCCGGAGTTTTAGTTGGGTTCGTATTTTTTACCCGGAGTTTTAGTTGGGTTCGTATTTTTACCCGGAGTTTTAGTTGTGTTGGTAATTTTACCCGGAGTTTTAGTTGGGTTCATATTTTTTACCTTACTTTTTAGTTGGGTTCGTATTTTTTACCCGGAGTTTTAGTTGGGTTCGTATTTTTTATCCGGAGTTTTAGTTGGGTTCGTATTTTTACTCGGAGTTTTAGTTGGGTTCGTATTTTTACCCGGAGTTTTAGTTGGGTTCGTATTTTTTACCCGGACTTTTTAGTTAGGTTAGTATTTTTGCCCGGAGTTTTAGTTGGGTTCGTATTTTTTACCCGGAGTTTTAGTTGGGTTCGTATTTTTTACCCGGAGTTTTAGTTGGGTTCGTATTTTTACCCGGAGTTTTAGTTGGGCTCGTATTTTTACCCGGAGTTTTAGTTGGGTTCGTATTTTTTACCCGCCGTTTTAGTTGGGTTCGTATTTTTACCCGGAGTTTTAGTTGGGTTCGTAATTTTACCCGGACTTTTTAGTTGGGTTCGTAATTTTACCCGGACTTTTTAGTTGGGTTCGTATTTTTTACCCGAAGTTTTAGTTGGGTTCGTAATTTGACCCGGAGTTTTAGTTGGGTTCGTAATTTTACCCGGACTTTTTAGTTGGGTTCGTATTTTTTACCCGGACTTTTAGTTGGGTTCGTAATTTTACCCGGAGTTTTAGTTGGGTTCGAATTTTTTACCCGGAGTTTTAGTTGGGTTCGTATTTTTTACCCGGAGTTTTAGTTGGGTTCGTATTTTTACCCGGAGTTTTAGTTGTGTTGGTAATTTTACCCGGAGTTTTAGTTGGGTTCATATTTTTTACCCGGAGTTTTAGTTGGGTTCGTATTTTTACCCGGAGTTTTAGTTGGGTTCGTATTTTTACCCGGAGTTTTTGTTGGGTTCGTATTTTTTACCCGGACTTTTTAGTTGGGTTAGTATTTTTGCCCGGAGTTTTAGTTGGGTTCGTATTTTTTACCCGGACTTTTAGTTGGGTTCGTAATTTTACACGGAGTTTTAGTTGGGTTCGTAATTTTACCCGGAGTTTCACTTGGGTTCGTAATTTTACCCGGGCTTTTTAGTTGGGTTCGTATTTTTTACCCGGACTTTTAGTTGGGTTCGTAATTTTACCCGGACTTTTTAGTTGGGTTCGTATTTTATACCCGGACTTTTAGTTGGGTTCGTAATTTTACCCGGAGTTTTAGTTGGGTTCGTAATTTTACCCGGAGTTTTACTTGGGTTCGTAATTTTACCCGGACCTTTTAGTTGGGTTCGTATTTTTTACCCGGAGTTTTAGTTGGGTTCGTAATTTTACCCGGACTTTTTAGTTGGGTTCGTATTTTTTACCCGGAGTTTTAGTTGGGTTCGTAATTTTACCCGGAGTTTTAGTTGGGTTCGTATTTTTTACCCGGACTTTTAGTTGGGTTCGTATTTTTTACCCGGAGTTTAAGTTGGGTTCGTATTTTTACCCGGAGTTTTAGTTGTGTTGGTAATTTTACCCGGAGTTTTAGTTGGGTTCATATTTTTTACCTTACTTTTTAGTTGGGTTCGTATTTTTTACCCGGAGTTTTAGTTGGGTTCGTATTTTTTATCCGGAGTTTTAGTTGGGTTCGTATTTTTACCCGGAGTTTTAGTTGGGTTCGTATTTTTACCCGGAGTTTTAGTTGGGTTCGTATTTTTTACCCGGACTTTTTAGTTAGGTTAGTATTTTTGCCCGGAGTTTTAGTTGGGTTCGTATTTTTTACCCGGAGTTTTAGTTGGGTTCGTATTTTTTACCCGGAGTTTTAGTTGGGTTCGTATTTTTACCCGGAGTTTTAGTTGGGTTCGTATTTTTACCCGGAGTTTTAGTTGGGTTCGTATTTTTTACCCGCCGTTTTAGTTGGGTTCGTATTTTTACCCGGAGCTTTAGTTGGGTTCGTATTTTTACCCGGAGTTTTAGTTGGGTTCGTATTTTTTACCCGGACTTTTTAGTTGGGTTAGTATTTTTGCCCGGAGTTTTAATTGGGTTCGTATTTTTTTACCCGGAGTTTTAGTTGGGTTCTAAATGTTACCCGGACTTTTTTGTTTGGTTCGTATTTTTTACCCGGTGTTTTAGTTGGGTTCGTAATTTTACCCGCACTTTTTAGTTGGGTTCGTAATTTTACCCGGAGTTTTAGTTGGGTTCGTAATTTTACCCGGAGTTTTAGGTGGATTCGCAATTTTACCCGGAGTTTTAGTTGGGTTCGTAATTTTACCCGGAGTTTTAGTTGGGTTCGTAATTTTACCCCGACTTTTTAGTTGGATTCGTATTTTTTACCCGGACTTTTAGTTGGGTTCGTAATTTTACCCGGAGTTTTAGTTGGGTTCGTAATTTTACCCGTAGTTTTAGTTGAGTTCGTAATTTTACCCGGAGTTTTAGTTGGGTTCGTATTTTTACCCGGAGTTTTAGTTGGGTTCGTATTTTTACCCGGAGTTTTAGTTGGGTTCGTATTTTTTACCCGGACTTTTTAGTTGGGTTAGTATTTTTGCCCGGAGTTTTAGTTGGGTTCGTATTTTTTACCCGGACTTTTAGTTGGGTTCGTAATTTTACCCGGAGTTTTAGTTGGGTTCGTAATTTTACCCGGAGTTTCACTTGGGTTCGTAATTTTACCCGGACTTTTTAGTTGGGTTCGTATTTTTTACCCGGACTTTTAGTTGGGTTCGTAATTTTACCCGGACTTTTTAGTTGGGTTCGTATTTTATACCCGGACTTTTAGTTGGGTTCGTAATTTTACCCGGAGTTTTAGTTGGGTTCGTAATTTTACCCGGAGTTTTACTTGGGTTCGTAATTTTACCCGGACTTTTTAGTTGGGTTCGTATTTTTTACCCGAACTTTTAGTTGGGTTCGTAATTTTACCCGGAGTTTTAGTTGGGTTCGTATTTTTTACCCGGAGTTTTAGTTGGGTTCGTATTTTTTACCCGGAGTTTTAGTTGGGTTCGTATTTTTACCCGTAGTTTTAGTTGTGTTGGTAATTTTACCCGGAGTTTTAGTTGGGTTCATATTTTTTACCTTACTTTTTAGTTGGGTTCGTATTTTTTACCCGGAGTTTTAGTTGGGTTCGTATTTTTTATCCGGAGTTTTAGTTGGGTTCGTATTTTTACCCGGAGTTTTAGTTGGGTTCGTATTTTTACCCGGAGTTTTAGTTGGGTTCGTATTTTTTACCCGGACTTTTTAGTTAGGTTAGTATTTTTGCCCGGAGTTTTAGTTGGGTTCGTATTTTTTACCCGGAGTTTTAGTTGGGTTCGTATTTTTTACCCGGAGTTTTAGTTGGGTTCGTATTTTTACCCGGAGTTTTAGTTGGGTTCGTATTTTACCCGGAGTTTTAGTTGGGTTCGTATTTTTTACCCGCCGTTTTAGTTGGGTTCGTATTTTTACCCGGAGTTTTAGTTGGGTGCGTAATTTTACCCGGACTTTTTAGTTGGGTTCGTAATTTTACCCGGACTTTTTAGTTGGGTTCGTATTTTTTACCCGGAGTTTTAGTTGGGTTCGTAATTTGACCCGGAGTTTTAGTTGGGTTCGTAATTTTACCCGGACTTTTTAGTTGGGTTCGTATTTTTTACCCGGACTTTTAGTTGGGTTCGTAATTTTACCCGGAGTTTTAGTTGGGTTCGAATTTTTTACCCGGAGTTTTAGTTGGGTTCGTATTTCTTACCCGGAGTTTTAGTTGGGTTCGTATTTTTACCCGGAGTTTTAGTTGTGTTGGTAATTTTACCCGGAGTTTTAGTTGGGTTCATATTTTTTACCCGGAGTTTTAGTTGGGTTCGTATTTTTACCCGGAGTTTTAGTTGGGTTCGTATTTTTACCCGGAGTTTTAGTTGGGTTCGTATTTTTTACCCGGACTTTTTAGTTGGGTTAGTATTTTTGCCCCCCGGAGTTTTAGTTGGGTTCGTATTTTTTACCCGGAGTTTCACTTGGGTTCGTAATTTTACCCGGGCTTTTTAGTTGGGTTCGTATTTTTTACCCGGACTTTTAGTTGGGTTCGTAATTTTACCCGGACTTTTTAGTTGGGTTCGTATTTTATACCCGGACTTTTAGTTGGGTTCGTAATTTTACCCGGAGTTTTAGTTGGTTCGTAATTTTACCCGGAGTTTTACTTGGGTTCGTAATTTTACCCGGACTTTTTAGTTGGGTTCGTATTTTTTACCCGGAGTTTTAGTTGGGTTCGTAATTTTACCCGGACTTTTTAGTTGGGTTCGTATTTTTTACCCGGACTTTTACTTGGGTTCGTAATTTTACCCGGGGTTTTAGTTGGGTTCGTATTTTTTACCCGGAGTTTTAGTTGGGTTCGTATTTTTTACCCGGAGTTTTAGTTGGGTTCGTATTTTTACCCGGAGTTTTAGTTGTGTTGGTAATTTTACCCGGAGTTTTAGTTGGGTTCATATTTTTTACCTTACTTTTTAGTTGGGTTCGTATTTTTTACCCGGAGTTTTAGTTGGGTTCGTATTTTTATCCGGAGTTTTAGTTGGGTTCGTATTTTTACCCGGAGTTTTAGTTGGGTTCGTATTTTTACCCGGAGTTTTAGTTGGGTTCGTATTTTTTACCCGGACTTTTTAGTTAGGTTAGTATTTTTGCCCGGAGTTTTAGTTGGGTTCGTATTTTTTACCCGGAGTTTTAGTTGGGTTCGTATTTTTTACCCGGAGTTTTAGTTGGGTTCGTATTTTTACCCGGAGTTTTAGTTGGGTTCGTATTTTTACCCGGAGTTTTAGTTGGGTTCGTATTTTTCACCCGCCGTTTTAGTTGGGTTCGTATTTTTACCCGGAGCTTTAGTTGGGTTCGTATTTTTACCCGGAGTTTTAGTTGGGTTCGTATTTTTTACCCGGACTTTTTAGTTGGGTTAGTATTTTTGCCCGGAGTTTTAATTGGGTTCGTATTTTTTTACCCGGAGTTTTAGTTGGGTTCTAAATAGTTACCCGGACTTTTTTGTTTGGTTCGTATTTTTTACCCGGAGTTTTAGTTGGGTTCGTAATTTTACCCGCACTTTTTAGTTGGGTTCGTAATTTTACCCAGAGTTTTAGTTGGGTTCGTAATTTTACCCGGAGTTTTAGTTGGGTTCGTAATTTTACCCGGAGTTTTAGTTGGGTTCGTAATTTTACCCGGAGTTTTAGTTGGGTTCGTAATTTTACCCGGACTTTTTAGTTGGATTCGTATTTTTTACCCGGACTTTTAGTTGGGTTCGTAATTTTACCCGGAGTTTTAGTTGGGTTCGTAATTTTACCCGTAGTTTTAGTTGAGTTCGTAATTTTACCCGGAGTTTTAGTTGGGTTAGTAATTTTACCCGGACTTTTTATTTGGGTTCGTAATTTTACCCGGACTTTTTAGTTGGGTTCGTAATTTTACCCGGAGTTTTAGTTGGGTTCGTAATTTTACCCGGACTTTTTAGTTGGGTTCGTATTGTTTACCCGGACTTTTAGTTGGGTTCGTAATTTTACCCGGAGTTTTAGTTGGGTTCGTAATTTTACCCGGAGTTTTAGTTGGGTTCGTAATTTTACCCGGAGTTTTACTTGGGTTCGTAATTTTACCCGGAGTTTTACTTGGGTTCGTAATTTTACCCGGAGTTTTAGTTGGGTCCGTAATTTTACCAGGAGTTTTAGTTGGGTTCGTAATTTTACCCGGACTTTTTAGTTGGGTTCGTATTTTTTACCCGGACTTTTAGTTGGGTTCGTAATTTTACCCGGAGTTTTAGTTGGGTTCGTAATTTTACCCGGAGTTTTAGTTGGGTTCGTAATTTTACCCGGAGTTTTAGTTGGGTTCGTAATTTTACCCGGAGTTTAACTTGGGTTCGTAATTTTACCCGGAGTTTTACTTGGGTTCGTAATTTTACCCGGAGTTTTAGTTGAGTTCGTAATTTTACCCGGAGTTTTAGTTGGGTTCGTAATTTTTCCCGGACTTTTTAGTTGGGTTCGTATTTTTTACCCGGACTTTTAGTTGGGTTCGTAATTTTACCCGGAGTTTTAGTTCGGTTCGTAATTTTACCCGGAGTTTTAGTTGAGTTCGTAATTTTACCCGGAGTTTTAGTTGGGTTCGTAATTTTACCCGGACTTTTTAGTTGGGTTCGTAATTTTACCCGGACTTTTTAGTTAGGTTCGTATTTTTTACCCGGAGTTTTAGTTGGGTTCGTAATTTTACCCGGAGTTTTAGTTGGGTTCGTAATTTTACCCGGACTTTTTAGTTGGGTTCGTATTTTTTACCCGGACTTTTAGTTGGGTTCGTAAGTTTACCCGGTGTTTTAGTTGGGTTCGTAATTTTACCCGGAGTTTTAGTTGAGTTCGTAATTTTACCCGGAGTTTTAGTTGGGTTCGTAATTTACCCGGACTTTTTAGTTGGGTTCGTAATTTTACCCGGACTTTTTAGTTGGGTTCGTAATTTTACCCGGACTTTTTAGTTGGGTTCGTAATTTTACCGGGAGTTTTAGTTGGGTTCGTAATTTTACCCGGACTTTTTAGTTGGGTTCGAATTTTTTACCCGGAGTTTTACTTGGGTTCGTAATTTTACCCGGAGTTTTACTTGGGTTCGTAATTTTACCCGGAGTTTTAGTTGGGTCCGTAATTTTACCCGGAGTTTTAGTTGGGTTCGTAATTTTACCCGGACTTTTTAGTTGGGTTCGTAATTTTACCCGGAGTTTTACTTGGGTTCGTAATTTTACCCGGAGTTTTACTTGGGTTCGTAATTTTACCCGGAGTTTTAGTTGGGTCCGTAATTTTACCCGGAGTTTTAGTTGGGTTCGTAATTTTACCCGGACTTTTTAGTTGGGTTCGTATTTTTTACCCGGACTTTTAGTTGGGTTCGTAATTTTACCGGAGTTTTAGTTGGGTTCGTAATTTTACCCGGAGTTTTAGTTGGGTTCGTAATTTTACCCGGAGTTTTAGTTGGGTTCGTAATTTTACCCGGAGTTTTACTTGGGTTCGTAATTTTACCCGGAGTTTTACTTGGGTTCGTAATTTTACCCGGAGTTTTAGTTGAGTTCGTAATTTTACCCGGAGTTTTAGTTGGGTTCGTAATTTTTCCCGGACTTTTTAGTTGGGTTCGTATTTTTTACCCGGACTTTTAGTTGGGTTCGTAATTTTACCCGGAGTTTTAGTTGGGTTCGTAATTTTACCCGGAGTTTTAGTTGAGTTCGTAATTTTACCCGGAGTTTTAGTTGGGTTCGTAATTTTACCCGGACTTTTTAGTTGGGTTCGTAATTTTACCCGGACTTTTTAGTTAGGTTCGTATTTTTTACCCGGAGTTTTAGTTGGGTTCGTAATTTTACCCGGAGTTTTAGTTGGGTTCGTAATTTTACCCGGACTTTTTAGTTGGGTTCGTATTTTTTACCCGGACTTTTAGTTGGGTTCGTAATTTTACCCGGTGTTTTAGTTGGGTTCGTAATTTTACCCGGAGTTTTAGTTGAGTCCGTAATTTTACCCGGAGTTTTAGTTGGGTTCGTAATTTACCCGGACTTTTTAGTTGGGTTCGTAATTTTACCCGGACTTTTTAGTTGGGTTCGTAATTTTACCCGGACTTTTTAGTTGGGTTCGTAATTTTACCGGGAGTTTTAGTTGGGTTCGTAATTTTACCCGGACTTTTTAGTTGGGTTCGAATTTTTTACCCGGACTTTTAGTTGGGTTCATAATTTTACCCGGAGTTTTAGTTGGGTTCGTAATTTTACCCGGACCTTTTAGTTGGGTTCGTATTTTGTACCCGGACTTTTAGTTGGGTTCATAATTTTACCCGGAGTTTTAGTTGGGTTCGTAATTTTACCCGGAGTTTTAGTTGGGTTCGTAATTTTACCCGGAGTCTTGAGTTACCCGGACTTTTTAGTTGGGTTCGTATTTTTACCCGGACTTTTAGTTGGGTTCGTAATTTTACCCGGAGTTTTAGTTGGGTTCGTAATTTTACATGGAGTTTTAGTTGGGTTCGTAATTTTACCCGGAGTTTTACTTGGGTTCGTAATTTTACCCGGAGTTTTACTTGGGTTCGTAATTTTACCCGGAGTTTTAGTTGGGTTCGTAATTTTACCCGGAGTTTTAGTTGGGTTCGTAATTTTACCCGGACTTTTTAGTTGGGTTCGTATTTTTTACCCGGACTTCTAGTTGGGTTCGTAATTTTACCCGGAGTTTTAGTTGGGTTCGTAATTTTACCCGGAGTTTTAGTTGAGTTCGTAATTTTACCCGGAGTTTTAGTTGGGTTCGAAATTTTACCCGGACTTTTTAGTTGGGTTCGTAATTTTACCCGGACTTTTTAGTTGGGTGCCGTATTTTTTACCCGGAGTTTTAGTTGGGTTCGTAATTTTACCCGGAGTTTTAGTTGGGTTCGTAATTTTACCCGGACTTTTTAGTTGTGTTGGTAATTTTACCCGGAGTTTTAGTTGGGTTCATATTTTTTACCGGACTTTTTAGTTGGGTTCGTATTTTTTACCCGGAGTTTTAGTTGGGTTCGTATTTTTTACCCGGAGTTTTAGTTGGGTTCGTATTTTTACCCGGAGTTTTAGTTGGGTTCGTATTTTTACCCGGAGTTTTAGTTGGGTTCGTATTTTTTACCCGGACTTTTTAGTTGGGTTAGTATTTTTGCCCGGAGTTTTAGTTGGGTTCGTATTTTTTAGCCGGAGTTTTAGTTGGGTTCGTATTTTTTACCCGGAGTTTTAGTTGGGTTCGTATTTTTACCCGGACTTTTAGTTGGGTTCGTATTTTTACCCGGAGTTTTAGTTGGGTTCGTATTTTTTACCCGCCGTTTTAGTTGGGTTCGTATTTTTACCCGGAGCTTTAGTTGGGTTCGTATTTTTACCCGGAGTTTTAGTTGGGTTCGTATTTTTTACCCGGACTTTTTAGTTGGGTTAGTATTTTTGCCCGGAGTTTTAGTTGGGTTCGTAATTTTACCCGGAGTCTTGAGTTAATAGTTGGGTTCGTATTTTTACCCGGACTTTTAGTTGGGTTCGTAATTTTACCCGGAGTTTTAGTTGGGTTCGTCATTTTACCCGGAGTTTTAGTTGGGTTCGTAATTTTACCCGGAGTTTTACTTGGGTTCGTAATTTTACCCGGAGTTTTACTTGGGTTCGTAATTTTACCCGGAGTTTTAGTTGCGTTCGTAATTTTACCCGGAGTTTTAGTTGGGTTCGTAATTTTACCCGGACTTTTTAGTTGGGTTCGTATTTTTTACCCGGACTTTTAGTTGGGTTCGTAATTTTACCCGGAGTTTTAGTTGGGTTCGTAATTTTACCCGGAGTTTTACTTGAGTTCGTAATATTACCCGGAGTTTTAGTTGGGTTCGTAATTTTACCCGGACTTTTTAGTTGGGTTCGTAATTTTACCCGGACTTTTTAGTTGGGTTCGTATTTTTTACCCGGACTTTTAGTTGGGTTCGTAATTTTACCCGGAGTTTTAGTTGGGTTCGTAATTTTACCCGGAGTTTCACTTGGGTTCGTAATTTTACCCGGACTTTTTAGTTGGGTTCGTATTTTTTACCCGGACTTTTAGTTGGGTTCGTAATTTTACCCGGACTTTTTAGTTGGGTTCGTATTTTATACCCGGACTTTTAGTTGGGTTCGTAATTTTACCCGGAGTTTTAGTTGGGTTCGTAATTTTACCCGGAGTTTTACTTGGGTTCGTAATTTTACCCGGACTTTTTAGTTGGGTTCGTATTTTTTACCCGGAGTTTTAGTTGGGTTCGTAATTTTACCCGGACTTTTTAGTTGGGTTCGTATTTTTTACCCGAACTTTTAGTTGGGTTCGTAATTTTACCCGGAGTTTTAGTTGGGTTCGTATTTTTTACCCGGAGTTTTAGTTGGGTTCGTATTTTTTACCCGGAGTTTTAGTTGGGTTCGTATTTTTACCCGTAGTTTTAGTTGTGTTGGTAATTTTACCCGTAGTTTTAGTTGGGTTCATATTTTTTACCTTACCTTTTAGTTGGGTTCGTATTTTTTACCCGGAGTTTTAGTTGGGTTCGTATTTTTTATCCGGAGTTTTAGTTGGGTTCGTATTTTTACCCGGAGTTTTAGTTGGGTTCGTATTTTTACCCGGAGTTTTAGTTGGGTTCGTATTTTTTACCCGGACTTTTTAGTTAGGTTAGTATTTTTGCCCGGAGTTTTAGTTGGGTTCGTATTTTTTACCCGGAGTTTTAGTTGGGTTCGTATTTTTACCCGGAGTTTTAGTTGGGTTCGTATTTTTACCCGGAGTTTTAGTTGGGTTCGTATTTTTACCCGGAGTTTTAGTTGGGTTCGTATTTTTTACCCGCCGTTTTAGTTGGGTTCGTATTTTTACCCGGAGTTTTAGTTGGGTTCGTAATTTTACCCGGACTTTTTAGTTGGGTTCGTAATTTTACCCGGACTTTTTAGTTGGGTTCGTATTTTTTACCCGGAGTTTTAGTTGGGTTCGTAATTTGACCCGGAGTTTTAGTTGGGTTCGTAATTTTACCCGGACTTTTTAGTTGGGTTCGTATTTTTTACCCGGACTTTTAGTTGGGTTCGTAATTTTACCCGGAGTTTTAGTTGGGTTCGAATTTTTTACCCGGAGTTTTAGTTGGGTTCGTATTTCTTACCCGGAGTTTTAGTTGGGTTCGTATTTTTACCCGGAGTTTTAGTTGTGTTGGTAATTTTACCCGGAGTTTTAGTTTGGTTCATATTTTTTACCCGGAGTTTTAGTTGGGTTCGTATTTTTACCCGGAGTTTTAGTTGGGTTCGTATTTTCACCCGGAGTTTTAGTTGGGTTCGTATTTTTTACCCGGACTTTTTAGTTGGGTTAGTATTTTTGCCCGGAGTTTTAGTTGGGTTCGTATTTTTTACCCGGACTTTTAGTTGGGTTCGAAATTTTACCCGGAGTTTTAGTTGGGTTCGTAATTTTACCCGGAGTTTCACTTGGGTTCGTAATTTTACCCGGGCTTTTTAGTTGGGTTCGTATTTTTTACCCGGACTTTTAGTTGGGTTCGTAATTTTACCCGGACTTTTTAGTTGGGTTCGTATTTTATACCCGGACTTTTAGTTGGGTTCGTAATTTTACCCGGAGTTTTAGTTGGGTTCGTAATTTTACCCGCAGTTTTACTTGGGTTCGTAATTTTACCCGGACTTTTTAGTTGGGTTCGTATTTTTTACCCGGAGTTTTAGTTGGGTTCGTAATTTTACCCGGACTTTTTAGTTGGGTTCGTATTTTTTACCCGGAGTTTTAGTTGGGTTCGTATTTTTTACCCGGAGTTTTAGTTGGGTTCGTATTTTTACCCGGAGTTTTAGTTGTGTTGGTAATTTTACCCGGAGTTTTAGTTGGGTTCATATTTTTTACCTTACTTTTTAGTTGGGTTCGTATTTTTTACCCGGAGTTTTAGTTGGGTTCGTATTTTTTATCCGGAGTTTTAGTTGGGTTCGTATTTTTACCCGGAGTTTTAGTTGGGTTCGTATTTTTACCCGGAGTTTTAGTTGGGTTCGTATTTTTTACCCGGACTTTTTAGTTAGGTTAGTATCTTTGCCGGAGTTTTAGTTGGGTTCGTATTTTTTACCCGGAGTTTTAGTTGGGTTCGTATTTTTTACCCGGAGTTTTAGTTGGGTTCGTATTTTTACCCGGAGTTTTAGTTGGGTTCGTATTTTTACCCGGAGTTTTAGTTGGGTTCGTATTTTTTACCCGCCGTTTTAGTTGGGTTCGTATTTTTACCCGGAGCTTTAGTTGGGTTCGTATTTTTACCCGGAGTTTTAGTTGGGTTCGTATTTTTTACCGGACTTTTTAGTTGGGTTAGTATTTTTGCCCGGAGTTTTAATTGGGTTCGTATTTTTTTACCCGGAGTTTTAGTTGGGTTCTAAATGTTACCCGGACTTTTTTGTTTGGTTCGTATTTTTTACCCGGAGTTTTAGTTGGATTCGTAATTTTACCCGCACTTTTTAGTTGGGTTCGTAATTTTACCCGGAGTTTTAGTTGGGTTCGTAATTTTACCCGGAGTTTTAGTTGGGTTCGTAATTTTACCCGGAGTTTTAGTTGGGTTCGTAATTTTACCCGGAGTTTTAGTTGGGTTCGTAATTTTACCCGGACTTTTTAGTGGATTCGTATTTTTCACCCGGACTTTTGGTTGGGTTCGTAATTTTACCCGGAGTTTTAGTTGGGTTCGTAATTTTACCCGTAGTTTTAGTTGAGTTCGTAATTTTACCCGGAGTTTTAGTTGGGTTAGTAATTTTACCCGGACTTTTTATTTGGGTTCGTAATTTTACCCGGACTTTTTAGTTGGGTTCGTAATTTTACCAGGAGTTTTAGTTGGGTTCGTAATTTTACCCGGAGTTTTAGTTGGGTTCGTAATTTTACCCGGAGTTTTACTTGGGTTCGTAATTTTACCCGGAGTTTTACTTGGGTTCGTAATTTTACCCGGAGTTTTAGTTGGGTTCGTAATTTTACCCGGAGTTTTAGTTGGGTTCGTAATTTTACCCGGACTTTTTAGTTGGGTTCGTATTTTTTACCCGGACTTTTAGTTGGGTTCGTAATTTTACCCGGAGTTTTAGTTGGGTTCGTAATTTTACCCGGAGTTTTAGTTGGGTTCGTAATTTTACCCGGAGTTTTAGTTGGGTTCGTAATTTTACCCGGAGTTTTACTTGGGTTCGTAATTTTACCCGGAGTTTTACTTGGGTTCGTAATTTTACCCGGAGTTTTTGTTGAGTTCGTAATTTTACCCGGAGTTTTAGTTGGGTTCGTAATTTTTCCCGGACTTTTTAGTTGGGTTCGTATTTTTTACCCGGACTTTTAGTTGGGTTCGTAATTTTACCCGGAGTTTTAGTTGGGTTCGTAATTTTACCCGGAGTTTTAGTTGAGTTCGTAATTTTACCCGGAGTTTTAGTTGGGTTCGTAATTTTACCCGGACTTTTTAGTTGGGTTCGTAATTTTACCCGGACTTTTTAGTTAGGTTCGTATTTTTCACCCGGAGTTTTAGTTGGGTTCGTAATTTTACCCGGAGTTTTAGTTGGGTTCGTAATTTTACCCGGACTTTTTAGTTGGGTTCGTATTTTTTACCCGGACTTTTAGTTGGGTTCGTAATTTTACCCGGAGTTTTAGTTGGGTTCGTAATTTTACCCGGAGTTTTAGTTGAGTTCGTAATTTTACCCGGAGTTTTAGTTGGGTTCGTAATTTACCCGGACTTTTTAGTTGGGTTCGTAATTTTACCCGGACTTGTTAGTTGGGTTCGTAATTTTACCGGGAGTTTTAGTTGGGTTCGTAATTTTACCCGGACTTTTTAGTTGGGTTCGAATTTTTTACCCGGACTTTTAGTTGGGTTCATAATTTTACCCGGAGTTTTAGTTGGGTTCGTAATTTTACCCGGACCTTTTAGTTGGGTTCGTATTTTGTACCCGGACTTTTAGTTGGGTTCATAATTTTACCCGGAGTTTTAGTTGGGTTCGTAATTTTACCCGGAGTTTTAGTTGGGTTCGTAATTTTACCCGGAGTCTTGAGTTACCCGGACTTTTTAGTTGGGTTCGTATTTTTACCCGGACTTTTAGTTGGGTTCGTAATTTTACCCGGAGTTTTAGTTGGGTTCGTAATTTTACATGGAGTTTTAGTTGGGTTCGTAATTTTACCCGGAGTTTTACTTGGGTTCGTAATTTTACCCGGAGTTTTACTTGGGTTCGTAATTTTACCCGGAGTTTTAGTTGGGTTCGTAATTTTACCCGGAGTTTTAGTTGGGTTCGTAATTTTACCCGGACTTTTTAGTTGGGTTCGTATTTTTTACCCGGACTTCTAGTTGGGTTCGTAATTTTACCCGGAGTTTTAGTTGGGTTCGTAATTTTACCCGGAGTTTTAGTTGAGTTCGTAATTTTACCCGGAGTTTTAGTTGGGTTCGAAATTTTACCCGGACTTTTTAGTTGGGTTCGTAATTTTACCCGGACTTTTTAGTTGGGTGCCGTATTTTTTACCCGGAGTTTTAGTTGGGTTCGTAATTTTACCCGGAGTTTTAGTTGGGTTCGTAATTTTACCCGGACTTTTTAGTTGTGTTGGTAATTTTACCCGGAGTTTTAGTTGGGTTCATATTTTTTACCGGACTTTTTAGTTGGGTTCGTATTTTTTACCCGGAGTTTTAGTTGGGTTCGTATTTTTTACCCGGAGTTTTAGTTGGGTTCGTATTTTTACCCGGAGTTTTAGTTGGGTTCGTATTTTTACCCGGAGTTTTAGTTGGGTTCGTATTTTTTACCCGGACTTTTTAGTTGGGTTAGTATTTTTGCCCGGAGTTTTAGTTGGGTTCGTATTTTTTAGCCGGAGTTTTAGTTGGGTTCGTATTTTTTACCCGGAGTTTTAGTTGGGTTCGTATTTTTACCCGGACTTTTAGTTGGGTTCGTATTTTTACCCGGAGTTTTAGTTGGGTTCGTATTTTTTACCCGGAGATTTAGTTGGGTTCGTATTTTTACCCGGAGTTTTAGTTGGGTTCGTAATTTTACCCGGACTTTTTAGTTGGGTTCGAATTTTTTACCCGGACTTTTACTTGGGTTCGTAATTTTACCCGGACTTTTTAGTTGGGTTCGTATTTTTTACCCGGACTTTTAGTTGGGTTCGTAATTTTACCCGGAGTTTTAGTTGGGTTCGTAATTTTACCCGGAGTTTTAGTTGGGTTCGTAATTTTACCCGGAGTCTTGAGTTAATAGTTGGGTTCGTATTTTTACCCGGACTTTTAGTTGGGTTCGTAATTTTACCCGGAGTTTTAGTTGGGTTCGTCATTTTACCCGGAGTTTTAGTTGGGTTCGTAATTTTACCCGGAGTTTTACTTGGGTTCGTAATTTTACCCGGAGTTTTACTTGGGTTCGTAATTTTACCCGGAGGTTTAGTTGGGTTCGTAATTTTACCCGGAGTTTTAGTTGGGTTCGTAATTTTACTCGGACTTTTTAGTTGGGTTCGTATTTTTTACCCGGACTTTTAGTTGGGTTCGTAATTTTACCCGGAGTTTTAGTTGGGTTCGTAATTTTACCCGGAGTTTTACTTGAGTTCGTAATATTACCCGGAGTTTTAGTTGGGTTCGTAATTTTACCCGGACTTTTTAGTTGGGTTCGTAATTTTACCCGGACTTTTTAGTTGGGTTCGTATTTTTTACCCAGAGTTTTAGTTGGGTTCGTAATTTTACCCGAAGTTTTAGTTGGGTTCGTAATTTTACCCGGACTTTTTAGTTGGGTTCGTATTTTTTACCCGGACTTTTAGTTGGGTTCGTAATTTTACCCGGAGTTTTAGTTGGGTTCGTAATTTTACCCGGCGTTTTACTTGGGTTCGTAATTTTACCCGGAGTTTTACTTGGGTTCGTAATTTTACCCGGAGTTTTAGTTGGGTTCGTAATTTTACCCGGAGTTTTAGTTGGGTTCGTAATTTTACCCGGACTTTTTAGTTGGGTTCGTATTTTTTACCCGGACTTTTAGTTGGGTTCGTAATTTTACCCGGAGTTTTAGTTGGGTTCGTAATTTTACCCGGAGTTTTAGTTGAGTTCGTAATTTTACCCGGAGTTTTAGTTGGGTTCGTAATTTTACCCGGATTTTTTAGTTGGGTTCGTAATTTTACCCGGACTTTTTAGTTGGGTTCGTAATTTTACCCGGACTTTTTAGTTGGGTTCGTAATTTTACCCGGAGTTTTAGTTGGGTTCGTAATTTTACCCGGACTTTTTAGTTGGGTTCGAATTTTTTACCCGGACTTTTAGTTGGGTTCATAATTTTACCCGGAGTTTTAGTTGGGTTCGTAATTTTACCCGGACCTTTTAGTTGGGTTCGTATTTTCTACCCGGACTTTTAGTTGGGTTCGTAATTTTACCCGGAGTTTTAGTTGGGTTCGTAATTTTACCCGGAGATTTAGTTGGGTTCGTAATTTTACCCGGAGTCTTGAGTTACCCGGACTTTTTAGTTGGGTTCGTATTTTTACCCGGACTTTTAGTTGGGTTCGTAATTTTACCCGGAGTTTTAGTTGGGTTCGTAACTTTACCCGGAGTTTTAGTAGGGTTCGTAATTTTACCCGGAGTTTTACTTGGGTTCTTAATTTTACCCGGAGTTTTACTTGGGTTCGTAATTTTACCCGGAGTTTTAGTTGGGTTCGTAATTTTACCCGGAGTTTTAGTTGGGTTCGTAATTTTACCCGGACTTTTTAGTTGGGTTCGTATTTTTTACCCGGACTTCTAGTTGGGTTCGTAATTTTACCCGGAGTTTTAGTTGGGTTCGTAATTTTACCCGGAGTTTTAGTTGAGTTCGTAATTTTACCCGGAGTTTTAGTTGGGTTCGTAATTTTACCCGGACTTTTTAGTTGGGTTCGTAATTTTACCCGGACTTTTTAGTTGGGTTCGTATTTTTTACCCGGAGTTTTAGTTGGGTTCGTAATTTTACCCGGAGTTTTAGTTGGGTTCGTAATTTTACCCGGACTTTTTAGTTGGATTCGTATTTTTTACCCGGACTTTTAGTTGGGTTCGTAATTTTACCCGGAGTTTTAGTTGGGTTCGTAATTTTACCCGTAGTTTTAGTTGAGTTCGTAATTTTACCCGGAGTTTTAGTTGGGTTAGTAATTTTACCCGGACTTTTTATTTGGGCTCGTAATTTTACCCGGACTTTTTAGTTGGGTTCGTAATTTTACCCGGAGTTTTAGTTGGGTTCGTAATTTTACCCGGACTTTTTAGTTGGGTTCGTATTTTTTACCCGGACTTTTAGTTGGGTTCGTAATTTTACCCGGAGTTTTAGTTGGGTTCGTAATTTTACCCGGAGTTTTAGTTGGGTTCGTAATTTTACCCGGAGTTTTACTTGGGTTCGTAATTTTACCCGGAGTTTTACTTGGGTTCGTAATTTTACCCGGAGTTTTAGTTGGGTTCGTAATTTTACCCGGAGTTTTAGTTGGGTTCGTAATTTTACCCGGACTTTTTAGTTGGGTTCGTATTTTTTACCCGGACTTTTAGTTGGGTTCGTAATTTTACCCGGAGTTTTAGTTGGGTTCGTAATTTTACCCGGAGTTTTAGTTGGGTTCGTAATTTTACCCGGAGTTTTAGTTGGGTTCGTAATTTTACCCGGAGTTTTACTTGGGTTCGTAATTTTACCCGGAGTTTTACTTGGGTTCGTAATTTTACCCGGAGTTTTAGTTGAGTTCGTAATTTTACCCGGAGTTTTAGTTGGGTTCGTAATTTTTCCCGGACTTTTTAGTTGGGTTCGTATTTTTTACCCGGACTTTTAGTTGGGTTCGTAATTTTACCCGGAGTTTTAGTTGGGTTCGTAATTTTACCCGGAGTTTTAGTTGAGTTCGTAATTTTACCCGGAGTTTTAGTTGGGTTCGTAATTTTACCCGGATTTTTTAGTTGGGTTCGTAATTTTACCCGGACTTTTTAGTTGGGTTCGTATTTTTTACCCGGAGTTTTAGTTGGGTTCGTAATTTTACCCGGAGTTTTAGTTGGGTTCGTAATTTTACCCGGACTTTTTAGTTGGGTTCGTATTTTTTACCCGGACTTTTAGTTGGGTTCGTAATTTTACCCGGAGTTTTAGTTGGGTTCGTAATTTTACCCGGACTTTTTAGTTGGGTTCGTAATTTTACCCGGACTTTTTAGTTGGGTTCGTAATTTTACCCGGAGTTTTAGTTGGGTTCGTAATTTTACCCGGACTTTTTAGTTGGGTTCGAATTTTTTACCCGGACTTTTAGTTGGGTTCATAATTTTACCCGGAGTTTTAGTTGGGTTCGTAATTTTACCCGGACCTTTTAGTTGGGTTCGTATTTTGTACCCGGACTTTTAGTTGGGTTCGTAATTTTACCCGGAGTTTTAGTTGGGTTCGTAATTTTACCCGGAGTTTTAGTTGGGTTCGTAATTTTACCCGGAGTCTTGAGTTACCCGGACTTTTTAGTTGGGTTCGTATTTTTACCCGGACTTTTAGTTGGGTTCGTAATTTTACCCGGAGTTTTAGTTGGGTTCGTAATTTTACATGAAGTTTTAGTTGGGTTCGTAATTTTAAACGGAGTTTTACTTGGGTTCGTAATTTTACCCGGAGTTTTACTTGGGTTCGTAATCTTACCCGGAGTTTTAGTTGTGTTCGTAATTTTACCCGGAGTTTTAGTTGGGTTCGAAATTTTACCCGGACTTTTTAGTTGGGTTCGTAATTTTACCCGGACTTTTTAGTTGGGTGCCGTATTTTTTACCCGGAGTTTTAGTTGGGTTCGTAATTTTACCCGGAGTTTTAGTTGGGTTCGTAATTTTAAGCGGACTTTTTAGTTGTGTTGGTAATTTTACCCGGAGTTTTAGTTGGGTTCATATTTTTTACCGGACTTTTTAGTTGGGTTCGTATGTTTTACCCGGAGTTTTAGTTGGGTTCGTATTTTTTACCCGGAGTTTTAGTTGGGTTCGTATTTTTACCCGGAGTTTTAGTTGGGTTCGTATTTTTACCCGGAGTTTTAGTTGGGTTCGTATTTTTTACCCGGACTTTTTAGTTGGGTTCGTATTTTTACCCGGAGTTTTAGTTGGGTTCGTAATTTTACCCGGACTTTTTAGTTGGGTTCGAATTTTTTACCCGGACTTTTACTTGGGTTCGTAATTTTACCCGGACTTTTTAGTTGGGTTCGTATTTTTTACCCGGACTTTTAGTTGGGTTCGTAATTTTACCCGGAGTTTTAGTTGGGTTCGTAATTTTACCCGGAGTTTTAGTTGGGTTCGTAATTTTACCCGGAGTCTTGAGTTAATAGTTGGGTTCGTATTTTTACCCGGACTTTTAGTTGGGTTCGTAATTTTACCCGGAGTTTTAGTTGGGTTCGTCATTTTACCCGGAGTTTTAGTTGGGTTCGTAATTTTACCCGGAGTTTTACTTGGGTTCGTAATTTTACCCGGAGTTTTACTTGGGTTCGTAATTTTACCCGGAGTTTTAGTTGGGTTCGTAATTTTACCCGGAGTTTTAGTTGGGTTCGTAATTTTACCCGGACTTTTTAGTTGGGTTCGTATTTTTTACCCGGACTTTTAGTTGGGTTCGTAATTTTACCCGGAGTTTTAGTTGGGTTCGTAATTTTACCCGGAGTTTTACTTGAGTTCGTAATATTACCCGGAGTTTTAGTTGGGTTCGTAATTTTACCCGGACTTTTTAGTTGGGTTCGTAATTTTACCCGGACTTTTTAGTTGGGTTCGTATTTTTTACCCGGAGTTTTACTTGGGTTCGTAATTTTACCCGGAGTTTTAGTTGGGTTCGTAATTTTACCCGGACTTTTTAGTTGGGTTCGTATTTTTTACCCGGACTTTTAGTTGGGTTCGTAATTTTACCCGGAGTTTTAGTTGGGTTCGTAATTTTACCCGGAGTTTTACTTGGGTTCGTAATTTTACCCGGAGTTTTACTTGGGTTCGTAATTTTACCCGGAGTTTTAGTTGGGTTCGTAATTTTACCCGGAGTTTTAGTTGGGTTCGTAATTTTACCCGGACTTTTTAGTTGGGTTCGTATTTTTTACCCGGACTTTTAGTTGGGTTCGTAATTTTACCCGGAGTTTTAGTTGGGTTCGTAATTTTACCCGGAGTTTTAGTTGCGTTCGTAATTTTACCCGGAGTTTTAGTTGGGTTCGTAATTTTACCCGGATTTTTTAGTTGGGTTCGTAATATTACCCGGACTTTTTAGTTGGGTTCGTAATTTTACCCGGACTTTTTAGTTGGGTTCGTAATTTTACCCGGAGTTTTAGTTGGGTTCGTAATTTTACCCGGACTTTTTAGTTGGGTTCGAATTTTTTACCCGGACTTTTAGTTGGGTTCATAATTTTACCCGGAGTTTTAGTTTGGTTCGTAATTTTACCCGGACCTTTTAGTTGGGTTCGTATTTTGTACCCGGACTTTTAGTTGGGTTCGTAATTTTACCCGGAGTTTTAGTTGGGTTCGTAATTTTACCCGGAGTTTTAGTTGGGTTCGTAATTTTACCCGGAGTCTTGAGTTACCCGGACTTTTTAGTTGGGTTCGTATTTTTACCCGGACTTTTAGTTGGGTTCGTAATTTTACCCGGAGTTTTAGTTGGGTTCGTAATTTTACCCGGAGTTTTAGTAGGGTTCGTAATTTTACCCGGAGTTTTACTTGGGTTCTTAATTTTACCCGGAGTTTTACTTGGGTTCGTAATTTTACCCGGAGTTTTAGTTGGGTTCGTAATTTTACCCGGAGTTTTAGTTGGGTTCGTAATTTTACCCGGACTTTTTAGTTGGGTTCGTATTTTTTACCCGGACTTCTAGTTGGGTTCGTAATTTTACCCGGAGTTTTAGTTGGGTTCGTAATTTTACCCGGAGTTTTAGTTGAGTTCGTAATTTTACCCGGAGTTTTAGTTGGGTTCGCTAATTTTACCCGAACTTTTTAGTTGGGTTCGTAATTTTACCCGGACTTTTTAGTTGGGTTCGTATTTTTTACCCGGAGTTTTAGTTGGGTTCGTAATTTTACCCGGAGTTTTAGTTGGGTTCGTAATTTTACCCGGACTTTTTAGTTGTATTGGTAATTTTACCCGGAGTTTTAGTTGGGTTCATATTTTTTACCGGACTTTTTAGTTGGGTTCGTATTTTTTACCCAGAGTTTTAGTTGGGTTCGTATTTTTTACCCGGAGTTTTAGTTGGGTTCGTATTTTTACCCGGAGTTTTAGTTGGGTTCGTATTTTTACCCGGAGTTTTAGTTGGGTTCGTATTTTTTACCCGGAGTTTTAGTTGGGTTCGTATTTTTACCCGGACTTTTAGTTGGGTTCGTAATTTTACACGGACTTTTTAATTGGGTTCGAATTTTTTACCCGGACTTTTAGTTGGGTTCGTAATTTTACCCGGACTTTTTAGTTGGGTTCGTAATTTTACCCGGAGTTTTAGTTGGGTTCGTATTTTTTACTTGGAATTTTAGTCGGGTTCGTAATTTTACCCGGAGTTTTAGTTGGGTTCGTAATTTTACCCGGAGTTTTAGTTGGGTTCGTAATTTTACCCGGAGTCTTGAGTTAATAGTTGGGTGTGTATTTTTACCCGGACTTTTAGTTGGGTTCGTAATTTTACCCGGACTTTTTAGTTGTATTGGTAATTTTACCCGGAGTTTTAGTTGGGTTCATATTTTTTACCGGACTTTTTAGTTGGGTTCGTATTTTTTACCCAGAGTTTTAGTTGGGTTCGTATTTTTTACCCGGAGTTTTAGTTGGGTTCGTATTTTTACCCGGAGTTTTAGTTGGGTTCGTATTTTTACCCGGAGTTTTAGTTGGGTTCGTATTTTTTACCCGGAGTTTTAGTTGGGTTCGTATTTTTACCCGGACTTTTAGTTGGGTTCGTAATTTTACACGGACTTTTTAATTGGGTTCGAATTTTTTACCCGGACTTTTAGTTGGGTTCGTAATTTTACCCGGACTTTTTAGTTGGGTTCGTAATTTTACCCGGAGTTTTAGTTGGGTTCGTATTTTTTACTTGGAATTTTAGTCGGGTTCGTAATTTTACCCGGAGTTTTAGTTGGGTTCGTAATTTTACCCGGAGTTTTAGTTGGGTTCGTAATTTTACCCGGAGTCTTGAGTTAATAGTTGGGTGTGTATTTTTACCCGGACTTTTAGTTGGGTTCGTAATTTTACCCGGAGTTTTAGTTGGGTTCGTAATTTTACCCGGAGCTATAGTTGGGTTCGTAATTTTACCCGGAGTTTTACTTGGGTTCGTAATTTTACCCGGAGTTTTACTTGGGTTCGTAATTTTACCCGGAGTTTTAGTTGGGTTCGTAATTTTACCCGGAGTTTTAGTTGGGTTCGTAATTTTACCCGGACTTTTTAGTTGGGTTCGTATTTTTTACCCGGACTTTTAGTTGGGTTCGTAATTTTACCCGGAGTTTTAGTTGGGTTCGTAGTTTTACCCGGAGTTTTAGTTGAGTTCGTAATTTTACCCGGAGTTTTAGTTGGGTTCGTAATTTTACCCGGACATTTTAGTTGGGTTCGTAATTTTACCCGGACTTTTTAGTTGGGTTCGTATTTTTTACCCGGAGTTTTAGTTGGGTTCGTAATTTTACCCGGAGTTTTAGTTGGGTTCGTAATTTTACCCGGAGTTTTTAGTTGGGTTCGTATTTTTTACCCGGACTTTTAGTTGGGTTCGTAATTTTACCCGGAGTTTTAGTTGGGTTCGAATTTTTTACCCGGAGTTTTAGTTGGGTTCGTATTTTTTACCCGGAGTTTTAGTTGGGTTCGTATTTTTACCCGGAGTTTTAGTTCAGTTGGTAATAAAAATACGAACCCAACTAAAACTCCGGGTAAAAAATACGAACCCAACTGAAACTCCGGGTAAAAAATTCGAACCCAACTAAAACTCCGGGTAAAATTACGAATCCAACTAAAAGTCCGGGTAAAAAATACGAACCCAACTAAAAAGTCCGGGTAAAATTACGAACCCAACTAAAACTCCGGGTAAAATTACGAACCCAACTAAAACTCCGGGTAAAAAATACGAACCCAACTAAAAAGTCCGGGTAGAATTACGAACCCAACTAAAAAGTCCGGGTAAAATTACGAACCCAACTAAAACTCCGGGTAAAATTACGAACTAAACTAAAACTCCGGGTAAAATTACGAACCCAACTAAAACTCCGGGTAAAATGACGAACCCAACTAAAAGTCCGGGTAAAAAATACGAACCCAACTAAAAAGTCCGGGTAAAATTACGAACCCAACTAAAACTCCGGGTAAAATTACGAACCCAAGTAAAAGTCCGGGTAAAATTACGAACCCAAGTAAAACTCCGGGTAAAATTACGAACCCAACTAAAACTCCGGGTAAAAAATACGAACCCAACTAAAAAGTCCGGGTAAAATTACGAACCCAACTAAAAAGTCCGG
The DNA here is from genome assembly GCA_964023965.1 of Melinopterus prodromus. Classification (NCBI taxonomy): domain Eukaryota; kingdom Metazoa; phylum Arthropoda; class Insecta; order Coleoptera; family Scarabaeidae; genus Melinopterus; species Melinopterus prodromus. The sequence goes on from CAXIES010000311.1 coordinate 68,377, forward strand.
GTAAAATTACGAACCCAACTAAAACTCCGGGTAAAATTACGAATTCAACTAAAACTCCGGGTAAAATTACGAACCCAACTAAAACTCCGGGTAAAATTTAGTTGGGTTCGTATTTTTTACCCGGACTTTTTAGTTGGGTTAGTATTTTTGCCCGGAGTTTTAGTTGGGTTCGTATTTTTTACCCGGACTTTTAGTTGGGTTCGTAATTTTACCCGGAGTTTTAGTTGGGTTCGTAATTTTACCCGGAGTTTCACTTGGGTTCGTAATTTTACCCGGACTTTTTAGTTGGGTTCGTATTTTTTACCCGGACTTTTAGTTGGGTTCGTAATTTTACCCGGACTTTTTAGTTGGATTCGTATTTTTTACCCGGACTTTTAGTTGGGTTCGTAATTTTACCCGGAGTTTTAGTAGGGTTCGTAATTTTACCCGGAGTTTTACTTGGGTTCGTAATTTTACCCGGACTTTTTAGTTGGGTTCGTATTTTTTACCCGGAGTTTTAGTTGGGTTCGTAATTTTACCCGGACTTTTTAGTTGGGTTCGTATTTTTTACCCGGACTTTTAGTTGGGTTCGTAATTTTTCCCGGAGTTTTAGTTGGGTTCGTATTTTTTACCCGGAGTTTTAGTTGGGTTCGTATTTTTTACCCGGAGTTTTAGTTGGGTTCGTATGTTTACCCGGAGTTTTAGTTGTGTTGGTAATTTTACCCGGAGTTTTAGTTGGGTTCATATTTTTTACCGGACTTTTTAGTTGGGTTCGTATTTTTTACCCGGAGTTTTAGTTGGGTTCGTATTTTTTATCCGGAGTTTTAGTTGGGTTCGTATTTTTACCCGGAGTTTTAGTTGGGTTCGTATTTTTACCCGGAGTTTTAGTTGGGTTCGTATTTTTTACCCGGACTTTTTAGTTGGGTTAGTATTTTTGCCCGGAGTTTTAGTTGGGTTCGTATTTTTTACCCGGAGTTTTAGTTGGGTTCGTATTTTTTACCCGGAGTTTTAGTTGGGTTCGTATTTTTACCCGGAGTTTTAGTTGGGTTCGTATTTTTACCCGGAGTTTTAGTTGGGTTCGTATTTTTTACCCGGAGTTTTAGTTGGGTTCGTATTTTTACCCGGAGCTTTAGTTGGGTTCGTATTTTTACCCGGAGTTTTAGTTGGGTTCGTATTTTTTACCCGGACTTTTTAGTTGGGTTAGTATTTTTGCCCGGAGTTTTAGTTGGGTTCGTATTTTTTTACCCGGAGTTTTAGTTGAGTTCGTATTTTTTACCCGGACTTTTTAGTTGGGTTCGTATTTTTTACCCGGACTTTTAGTTGGGTTCGTAATTTTACCCGGAGTTTTAGTTGGGTTCGTAATTTTACCCGGAGTTTTAGTTGGGTTCGTAATTTTACCCGGAGTTTTACTTGGGTTCGTAATTTTACCCGGTGTTTTACTTGGGTTCGTAATTTTACCCGGAGTTTTAGTTGGGTTCGTAATTTTACCCGGAGTTTTAGTTGGGTTCGTAATTTTACCCGGATTTTTAGTTGGGTTCGTATTTTTTACCCGGACTTTTAGTTGGGTTCGTAATTTTACCCATAGTTTTAGTTGAGTTCGTAATTTTACCCGGAGTTTTAGTTGGGTTCGTAATTTTACCCGGACTTTTTAGTTGGGTTTGTAATTTTACCCGGACTTTTTAGTTGGGTTCGTAATTTTACCCGGACTTTTTAGTTGGGTTCGTAATTTTACCCGGAGTTTTAGATGGGTTCGTAATTTTACCCATAGTTTTAGTTGAGTTCGTAATTTTACCCGGACTTTTTAGTTGGGTTTGTAATTTTACCCGGAGTTTTAGTTGGGTTCGTAATTTTACCCGGACTTTTTAGTTGGGTTCGAATTTTTTACCCGGACTTTTAGTTGGGTTCATAATTTTACCCGGAGTTTTAGTTGGGTTCGTAATTTTACCTGGACCTTTTAGTTGGGTTCGTATTTTGTACCCGGACTTTTAGTTGGGTTCGTAATTTTACCCGGAGTTTTAGTTGGGTTCGTAATTTTACCCGGAGTTTTAGTTGGGTTCGTAATTTTACCCGGAGTCTTGAGTTACCCGGACTTTTTAGTTGGGTTCGTATTTTTACCCGGACTTTTAGTTGGGTTCGTAATTTTACCCGGAGTTTTAGTTGGGTTCGTAATTTTACCCGGAGTTTTAGTTGGGTTCGTAATTTTACCCGGAGTTTTACTTGGGTTCGTAATTTTACCCGGAGTTTTACTTGGGTTCGTAATTTTACCCGGAGTTTTAGTTGGGTTCGTAATTTTACCCGGAGTTTTAGTTGGGTTCGTAATTTTACCCGGACTTTTTAGTTGGGATCGTATTTTTTACCCGGACTTTTAGTTGGGTTCGTAATTTTACCCGGAGTTTTAGTTGGGTTCGTAATTTTACCCGGAGTTTTAGTTGAGTTCGTAATTTTACCCGGAGTTTTAGTTGGGTTCGTAATTTTACCCGGACTTTTTAGTTGGGTTCGTAATTTTACCCGGAGTTTTAGTTGGGTTCGTAATTTTACCCGGAGTTTTAGTTGGGTTCGTAATTTTACCCGGACTTTTTAGTTGGGTTCGTATTTTTTACCTGGACTTTTAGTTGGGTTCGTAATTTTACCCGGAGTTTTAGTTGGGTTCGTATTTTTTACCCGGAGTTTTAGTTGGGTCCGTATTTTTTACCCGGAGTTTTAGTTGGGTTCGTATTTTTACCCGGAGTTTTAGTTGTGTTATTAATTTTACCCGGAGTTTTAGTTGGGTTCATATTTTTTACCGGACTTTTTAGTTGGGTTCGTATTTTTACCCGGAGTTTTAGTTGGGTTCGTATTTTTTACCCGGACTTTTTAGTTGGGTTAGTATTTTTGCCCGGAGTTTTAGTTGGGTTCGTATTTTTTACCCGGAGTTTTAGTTGGGTTCGTATTTTTACCCGGAGTTTTAGTTGGGTTCGTATTTTTACCCGGAGTTTTAGTTGGGTTCGTATTTTTTACCCGGAGTTTTAGTTGGGTTCGTATTTTTACCCGAAGTTTTAGTTGGGTTCGTAATTTTACCCGGACTTTTTAGTTGGGTTCGAATTTTTTACCCGGACTTTTACTTGGGTTCGTAATTTTACCCGGACTTTTTAGTTGGGTTCGTATTTTTTACCCGGACTTTTAGTTGGGTTCGTAATTTTACCCGGAGTTTTAGTTGGGTTCGTCATTTTACCCGGAGTTTTAGTTGGGTTCGTAATTTTACCCGGAGTTTTACTTGGGTTCGTAATTTTACCCAGAGTTTTACTTGGGTTCGTAATTTTACCCGGAGTTTTAGTTGCGTTCGTAATTTTACCCGGAGTTTTAGTTGGGTTCGTAATTTTACCCGGACTTTTTAGTTGGGTTCGTATTTTTTACCCGGACTTTTAGTTGGGTTCGTAATTTTACTCGGAGTTTTAGTTGGGTTCGTAATTTTACCCGGAGTTTTACTTGAGTTCGTAATATTACCCGGAGTTTTAGTTGGGTTCGTAATTTTACCCGGACTTTTTAGTTGGGTTCGTAATTTTACCCGGACTTTTTAGTTGGGTTCGTATTTTTTACCCGGAGTTTTAGTTGGGTTCGTAATTTTACCCGGAGTTTTAGTTGGGTTCGCAATTTTACCCGGACTTTTTAGTTGGGTTCGTATTTTTTACCCGGACTTTTAGTTGGGTTCGTAATTTTACCCGGAGTTTTAGTTGGGTTCGTAATTTTACCCGGAGTTTTACTTGGGTTCGTAATTTTACCCGGAGTTTTACTTGGGTTCGTAATTTTACCCGGAGTTTTAGTTGGGTTCGTAATTTTACCCGGAGTTTTAGTTGGGTTCGTAATTTTACCCGGACTTTTTAGTTGGGTTCGTATTTTTTACCCGGGCTTTTAGTTGGGTTCGTAATTTTACCCGGAGTTTTAGTTGGGTTCGTAATTTTACCCGGAGTTTTAGTGGAGTTTGTAATTTTACCCGGAGTTTTAGTTGGGTTCGTAATTTTACCCGGATTTTTTAGTTGGGTTCGTAATTTTACCCGGACTTTTTAGTTGGGTTCGTAATTTTACCCGGACTTTTTAGTTGGGTTCGTAATTTTACCCGGAGTTTTAGTTGGGTTCGTAATTTTACCCGGACTTTTTAGTCGGGTTCGAATTTTTTACCCGGACTTTTAGTTGGGTTCATAATTTTACCCGGAGTTTTAGTTGGGTTTGTAATCTTACCCGGACCTTTTAGTTGGGTTCGTATTTTGTACCCGGACTTTTAGTTGGGTTAGTAATTTTACCCGGAGTTTTAGTTGGGTTCGTAATTTTACCCGGAGTTTTAGTTGGGTTCGTAATTTTACCCGGAGTCTTGAGTTACCCGGACTTTTTAGTTGGGTTCGTATTTTTACCCGGACTTTTAGTTGGGTTCGTAATTTTACCCATAGTTTTAGTTGAGTTCGTAATTTTACCCGGAGTTTTAGTTGGGTTCGTAATTTTACCCGGACTTTTTAGTTGGGTTTGTAATTTTACCCGGAGTTTTAGTTGGGTTCGTAATTTTACCCGGACTTTTTAGTTGGGTTCGAATTTTTTACCCGGACTTTTAGTTGGGTTCATAATTTTACCCGGAGTTTTAGTTGGGTTCGTAATTTTACCCGGACCTTTTAGTTGGGTTCGTATTTTGTACCCGGACTTTTAGTTGGGTTCGTAATTTTACCCGGAGTTTTAGTTGGGTTCGTAATTTTACCCGGAGTTTTAGTTGGGTTCGTAATTTTACCCGGAGTCTTGAGTTACCCGGACTTTTTAGTTGGGTTCGTATTTTTACCCGGACTTTTAGTTGGGTTCGTAATTTTACCCGGAGTTTTAGTTGGGTTCGTCATTTTACCCGGAGTTTTAGTTGGGTTCGTAATTTTACCCGGAGTTTTACTTGGGTTCGTAATTTTACCCAGAGTTTTACTTGGGTTCGTAATTTTACCCGGAGTTTTAGTTGCGTTCGTAATTTTACCCGGAGTTTTAGTTGGGTTCGTAATTTTACCCGGACTTTTTAGTTGGGTTCGTATTTTTTACCCGGACTTTTAGTTGGGTTCGTAATTTTACTCGGAGTTTTAGTTGGGTTCGTAATTTTACCCGGAGTTTTACTTGAGTTCGTAATATTACCCGGAGTTTTAGTTGGGTTCGTAATTTTACCCGGACTTTTTAGTTGGGTTCGTAATTTTACCCGGACTTTTTAGTTGGGTTCGTATTTTTTACCCGGAGTTTTAGTTGGGTTCGTAATTTTACCCGGAGTTTTAGTTGGGTTCGCAATTTTACCCGGACTTTTTAGTTGGGTTCGTATTTTTTACCCGGACTTTTAGTTGGGTTCGTAATTTTACCCGGAGTTTTAGTTGGGTTCGTAATTTTACCCGGAGTTTTACTTGGGTTCGTAATTTTACCCGGAGTTTTACTTGGGTTCGTAATTTTACCCGGAGTTTTAGTTGGGTTCGTAATTTTACCCGGAGTTTTAGTTGGGTTCGTAATTTTACCCGGACTTTTTAGTTGGGTTCGTATTTTTTACCCGGACTTTTAGTTGGGTTCGTAATTTTACCCGGAGTTTTAGTTGGGTTCGTAATTTTACCCGGAGTTTTAGTTGAGTTCGTAATTTTACCCGGAGTTTTAGTTGGGTTCGTAATTTTACCCGGATTTTTTAGTTGGGTTCGTAATTTTACCCGGACTTTTTAGTTGGGTTCGTAATTTTACCCGGACTTTTTAGTTGGGTTCGTAATTTTACCCGGAGTTTTAGTTGGGTTCGTAATTTTACCCCCACTTTTTAGTCGGGTTCGAATTTTTTACCCGGACTTTTAGTTGGGTTCATAATTTTACCCGGAGTTTTAGTTGGGTTCGTAATCTTACCCGGACCTTTTAGTTGGGTTCGTATTTTGTACCCGGACTTTTAGTTGGGTTAGTAATTTTACCCGGAGTTTTAGTTGGGTTCGTAATTTTACCCGGACTTTTTAGTTGGGTTCGTATTTTTTACCCGGACTTTTAGTTGGGTTCGTAATTTTTCCCGGAGTTTTAGTTGGGTTCGTATTTTTTACCCGGAGTTTTAGTTGGGTTCGTATTTTTTACCCGGAGTTTTAGTTGGGTTCGTATGTTTACCCGGAGTTTTAGTTGTGTTGGTAATTTTACCCGGAGTTTTAGTTGGGTTCATATTTTTTACCGGACTTTTTAGTTGGGTTCGTATTTTTTACCCGGAGTTTTAGTTGGGTTCGTATTTTTTATCCGGAGTTTTAGTTGGGTTCGTATTTTTACCCGGAGTTTTAGTTGGGTTCGTATTTTTACCCGGAGTTTTAGTTGGGTTCGTATTTTTTTCCCGGACTTTTTAGTTGGGTTAGTATTTTTGCCCGGAGTTTTAGTTGGGTTCGTATTTTTTACCCGGAGTTTTAGTTGGGTTCGTATTTTTTACCCGGAGTTTTAGTTGGGTTCGTATTTTTACCCGGAGTTTTAGTTGGGTTCGTATTTTTACCCGGAGTTTTAGTTGGGTTCGTATTTTTTACCCGGAGTTTTAGTTGGGTTCGTATTTTTACCCGGAGCTTTAGTTGGGTTCGTATTTTTACCCGGAGTTTTAGTTGGGTTCGTATTTTTTACCCGGACTTTTTAGTTGGGTTAGTATTTTTGCCCGGAGTTTTAGTTGGGTTCGTATTTTTTTACCCGGAGTTTTAGTTGGGTTCTAAATGTTACCCGGACTTTTTTGTTTGGTTCGTATTTTTTACCCGGAGTTTTAGTTGGGTTCGTAATTTTACCCGCACTTTTTAGTTGGGTTCGTAATTTTACCCGGAGTTTTAGTTGGGTTCGTAATTTTACCCGGAGTTTTAGTTAGGTTCGTAATTTTACCCGGAGTTTTAGTTGGGTTCGTAATTTTACCCGGAGTTTTAGTTGGGTTCGTAATTTTACCCGGACTTTTTAGTTGGGTTCGTATTTTTTACCCGGACTTTTAGTTGGGTTCGTAATTTTACCCGGAGTTTTAGTTGGGTTCGTAATTTTACCCGGAGTTTTAGTTGAGTTCGTAATTTTACCCGGAGTTTTAGTTGGGGTAGTAATTTTACCCGGACTTTTTATTTGGGTTCGTAATTTTACCCGGACTTTTTAGTTGGGTTCGTAATTTTACCCGGAGTTTTAGTTGGGTTCGTAATTTTACCCGGAGTTTTACTTGGGTTCGTAATTTTACCCGGACTTTTTAGTTGGGTTCGTATTTTTTACCCGGACTTTTAGTTGGGTTCGTAATTTTACCCGGAGTTTTAGTTGGGTTCGTAATTTTACCCGGAGTTTTAGTTGGGTTCGTAATTTTACCCGGAGTTTTACTTGGGTTCGTAATTTTACCCGGAGTTTTACTTGGGTTCGTAATTTTACCCGGAGTTTTAGTTGGGTTCGTAATTTTACCCGGAGTTTTAGTTGGGTTCGTAATTTTACCCGGATTTTTAGTTGGGTTCGTATTTTTTACCCGGACTTTTAGTTGGGTTCGTAATTTTACCCGGAGTTTTAGTTGGGTTCGTAATTTTACCCATAGTTTTAGTTGAGTTCGTAATTTTACCCGGAGTTTTAGTTGGGTTCGTAATTTTACCCGGACTTTTTAGTTGGGTTTGTAATTTTACCCGGACTTTTTAGTTGGGTTCGTAATTTTACCCGGACTTTTTAGTTGGGTTCGTAATTTTACCCGGAGTTTTAGATGGGTTCGTAATTTTACCCATAGTTTTAGTTGAGTTCGTAATTTTACCCGGACTTTTTAGTTGGGTTTGTAATTTTACCCGGAGTTTTAGTTGGGTTCGTAATTTTACCCGGACTTTTTAGTTGGGTTCGAATTTTTTACCCGGACTTTTAGTTGGGTTCATAATTTTACCCGGAGTTTTAGTTGGGTTCGTAATTTTACCCGGACTTTTAGTTGGGTTCGTAATTTTACCCGGAGTTTTAGTTGGGTTCGTAATTTTACCCGGAGTTTTAGTTGGGTTCGTAATTTTACCCGGAGTCTTGAGTTACCCGGACTTTTTAGTTGGGTTCGTATTTTTACCGGGACTTTTAGTTGGGTTCGTAATTTTACCCGGAGTTTTAGTTGGGTTCGTAATTTTACCCGGAGTTTTAGTTGGGTTCGTAATTTTACCCGGAGTTTTACTTGGGTTCGTAATTTTACCCGGAGTTTTACTTGGGTTCGTAATTTTACCCGGAGTTTTAGTTGGGTTCGTAATTTTACCCGGAGTTTTAGTTGGGTTCGTAATTTTACCCGGACTTTTTAGTTGGGATCGTATTTTTTACCCGGACTTTTAGTTGGGTTCGTAATTTTACCCGGAGTTTTAGTTGGGTTCGTAATTTTACCCGGAGTTTTAGTTGAGTTCGTAATTTTACCCGGAGTTTTAGTTGGGTTCGTAATTTTACCCGGACTTTTTAGTTGGGTTCGTAATTTTACCCGGAGTTTTAGTTGGGTTCGTAATTTTACCCGGAGTTTTAGTTGGGTTCGTAATTTTACCCGGACTTTTTAGTTGGGTTCGTATTTTTTACCTGGACTTTTAGTTGGGTTCGTAATTTTACCCGGAGTTTTAGTTGGGTTCGTATTTTTTACCCGGAGTTTTAGTTGGGTCCGTATTTTTTACCCGGAGTTTTAGTTGGGTTCGTATTTTTACCCGGAGTTTTAGTTGTGTTATTAATTTTACCCGGAGTTATAGTTGGGTTCATATTTTTTACCGGACTTTTTAGTTGGGTTCGTATTTTTACCCGGAGTTTTAGTTGGGTTCGTATTTTTTACCCGGACTTTTTAGTTGGGTTAGTATTTTTGCCCGGAGTTTTAGTTGGGTTCGTATTTTTTACCCGGAGTTTTAGTTGGGTTCGTATTTTTACCCGGAGTTTTAGTTGGGTTCGTATTTTTACCCGGAGTTTTAGTTGGGTTCGTATTTTTTACCCGGAGTTTTAGTTGGGTTCGTATTTTTACCCGAAGTTTTAGTTGGGTTCGTAATTTTACCCGGACTTTTTAGTTGGGTTCGAATTTTTTACCCGGACTTTTACTTGGGTTCGTAATTTTACCCGGACTTTTTAGTTGGGTTCGTATTTTTTACCCGGACTTTTAGTTGGGTTCGTAATTTTACCCGGAGTTTTAGTTGGGTTCGTAATTTTAACCGGAGTTTTAGTTGGGTTCGTAATTTTACCCGGAGTCTTGAGTTAATAGTTGGGTTCGTATTTTTACCCGGAGTTTTAGTTGGGTTCGTAATTTTACCCGGAGTTTTAGTTGGGTTCGTCATTTTACCCGGAGTTTTAGTTGGGTTCGTAATTTTACCCGGAGTTTTACTTGGGTTCGTAATTTTACCCAGAGTTTTACTTGGGTTCGTAATTTTACCCGGAGTTTTAGTTGCGTTCGTAATTTTACCCGGAGTTTTAGTTGGGTTCGTAATTTTACCCGGACTTTTTAGTTGGGTTCGTATTTTTTACCCGGGCTTTTAGTTGGGTTCGTAATTTTACTCGGAGTTTTAGTTGGGTTCGTAATTTTACCCGGAGTTTTACTTGAGTTCGTAATATTACCCGGAGTTTTAGTTGGGTTCGTAATTTTACCCGGACTTTTTAGTTGGGTTCGTAATTTTACCCGGACTTTTTAGTTGGGTTCGTATTTCTTACCCGGAGTTTTAGTTGGGTTCGTAATTTTACCCGGAGTTTTAGTTGGGTTCGCAATTTTACCCGGACTTTTTAGTTGGGTTCGTATTTTTTACCCGGACTTTTAGTTGGGTTCGTAATTTTACCCGGAGTTTTAGTTGGGTTCGTAATTTTACCCGGAGTTTTACTTGGGTTCGTAATTTTACCCGGAGTTTTACTTGGGTTCGTAATTTTACCCGGAGTTTTAGTTGGGTTCGTAATTTTACCCGGAGTTTTAGTTGGGTTCGTAATTTTACCCGGACTTTTTAGTTGGGTTCGTATTTTTTACCCGGACTTTTAGTTGGGTTCGTAATTTTACCCGGAGTTTTAGTTGGGTTCGTAATTTTACCCGGAGTTTTAGTTGAGTTCGTAATTTTACCCGGACTTTTTAGTTGGGTTTGTAATTTTACCCGGAGTTTTAGTTGGGTTCGTAATTTTACCCGGACTTTTTAGTTGGGTTCGAATTTTTTACCCGGACTTTTAGTTGCGTTCATAATTTTACCCGGAGTTTTAGTTGGGTTCGTAATTTTACCCGGACCTTTTAGTTGGGTTCGTATTTTGTACCCGGACTTTTAGTTGGGTTCGTAATTTTACCCGGAGTTTTAGTTGGGTTCGTAATTTTACCCGGAGTTTTAGTTGGGTTCGTAATTTTACCCGGAGTCTTGAGTTACCCGGACTTTTTAGTTGGGTTCGTATTTTTACCCGGACTTTTAGTTGGGTTCGTAATTTTACCCGGAGTTTTAGTTGGGTTCGTAATTTTACCCGGAGTTTTAGTTGGGTTCGTAATTTTACCCGGAGTTTTACTTGGGTTCGTAATTTTACCCGGAGTTTTACTTGGGTTCGTAATTTTACCCGGAGTTTTAGTTGGGTTCGTAATTTTACCCGGAGTTTTAGTTGGGTTCGTAATTTTACCCGGACTTTTTAGTTGGGATCGTATTTTTTACCCGGACTTTTAGTTGGGTTCGTAATTTTACCCGGAGTTTTAGTTGGGTTCGTAATTTTACCCGGAGTTTTAGTTGAGTTCGTAATTTTACCCGGAGTTTTAGTTGGGTTCGTAATTTTACCCGGACTTTTTAGTTGGGTTCGTAATTTTACCCGGAGTTTTAGTTGGGTTCGTAATTTTACCCGGAGTTTTAGTTGGGTTCGTAATTTTACCCGGACTTTTTAGTTGGGTTCGTATTTTTTACCTGGACTTTTAGTTGGGTTCGTAATTTTACCCGGAGTTTTAGTTGGGTTCGTATTTTTTACCCGGAGTTTTAGTTGGGTCCGTATTTTTTACCAGGAGTTTTAGTTGGGTTCGTATTTTTACCCGGAGTTTTAGTTGTGTTATTAATTTTACCCGGAGTTTTAGTTGGGTTCATATTTTTTACCGGACTTTTTAGTTGGGTTCGTATTTTTACCCGGAGTTTTAGTTGGGTTCGTATTTTTTACCCGGACTTTTTAGTTGGGTTAGTATTTTTGCCCGGAGTTTTAGTTGGGTTCGTATTTTTTACCCGGAGTTTTAGTTGGGTTCGTATTTTTACCCGGAGTTTTAGTTGGGTTCGTATTTTTACCCGGAGTTTTAGTTGGGTTCGTATTTTTTACCCGGAGTTTTAGTTGGGTTCGTATTTTTACCCGAAGTTTTAGTTGGGTTCGTAATTTTACCCGGACTTTTTAGTTGGGTTCGAATTTTTTACCCGGACTTTTACTTGGGTTCGTAATTTTACCCGGACTTTTTAGTTGGGTTCGTATTTTTTACCCGGACTTTTAGTTGGGTTCGTAATTTTATTCGGAGTTTTAGTTGGGTTCGTAATTTTACCCGGAGTTTTAGTTGGGTTCGTAATTTTACCCGGAGTCTTGAGTTAATAGTTGGGTTCGTATTTTTACCCGGAGTTTTAGTTGGGTTCGTAATTTTACCCGGAGTTTTAGTTGGGTTCGTCATTTTACCCGGAGTTTTAGTTGGGTTCGTAATTTTACCCGGAGTTTTACTTGGGTTCGTAATTTTACCCAGAGTTTTACTTGGGTTCGTAATTTTACCCGGAGTTTTAGTTGCGTTCGTAATTTTACCCGGAGTTTTAGTTGGGTTCGTAATTTTACCCGGACTTTTTAGTTGGGTTCGTATTTTTTACCCGGACTTTTAGTTGGGTTCGTAATTTTACTCGGAGTTTTAGTTGGGTTCGTAATTTTACCCGGAGTTTTACTTGAGTTCGTAATATTACCCGGAGTTTTAGTTGGGTTCGTAATTTTACCCGGACTTTTTAGTTGGGTTCGTAATTTTACCCGGACTTTTTAGTTGGGTTCGTATTTTTTACCCGGAGTTTTAGTTGGGTTCGTAATTTTACCCGGAGTTTTAGTTGGGTTCGCAATTTTACCCGGACTTTTTAGTTGGGTTCGTATTTTTTACCCGGACTTTTAGTTGGGTTCGTAATTTTACCCGGAGTTTTAGTTGGGTTCGTAATTTTACCCGGAGTTTTACTTGGGTTCGTAATTTTACCCGGAGTTTTACTTGGGTTCGTAATTTTACCCGGAGTTTTAGTTGGGTTCGTAATTTTACCCGGAGTTTTAGTTGGGTTCGTAATTTTACCCGGACTTTTTAGTTGGGTTCGTATTTTTTACCCGGACTTTTAGTTGGGTTCGTAATTTTACCCGGAGTTTTAGTTGGGTTCGTAATTTTACCCGGAGTTTTAGTGGAGTTCGTAATTTTACCCGGAGTTTTAGTTGGGTTCGTAATTTTACCCGGATTTTTTAGTTGGGTTCGTAATTTTACCCGGACTTTTTAGTTGGGTTCGTAATTTTACGCGGACTTTTTAGTTGGGTTCGTAATTTTACCCGGAGTTTTAGTTGGGTTCGTAATTTTACCCGGACTTTTTAGTCGGGTTCGAATTTTTTACCCGGACTTTTAGTTGGGTTCATAATTTTACCCGGAGTTTTAGTTGGGTTTGTAATCTTACCCGGACCTTTTAGTTGGGTTCGTATTTTGTACCCGGACTTTTAGTTGGGTTAGTAATTTTACCCGGAGTTTTAGTTGGGTTCGTAATTTTACCCGGAGTTTTAGTTGGGTTCGTAATTTTACCCGGAGTCTTGAGTTACCCGGACTTTTTAGTTGGGTTCGTATTTTTACCCGGACTTTTAGTTGGGTTCGTAATTTTACCCATAGTTTTAGTTGAGTTCGTAATTTTACCCGGAGTTTTAGTTGGGTTCGTAATTTTACCCGGACTTTTTAGTTGGGTTTGTAATTTTACCCGGAGTTTTAGTTGGGTTCGTAATTTTACCCGGACTTTTTAGTTGGGTTCGAATTTTTTACCCGGACTTTTAGTTGGGTTCATAATTTTACCCGGAGTTTTAGTTGGGTTCGTAATTTTACCCGGACCTTTTAGTTGGGTTCGTATTTTGTACCCGGACTTTTAGTTGGGTTCGTAATTTTACCCGGAGTTTTAGTTGGGTTCGTAATTTTACCCGGAGTTTTAGTTGGGTTCGTAATTTTACCCGGAGTCTTGAGTTACCCGGACTTTTTAGTTGGGTTCGTATTTTTACCCGGACTTTTAGTTGGGTTCGTAATTTTACCCGGAGTTTTAGTTGGGTTCGTCATTTTACCCGGAGTTTTAGTTGGGTTCGTAATTTTACCCGGAGTTTTACTTGGGTTCGTAATTTTACCCAGAGTTTTACTTGGGTTCGTAATTTTACCCGGAGTTTTAGTTGCGTTCGTAATTTTACCCGGAGTTTTAGTTGGGTTCGTAATTTTACCCGGACTTTTAGTTGGGTTCGTAATTTTACTCGGAGTCTTAGTTGGGTTCGTAATTTTACCCGGAGTTTTACTTGAGTTCGTAATATTACCCGGAGTTTTAGTTGGGTTCGTAATTTTACCCGGACTTTTTAGTTGGGTTCGTAATTTTACCCGGACTTTTTAGTTGGGTTCGTATTTTTTACCCGGGGTTTTAGTTGGGTTCGTAATTTTACCCGGAGTTTTAGTTGGGTTCGCAATTTTACCCGGACTTTTTAGTTGGGTTCGTATTTTTTACCCGGACTTTTAGTTGGGTTCGTAATTTTACTCGGAGTTTTAGTTGGGTTCGTAATTTTACCCGGAGTTTTACTTGAGTTCGTAATATTACCCGGAGTTTTAGTTGGGTTCGTAATTTTACCCGGAGTTTTAGTTGGGTTCGTAATTTTACCCGGAGTTTTACTTGGGTTCGTAATTTTACCCGGAGTTTTACTTGGGTTCGTAATTTTACCCGGAGTTTTAGTTGGGTTCGTAATTTTACCCGGAGTTTTAGTTGGGTTCGTAATTTTACCCGGAGTTTTAGTTGGGTTCGTAATTTTACCCGGACTTTTTAGTTGGGTTCGTAATTTTACCCGGAGTTTTAGTTGGGTTCGTAATTTTACCCCCACTTTTTAGTCGGGTTCGAATTTTTTACCCGGACTTTTAGTTGGGTTCATAATTTTACCCGGAGTTTTAGTTGGGTTCGTAATCTTACCCGGACCTTTTAGTTGGGTTCGTATTTTGTACCCGGACTTTTAGTTGGGTTAGTAATTTTACCCGGAGTTTTAGTTGGGTTCGTAATTTTACCCGGAGTTTTAGTTGGGTTCGTAATTTTACCCGGAGTCTTGAGTTACCCGGACTTTTTAGTTGGGTTCGTATTTTTACCCGGACTTTTAGTTGGGTTCGTAATTTTACCCATAGTTTTAGTTGAGTTCGTAATTTTACCCGGAGTTTTAGTTGGGTTCGTAATTTTACCCGGACTTTTTAGTTGGGTTTGTAATTTTACCCGGAGTTTTAGTTGGGTTCGTAATTTTACCCGGACTTTTTAGTTGGGTTCGAATTTTTTACCCGGACTTTTAGTTGGGTTCATAATTTTACCCGGAGTTTTAGTTGGGTTCGTAATTTTACCCGGACCTTTTAGTTGGGTTCGTATTTTGTACCCGGACTTTTAGTTGGGTTCGTAATTTTACCCGAAGTTTTAGTTGGGTTCGTAATTTTACCCGGACTTTTTAGTTGGGTTCGTATTTTTTACCCGGACTTTTAGTTGGGTTCGTAATTTTACCCGGAGTTTTAGTTGGGTTCGTAATTTTACCCGGCGTTTTACTTGGGTTCGTAATTTTACCCGGAGTTTTACTTGGGTTCGTAATTTTACCCGGAGTTTTAGTTGGGTTCGTAATTTTACCCGGAGTTTTAGTTGGGTTCGTAATTTTACCCGGACTTTTTAGTTGGGTTCGTATTTTTTACCCGGACTTTTAGTTGGGTTCGTAATTTTACCCGGAGTTTTAGTTGGGTTCGTAATTTTACCCGGAGTTTTAGTTGAGTTCGTAATTTTACCCGGAGTTTTGGTTGGGTTCGTAATTTTACCCGGATTTTTTAGTTGGGTTCGTAATTTTACCCGGACTTTTTAGTTGGGTTCGTAATTTTACCCGGACTTTTTAGTTGGGTTCGTAATTTTACCCGGAGTTTTAGTTGGGTTCGTAATTTTACCCGGACTTTTTAGTTGGGTTCGAATTTTTTACCCGGACTTTTAGTTGGGTTCATAATTTTACCCGGAGTTTTAGTTGGGTTCGTAATTTTACCCGGACCTTTTAGTTGGGTTCGTATTTTGTACCCGGACTTTTAGTTGGGTTCGTAATTTTACCCGGAGTTTTAGTTGGGTTCGTAATTTTACCCGGAGTTTTAGTTGGGTTCGTAATTTTACCCGGAGTCTTGAGTTACCCGGACTTTTTAGTTGGGTTCGTATTTTTACCCGGACTTTTAGTTGGGTTCGTAATTTTACCCGGAGTTTTAGTTGGGTTCGTAATTTTACCCGGAGTTTTAGTAGGGTTCGTAATTTTACCCGGAGTTTTACTTGGGTTCTTAATTTTACCCGGAGTTTTACTTGGGTTCGTAATTTTACCCGGAGTTTTAGTTGGGTTCGTAATTTTACCCGGAGTTTTAGTTGGGTTCGTAATTTTACCCGGACTTTTTAGTTGGGTTCGTATTTTTTACCCGGACTTCTAGTTGGGTTCGTAATTTTACCCGGAGTTTTAGTTGGGTTCGTAATTTTACCCGGAGTTTTAGTTGAGTTCGTAATTTTACCCGGAGTTTTAGTTGGGTTCGTAATTTTACCCGGACTTTTTAGTTGGGTTCGTAATTTTACCCGGACTTTTTAGTTGGGTTCGTATTTTTTACCCGGAGTTTTAGTTGGCTTCGTAATTTTACCCGGAGTTTTAGTTGGGTTCGTAATTTTACCCGGACTTTTTAGTTGGATTCGTATTTTTTACCCGGACTTTTAGTTGGGTTCGTAATTTTACCCGGAGTTTTAGTTGGGTTCGTAATTTTACCCGTAGTTTTAGTTGAGTTCGTAATTTTACCCGGAGTTTTAGTTGGGTTAGTAATTTTACCCGGACTTTTTATTTGGGCTCGTAATTTTACCCGGACTTTTTAGTTGGGTTCGTAATTTTACCCGGAGTTTTAGTTGGGTTCGTAATTTTACCCGGACTTTTTAGTTGGGTTCGTATTTTTTACCCGGACTTTTAGTTGGGTTCGTAATTTTACCCGGAGTTTTAGTTGGGTTCGTAATTTTACCCGGAGTCTTAGTTGGGTTCGTAATTTTACCCGGAGTTTTACTTGGGTTCGTAATTTTACCCGGAGTTTTACTTGGGTTCGTAATTTTACCCGGAGTTTTAGTTGGGTTCGTAATTTTACCCGGAGTTTTAGTTGGGTTCGTAATTTTACCCGGACTTTTTAGTTGGGTTCGTATTTTTTACCCGGACTTTTAGTTGGGTTCGTAATTTTACCCGGAGTTTTAGTTGGGTTCGTAATTTTACCCGGAGTTTTAGTTGGGTTCGTAATTTTACCCGGAGTTTTAGTTGGGTTCGTAATTTTACCCGGAGTTTTACTTGGGTTCGTAATTTTACCCGGAGTTTTACTTGGGTTCGTAATTTTACCCGGAGTTTTAGTTGAGTTCGTAATTTTACCCGGAGTTTTAGTTGGGTTCGTAATTTTTCCCGGACTTTTTAGTTGGGTTCGTATTTTTTACCCGGACTTTTAGTTGGGTTCGTAATTTTACCCGGAGTTTTAGTTGGGTTCGTAATTTTACCCGGAGTTTTAGTTGAGTTCGTAATTTTACCCGGAGTTTTAGTTGGGTTCGTAATTTTACCCGGAGTTTTAGTTGGGTTCGTAATTTTACCCGGAGTCTTGAGTTACCCGGACTTTTTAGTTGGGTTCGTATTTTTACCCGGACTTTTAGTTGGGTTCGTAATTTTACCCATAGTTTTAGTTGAGTTCGTAATTTTACCCGGAGTTTTAGTTGGGTTCGTAATTTTACCCGGACTTTTTAGTTGGGTTTGTAATTTTACCCGGAGTTTTAGTTGGGTTCGTAATTTTACCCGGACTTTTTAGTTGGGTTCGAATTTTTTACCCGGACTTTTAGTTGGGTTCATAATTTTACCCGGAGTTTTAGTTGGGTTCGTAATTTTACCCGGACCTTTTAGTTGGGTTCGTATTTTGTACCCGGACTTTTAGTTGGGTTCGTAATTTTACCCGAAGTTTTAGTTGGGTTCGTAATTTTACCCGGACTTTTTAGTTGGGTTCGTATTTTTTACCCGGACTTTTAGTTGGGTTCGTAATTTTACCCGGAGTTTTAGTTGGGTTCGTAATTTTACCCGGCGTTTTACTTGGGTTCGTAATTTTACCCGGAGTTTTACTTGGGTTCGTAATTTTACCCGGAGTTTTAGTTGGGTTCGTAATTTTACCCGGAGTTTTAGTTGGGTTCGTAATTTTACCCGGACTTTTTAGTTGGGTTCGTATTTTTTACCCGGACTTTTAGTTGGGTTCGTAATTTTACCCGGAGTTTTAGTTGGGTTCGTAATTTTACCCGGAGTTTTAGTTGAGTTCGTAATTTTACCCGGAGTTTTGGTTGGGTTCGTAATTTTACCCGGATTTTTTAGTTGGGTTCGTAATTTTACCCGGACTTTTTAGTTGGGTTCGTAATTTTACCCGGACTTTTTAGTTGGGTTCGTAATTTTACCCGGAGTTTTAGTTGGGTTCGTAATTTTACCCGGACTTTTTAGTTGGGTTCGAATTTTTTACCCGGACTTTTAGTTGGGTTCATAATTTTACCCGGAGTTTTAGTTGGGTTCGTAATTTTACCCGGACCTTTTAGTTGGGTTCGTATTTTGTACCCGGACTTTTAGTTGGGTTCGTAATTTTACCCGGAGTTTTAGTTGGGTTCGTAATTTTACCCGGAGTTTTAGTTGGGTTCGTAATTTTACCCGGAGTCTTGAGTTACCCGGACTTTTTAGTTGGGTTCGTATTTTTACCCGGACTTTTAGTTGGGTTCGTAATTTTACCCGGAGTTTTAGTTGGGTTCGTAATTTTACCCGGAGTTTTAGTAGGGTTCGTAATTTTACCCGGAGTTTTACTTGGGTTCTTAATTTTACCCGGAGTTTTACTTGGGTTCGTAATTTTACCCGGAGTTTTAGTTGGGTTCGTAATTTTACCCGGAGTTTTAGTTGGGTTCGTAATTTTACCCGGACTTTTTAGTTGGGTTCGTATTTTTTACCCGGACTTCTAGTTGGGTTCGTAATTTTACCCGGAGTTTTAGTTGGGTTCGTAATTTTACCCGGAGTTTTAGTTGAGTTCGTAATTTTACCCGGAGTTTTAGTTGGGTTCGTAATTTTACCCGGACTTTTTAGTTGGGTTCGTAATTTTACCCGGAGTTTTAGTTGGGTTCGTAATTTTACCCGGACTTTTTAGTTGGATTCGTATTTTTTACCCGGACTTTTAGTTGGGTTCGTAATTTTACCCGGAGTTTAGTTGGGTTCGTAATTTTACCCGGACTTTTTAGTTGGATTCGTATTTTTACCCGGACTTTTAGTTGGGTTCGTAATTTTACCCGGAGTTTTAGTTGGGTTCGTAATTTTACCCGTAGTTTTAGTTGAGTTCGTAATTTTACCCGAGTTTTAGTTGGGTTAGTAATTTTACCCGGACTTTTTATTTGGGCTCGTAATTTTACCCGGACTTTTTAGTTGGGTTCGTAATTTTACCCGGAGTTTTAGTTGGGTTCGTAATTTTACCCGGACTTTTTAGTTGGGTTCGTATTTTTTACCCGGACTTTTAGTTGGGTTCGTAATTTTACCCGGAGTTTTAGTTGGGTTCGTAATTTTACCCGGAGTTTTAGTTGGGTTCGTAATTTTACCCGGAGTTTTACTTGGGTTCGTAATTTTACCCGGAGTTTTACTTGGGTTCGTAATTTTACCGGAGTTTTAGTTGGGTTCGTAATTTTACCCGGAGTTTTAGTTGGGTTCGTAATTTTACCCGGACTTTTTAGTTGGGTTCGTATTTTTTACCCGGACTTTTAGTTGGGTTCGTAATTTTACCCGGAGTTTTAGTTGGGTTCGTAATTTTACCCGGAGTTTTAGTTGGGTTCGTAATTTTACCCGGAGTTTTAGTTGGGTTCGTAATTTTACCCGGAGTTTTACTTGGGTTCGTAATTTTACCCGGAGTTTTACTTGGGTTCGTAATTTTACCCGGAGTTTTAGTTGAGTTCGTAATTTTACCCGGAGTTTTAGTTGGGTTCGTAATTTTTCCCGGACTTTTTAGTTGGGTTCGTATTTTTTTACCCGGACTTTTAGTTGGGTTCGTAATTTTACCCGGAGTTTTAGTTGGGTTCGTAATTTTACCCGGAGTTTTAGTTGAGTTCGTAATTTTACCCGGAGTTTTAGTTGGGTTCGTAATTTTACCCGGATTTTTTAGTTGGGTTCGTAATTTTACCCGGACTTTTTAGTTGGGTTCGTATTTTTTACCCGGAGTTTTAGTTGGGTTCGTAATTTTACCCGGAGTTTTAGTTGGGTTCGTAATTTTACCCGGACTTTTTAGTTGGGTTCGTATTTTTTACCCGGACTTTTAGTTGGGTTCGTAATTTTACCCGGAGTTTTAGTTGGGTTCGTAATTTTACCCGGACTTTTAGTTGGGTTCGTAATTTTACCCGGACTTTTTAGTTGGGTTCGTAATTTACCCGGAGTTTTAGTTGGGTTCGTAATTTTACCCGGACTTTTTAGTTGGGTTCGAATTTTTTACCCGGACTTTTAGTTGGGTTCATAATTTTACCCGGAGTTTTAGTTGGGTTCGTAATTTTACCCGGACCTTTTAGTTGGGTTCGTATTTTGTACCCGGACTTTTAGTTGGGTTCGTAATTTTACCCGGAGTTTTAGTTGGTTCGTAATTTTACCCGGAGTTTTAGTTGGGTTCGTAATTTTACCCGGAGTCTTGAGTTACCCGGACTTTTTAGTTGGGTTCGTATTTTTACCCGGACTTTTAGTTGGGTTCGTAATTTACCCGGAGTTTTAGTTGGGTTCGTAATTTTACCCGGAGTTTAGTTGGGTTCGTAATTTTACCCGGAGTTTTAGTTGGGTTCGTAATTTTACCCGGACTTTTTAGTTGGGTTCGTATTTTTTACCCGGACTTTTAGTTGGGTTCGTAATTTTACCCGGAGTTTTAGTTGGGTTCGTAATTTTACCCGGAGTTTTAGTTGAGTTCGTAATTTTACCCGGAGTTTTAGTTGGGGTAGTAATTTTACCCGGACTTTTTATTTGGGTTCGTAATTTTACCCGGACTTTTTAGTTGGGTTCGTAATTTTACCCGGAGTTTTAGTTGGGTTCGTAATTTTACCCGGAGTTTTACTTGGGTTCGTAATTTTACCCGGACTTTTTAGTTGGGTTCGTATTTTTTACCCGGACTTTTAGTTGGGTTCGTAATTTTACCCGGAGTTTTAGTTGGGTTCGTAATTTTACACGGAGTTTTAGTTGGGTTCGTAATTTTACCCGGAGTTTTACTTGGGTTCGTAATTTTACCCGGAGTTTTACTTGGGT
This sequence comes from Melinopterus prodromus, assembly GCA_964023965.1. Lineage (NCBI taxonomy): Eukaryota > Metazoa > Arthropoda > Insecta > Coleoptera > Scarabaeidae > Melinopterus > Melinopterus prodromus. The sequence goes on from CAXIES010000311.1 coordinate 88,786, forward strand.
TCGTAATTTTACCCGGAGTTTTAGTTGGGTTCGTAATTTTACCCGGAGTTTTAGTTGGGTTCGTAATTTTACCCGCATTTTTAGTTGGGTTCGTATTTTTTACCCGGACTTTTAGTTGGGTTCGTAATTTTACCCGGAGTTTTAGTTGGGTTCGTAATTTTACCCATAGTTTTAGTTGAGTTCGTAATTTTACCCGGAGTTTTAGTTGGGTTCGTAATTTTACCCGGACTTTTTAGTTGGGTTTGTAATTTTACCCGGACTTTTTAGTTGGGTTCGTAATTTTACGCGGACTTTTTAGTTGGGTTCGTAATTTTACCCGGAGTTTTAGATGGGTTCGTAATTTTACCCATAGTTTTAGTTGAGTTCGTAATTTTACCCGGACTTTTTAGTTGGGTTTGTAATTTTAACCGGAGTTTTAGTTGGGTTCGTAATTTTACCCGGACTTTTTAGTTGGGTTCGAATTTTTTACCCGGACTTTTAGTTGGGTTCATAATTTTACCCGGAGTTTTAGTTGGGTTCGTAATTTTACCCGGACCTTTTAGTTGGGTTCGTATTTTGTACCCGGACTTTTAGTTGGGTTCGTAATTTTACCCGCAGTTTTAGTTGGGTTCGTAATTTTACCCGGAGTTTTAGTTGGGTTCGTAATTTTACCCGGAGTCTTGAGTTACCCGGACTTTTTAGTTGGGTTCGTATTTTTACCCGGACTTTTAGTTGGGTTCGTAATTTTACCCGGAGTTTTAGTTGGGTTCGTAATTTTACCCGGAGTTTTAGTTGGGTTCGTAATTTTACCCGGAGTTTTACTTGGGTTCGTAATTTTACCCGGAGTTTTACTTGGGTTCGTAATTTTACCCGGAGTTTTAGTTGGGTTCGTAATTTTACCCGGAGTTTTAGTTGGGTTCGTAATTTTACCCGGACTTTTTAGTTGGGATCGTATTTTTTACCCGGACTTTTAGTTGGGTTCGTAATTTTACCCGGAGTTTTAGTTGGGTTCGTAATTTTACCCGGAGTTTTAGTTGAGTTCGTAATTTTACCCGAAGTTTTAGTTGGGTTCGTAATTTTACCCGGACTTTTTAGTTGGGTTCGTAATTTTACCCGGAGTTTTAGTTGGGTTCGTAATTTTACCCGGAGTTTTAGTTGGGTTCGTAATTTTACCCGGACTTTTTAGTTGGGTTCGTATTTTTTACCTGGACTTTTAGTTGGGTTCGTAATTTTACCCGGAGTTTTAGTTGGGTTCGTATTTTTTACCCGGAGTTTTAGTTGGGTCCGTATTTTTTACCCGGAGTTTTAGTTGGGTTCGTATTTTTACCCGGAGTTTTAGTTGTGTTATTAATTTTACCCGGAGTTTTAGTTGGGTTCATATTTTTTACCGGACTTTTTAGTTGGGTTCGTATTTTTACCCGGAGTTTTAGTTGGGTTCGTATTTTTTACCCGGACTTTTTAGTTGGGTTAGTATTTTTGCCCGGAGTTTTAGTTGGGTTCGTATTTTTTACCCGGAGTTTTAGTTGGGTTCGTATTTTTACCCGGAGTTTTAGTTGGGTTCGTATTTTTACCCGGAGTTTTAGTTGGGTTCGTATTTTTTACCCGGAGTTTTAGTTGGGTTCGTATTTTTACCCGAAGTTTTAGTTGGGTTCGTAATTTTACCCGGACTTTTTAGTTGGTTTCGAATTTTTTACCCGGACTTTTACTTGGGTTCGTAATTTTACCCGGACTTTTTAGTTGGGTTCGTATTTTTTACCCGGACTTTTAGTTGGGTTCGTAATTTTACCCGGAGTTTTAGTTGGGTTCGTAATTTTACCCGGAGTTTTAGTTGGGTTCGTAATTTTACCCGGAGTCTTGAGTTAATAGTTGGGTTCGTATTTTTACCCGGAGTTTTAGTTGGGTTCGTAATTTTACCCGGAGTTTTAGTTGGGTTCGTCATTTTACCCGGAGTTTTAGTTGGGTTCGTAATTTTACCCGGAGTTTTACTTGGGTTCGTAATTTTACCCAGAGTTTTACTTGGGTTCGTAATTTTACCCGGAGTTTTAGTTGCGTTCGTAATTTTACCCGGAGTTTTAGTTGGGTTCGTAATTTTACCCGGACTTTTTAGTTGGGTTCGTATTTTTTACCCGGACTTTTAGTTGGGTTCGTAATTTTACTCGGAGTTTTAGTTGGGTTCGTAATTTTACCCGGAGTTTTACTTGAGTTCGTAATATTACCCGGAGTTTTAGTTGGGTTCGTAATTTTACCCGGACTTTTTAGTTGGGTTCGTAATTTTACCCGGACTTTTTAGTTGGGTTCGTATTTTTTACCCGGAGTTTTAGTTGGGTTCGTAATTTTACCCGGAGTTTTAGTTGGGTTCGCAATTTTACCCGGACTTTTTAGTTGGGTTCGTATTTTTTACCCGGACTTTTAGTTGGGTTCGTAAATTTACCCGGAGTTTTAGTTGGGTTCGTAATTTTACCCGGAGTTTTCCTTGGGTTCGTAATTTTACCCGGAGTTTTACTTGGGTTCGTAATTTTACCCGGAGTTTTAGTTGGGTTCGTAATTTTACCCGGAGTTTTAGTTGGGTTCGTAATTTTACCCGGACTTTTTAGTTGGGTTCGTATTTTTTACCCGGACTTTTAGTTGGGTTCGTAATTTTACCCGGAGTTTTAGTTGGGTTCGTAATTTTACCCGGAGTTTTAGTGGAGTTCGTAATTTTACCCGGAGTTTTAGTTGGGTTCGTAATTTTACCCGGATTTTTTAGTTGGGTTCGTAATTTTACCCGGACTTTTTAGTTGGGTTCGTAATTTTACCCGGACTTTTTAGTTGGGTTCGTAATTTTACCCGGAGTTTTAGTTGGGTTCGTAATTTTACCCGGACTTTTTAGTCGGGTTCGAATTTTTTACCCGGACTTTTAGTTGGGTTCATAATTTTACCCGGAGTTTTAGTTGGGTTTGTAATCTTACCCGGACCTTTTAGTTGGGTTCGTATTTTGTACCCGGACTTTTAGTTGGGTTAGTAATTTTACCCGGAGTTTTAGTTGGGTTCGTAATTTTACCCGGAGTTTTAGTTGGGTTCGTAATTTTACCCGGAGTCTTGAGTTACCCGGACTTTTTAGTTGGGTTCGTATTTTTACCCGGACTTTTAGTTGGGTTCGTAATTTTACCCATAGTTTTAGTTGAGTTCGTAATTTTACCCGGAGTTTTAGTTGGGTTCGTAATTTTGCCCGGACTTTTTAGTTGGGTTTGTAATTTTACCCGGAGTTTTAGTTGGGTTCGTAATTTTACCCGGACTTTTTAGTTGGGTTCGAATTTTTTACCCGGACTTTTAGTTGGGTTCATAATTTTACCCGGAATTTTAGTTGGGTTCGTAATTTTACCCGGACCTTTTAGTTGGGTTCGTATTTTGTACCCGGACTTTTAGTTGGGTTCGTAATTTTACCCGGAGTTTTAGTTGGGTTCGTAATTTTACCCGGAGTTTTAGTTGGGTTCGTAATTTTACCCGGAGTCTTGAGTTACCCGGACTTTTTAGTTGGGTTCGTATTTTTACCCGGACTTTTAGTTGGGTTCGTAATTTTACCCGGAGTTTTAGTTGGGTTCGTCATTTTACCCGGAGTTTTAGTTGGGTTCGTAATTTTACCCGGAGTTTTACTTGGGTTCGTAATTTTACCCAGAGTTTTACTTGGGTTCGTAATTTTACCCGGAGTTTTAGTTGCGTTCGTAATTTTACCCGGAGTTTTAGTTGGGTTCGTAATTTTACCCGGACTTTTTAGTTGGGTTCGTATTTTTTACCCGGACTTTTAGTTGGGTTCGTAATTTTACTCGGAGTTTTAGTTGGGTTCGTAATTTTACCCGGAGTTTTACTTGAGTTCGTAATATTTCCCGGAGTTTTAGTTGGGTTCGTAATTTTACCCGGACTTTTTAGTTGGGTTCGTAATTTTACCCGGACTTTTTAGTTGGGTTCGTATTTTTTACCCGGAGTTTTAGTTGGGTTCGTAATTTTACCCGGAGTTTTAGTTGGGTTCGCAATTTTACCCGGACTTTTTAGTTGGGTTCGTATTTTTTACCCGGACTTTTAGTTGGGTTCGTAATTTTACCCGGAGTTTTAGTTGGGTTCGTAATTTTACCCGGAGTTTTCCTTGGGTTCGTAATTTTACCCGGAGTTTTACTTGGGTTCGTAATTTTACCCGGAGTTTTAGTTGGGTTCGTAATTTTACCCGGAGTTTTAGTTGGGTTCGTAATTTTACCCGGACTTTTTAGTTGGGTTCGTATTTTTTACCCGGACTTTTAGTTGGGTTCGTAATTTTACCCGGAGTTTTAGTTGGGTTCGTAATTTTACCCGGAGTTTTAGTGGAGTTCGTAATTTTACCCGGAGTTTTAGTTGGGTTCGTAATTTTACCCGGATTTTTTAGTTGGGTTCGTAATTTTACCCGGACTTTTTAGTTGGGTTCGTAATTTTACCCGGACTTTTTAGTTGGGTTCGTAATTTTACCCGGAGTTTTAGTTGGGTTCGTAATTTTACCCCCACTTTTTAGTCGGGTTCGAATTTTTTACCCGGACTTTTAGTTGGGTTCATAATTTTACCCGGAGTTTTAGTTGGGTTCGTAATCTTACCCGGACCTTTTAGTTGGGTTCGTATTTTGTACCCGGACTTTTAGTTGGGTTAGTAATTTTACCCGGAGTCTTGAGTTAATAGTTGGGTTCGTATTTTTACCCGGAGTTTTAGTTGGGTTCGTAATTTTACCCGGACTTTTTAGTTGGGTTCGTAATTTTACCCGGAGTTTTAGTTGGGTTCGTAATTTACCCCCACTTTTTAGTCGGGTTCGAATTTTTTACCCGGACTTTTAGTTGGGTTCATAATTTTACCCGGAGTTTTAGTTGGGTTCGTAATCTTACCCGGACCTTTTAGTTGGGTTCGTATTTTGTACCCGGACTTTTAGTTGGGTTCGTAATTTTACCCGGAGTCTTGAGTTAATAGTTGGGTTCGTATTTTTACCCGGAGTTTTAGTTGGGTTCGTAATTTTACCCGGAGTTTTAGTTGGGTTCGTCATTTTACCCGGAGTTTTAGTTGGGTTCGTAATTTTACCCGGAGTTTTACTTGGGTTCGTAATTTTACCCAGAGTTTTACTTGGGTTCGTAATTTTACCCGGAGTTTTAGTTGCGTTCGTAATTTTACCCGGAGTTTTAGTTGGGTTCGTAATTTTACCCGGACTTTTTAGTTGGGTTCGTATTTTTTACCCGGACTTTTAGTTGGGTTCGTAATTTTACTCGGAGTTTTAGTTGGGTTCGTAATTTTACCCGGAGTTTTACTTGAGTTCGTAATATTACCCGGAGTTTTAGTTGGGTTCGTAATTTTACCCGGACTTTTTAGTTGGGTTCGTAATTTTACCCGGACTTTTTAGTTGGGTTCGTATTTTTTACCCGGAGTTTTACTTGGGTTCGTAATTTTACCCGGAGTTTTAGTTGGGTTCGTAATTTTACCCGGAGTTTTAGTTGGGTTCGTAATTTTACCCGGACTTTTTAGTTGGGATCGTATTTTTTACCCGGACTTTTAGTTGGGTTCGTAATTTTACCCGGAGTTTTAGTTGGGTTCGTAATTTTACCCGGAGTTTTAGTTGAGTTCGTAATTTTACCCGAAGTTTTAGTTGGGTTCGTAATTTTACCCGGACTTTTTAGTTGGGTTCGTAATTTTACCCGGAGTTTTAGTTGGGTTCGTAATTTTACCCGGAGTTTTAGTTGGGTTCGTAATTTTACCCGGACTTTTTAGTTGGGTTCGTATTTTTTACCTGGACTTTTAGTTGGGTTCGTAATTTTACCCGGAGTTTTAGTTGGGTTCGTATTTTTTACCCGGAGTTTTAGTTGGGTCCGTATTTTTTACCCGGAGTTTTAGTTGGGTTCGTATTTTTACCCGGAGTTTTAGTTGTGTTATTAATTTTACCCGGAGTTTTAGTTGGGTTCATATTTTTTACCGGACTTTTTAGTTGGGTTCGTATTTTTACCCGGAGTTTTAGTTGGGTTCGTATTTTTTACCCGGACTTTTTAGTTGGGTTAGTATTTTTGCCCGGAGTTTTAGTTGGGTTCGTATTTTTTACCCGGAGTTTTAGTTGGGTTCGTATTTTTACCCGGAGTTTTAGTTGGGTTCGTATTTTTACCCGGAGTTTTAGTTGGGTTCGTATTTTTTACCCGGAGTTTTAGTTGGGTTCGTATTTTTACCCGAAGTTTTAGTTGGGTTCGTAATTTTACCCGGACTTTTTAGTTGGTTTCGAATTTTTTACCCGGACTTTTACTTGGGTTCGTAATTTTACCCGGACTTTTTAGTTGGGTTCGTATTTTTTACCCGGACTTTTAGTTGGGTTCGTAATTTTACCCGGAGTTTTAGTTGGGTTCGTAATTTTACCCGGAGTTTTAGTTGGGTTCGTAATTTTACCCGGAGTCTTGAGTTAATAGTTGGGTTCGTATTTTTACCCGGAGTTTTAGTTGGGTTCGTAATTTTACCCGGAGTTTTAGTTGGGTTCGTCATTTTACCCGGAGTTTTAGTTGGGTTCGTAATTTTACCCGGAGTTTTACTTGGGTTCGTAATTTTACCCAGAGTTTTACTTGGGTTCGTAATTTTACCCGGAGTTTTAGTTGCGTTCGTAATTTTACCCGGAGTTTTAGTTGGGTTCGTAATTTTACCCGGACTTTTTAGTTGGGTTCGTATTTTTTACCCGGACTTTTAGTTGGGTTCGTAATTTTACTCGGAGTTTTAGTTGGGTTCGTAATTTTACCCGGAGTTTTACTTGAGTTCGTAATATTACCCGGAGTTTTAGTTGGGTTCGTAATTTTACCCGGACTTTTTAGTTGGGTTCGTAATTTTACCCGGACTTTTTAGTTGGGTTCGTATTTTTTACCCGGAGTTTTAGTTGGGTTCGTAATTTTACCCGGAGTTTTAGTTGGGTTCGCAATTTTACCCGGACTTTTTAGTTGGGTTCGTATTTTTTACCCGGACTTTTAGTTGGGTTCGTAATTTTACCCGGAGTTTTAGTTGGGTTCGTAATTTTACCCGGAGTTTTCCTTGGGTTCGTAATTTTACCCGGAGTTTTACTTGGGTTCGTAATTTTACCCGGAGTTTTAGTTGGGTTCGTAATTTTACCCGGAGTTTTAGTTGGGTTCGTAATTTTACCCGGACTTTTTAGTTGGGTTCGTATTTTTTACCCGGACTTTTAGTTGGGTTCGTAATTTTACCCGGAGTTTTAGTTGGGTTCGTAATTTTACCCGGAGTTTTAGTGGAGTTCGTAATTTTACCCGGAGTTTTAGTTGGGTTCGTAATTTTACCCGGATTTTTTAGTTGGGTTCGTAATTTTACCCGGACTTTTTAGTTGGGTTCGTAATTTTACCCGGACTTTTTAGTTGGGTTCGTAATTTTACCCGGAGTTTTAGTTGGGTTCGTAATTTTACCCGGACTTTTTAGTCGGGTTCGAATTTTTTACCCGGACTTTTAGTTGGGTTCATAATTTTACCCGGAGTTTTAGTTGGGTTTGTAATCTTACCCGGACCTTTTAGTTGGGTTCGTATTTTGTACCCGGACTTTTAGTTGGGTTAGTAATTTTACCCGGAGTTTTAGTTGGGTTCGTAATTTTACCCGGAGTTTTAGTTGGGTTCGTAATTTTACCCGGAGTCTTGAGTTACCCGGACTTTTTAGTTGGGTTCGTATTTTTACCCGGACTTTTAGTTGGGTTCGTAATTTTACCCATAGTTTTAGTTGAGTTCGTAATTTTACACGGAGTTTTAGTTGGGTTCGTAATTTTACCCGGACTTTTTAGTTGGGTTTGTAATTTTACCCGGAGTTTTAGTTGGGTTCGTAATTTTACCCGGACTTTTTAGTTGGGTTCGAATTTTTTACCCGGACTTTTAGTTGGGTTCATAATTTTACCCGGAATTTTAGTTGGGTTCGTAATTTTACCCGGACCTTTTAGTTGGGTTCGTATTTTGTACCCGGACTTTTAGTTGGGTTCGTAATTTTACCCGGAGTTTTAGTTGGGTTCGTAATTTTACCCGGAGTTTTAGTTGGGTTCGTAATTTTACCCGGAGTCTTGAGTTACCCGGACTTTTTAGTTGGGTTCGTATTTTTACCCGGACTTTTAGTTGGGTTCGTAATTTTACCCGGAGTTTTAGTTGGGTTCGTCATTTTACCCGGAGTTTTAGTTGGGTTCGTAATTTTACCCGGAGTTTTACTTGGGTTCGTAATTTTACCCAGAGTTTTACTTGGGTTCGTAATTTTACCCGGAGTTTTAGTTGCGTTCGTAATTTTACCCGGAGTTTTAGTTGGGTTCGTAATTTTACCCGGACTTTTTAGTTGGGTTCGTATTTTTTACCCGGACTTTTAGTTGGGTTCGTAATTTTACTCGGAGTTTTAGTTGGGTTCGTAATTTTACCCGGAGTTTTACTTGAGTTCGTAATATTACCCGGAGTTTTAGTTGGGTTCGTAATTTTACCCGGACTTTTTAGTTGGGTTCGTAATTTTACCCGGACTTTTTAGTTGGGTTCGTATTTTTTACCCGGAGTTTTAGTTGGGTTCGTAATTTTACCCGGAGTTTTAGTTGGGTTCGCAATTTTACCCGGACTTTTTAGTTGCTTTCGTATTTTTTACCCGGACTTTTAGTTGGGTTCGTAATTTTACCCGGAGTTTTAGTTGGGTTCGTAATTTTACCCGGAGTTTTCCTTGGGTTCGTAATTTTACCCGGAGTTTTACTTGGGTTCGTAATTTTACCCGGAGTTTTAGTTGGGTTCGTAATTTTACCCGGAGTTTTAGTTGGGTTCGTAATTTTACCCGGACTTTTTAGTTGGGTTCGTATTTTTTACCCGGACTTTTAGTTGGGTTCGTAATTTTACCCGGAGTTTTAGTTGGGTTCGTAATTTTACCCGGAGTTTTAGTGGAGTTCGTAATTTTACCCGGAGTTTTAGTTGGGTTCGTAATTTTACCCGGATTTTTTAGTTGGGTTCGTAATTTTACCCGGACTTTTTAGTTGGGTTCGTAATTTTACCCGGACTTTTTAGTTGGGTTCGTAATTTTACCCGGAGTTTTAGTTGGGTTCGTAATTTTACCCCCACTTTTTAGTCGGGTTCGAATTTTTTACCCGGACTTTTAGTTGGGTTCATAATTTTACCCGGAGTTTTAGTTGGGTTCGTAATCTTACCCGGACCTTTTAGTTGGGTTCGTATTTTGTACCCGGACTTTTAGTTGGGTTAGTAATTTTACCCGGAGTCTTGAGTTGATAGTTGGGTTCGTATTTTTACCCGGAGTTTTAGTTGGGTTCGTAATTTTACCCGGACTTTTTAGTTGGGTTCGTAATTTTACCCGGAGTTTTAGTTGGGTTCGTAATTTTACCCCCACTTTTTAGTCGGGTTCGAATTTTTTACCCGGACTTTTAGTTGGGTTCATAATTTTACCCGGAGTTTTAGTTGGGTTCGTAATCTTACCCGGACCTTTTAGTTGGGTTCGTATTTTGTACCCGGACTTTTAGTTGGGTTCGTAATTTTACCCGGAGTCTTGAGTTAATAGTTGGGTTCGTATTTTTACCCGGAGTTTTAGTTGGGTTCGTAATTTTACCCGAAGTTTTAGTTGGGTTCGTCATTTTACCCGGAGTTTTAGTTGGGTTCGTAATTTTACCCGGAGTTTTACTTGGGTTCGTAATTTTACCCAGAGTTTTACTTGGGTTCGTAATTTTACCCGGAGTTTTAGTTGCGTTCGTAATTTTACCCGGAGTTTTAGTTGGGTTCGTAATTTTACCCGGACTTTTTAGTTGGGTTCGTATTTTTTACCCGGACTTTTAGTTGGGTTCGTAATTTTACTCGGAGTTTTAGTTGGGTTCGTAATTTTACCCGGAGTTTTACTTGAGTTCGTAATATTACCCGGAGTTTTAGTTGGGTTCGTAATTTTACCCGGACTTTTTAGTTGGGTTCGTAATTTTACCCGGACTTTTTAGTTGGGTTCGTATTTTTTACCCGGAGTTTTAGTTGGGTTCGTAATTTTACCCGGAGTTTTAGTTGGGTTCGCAATTTTACCCGGACTTTTTAGTTGGGTTCGTATTTTTTACCCGGACTTTTAGTTGGGTTCGTAATTTTACCCGGAGTTTTAGTTGGGTTCGTAATTTTACCCGGAGTTTTCCTTGGGTTCGTAATTTTACCCGGAGTTTTACTTGGGTTCGTAATTTTACCCGGAGTTTTAGTTGGGTTCGTAATTTTACCCGGAGTTTTAGTTGGGTTCGTAATTTTACCCGGACTTTTTAGTTGGGTTCGTATTTTTTACCCGGACTTTTAGTTGGGTTCGTAATTTTACCCGGAGTTTTAGTTGGGTTCGTAATTTTACCCGGAGTTTTAGTGGAGTTCGTAATTTTACCCGGAGTTTTAGTTGGGTTCGTAATTTTACCCGGATTTTTTAGTTGGGTTCGTAATTTTACCCGGACTTTTTAGTTGGGTTCGTAATTTTACCCGGACTTTTTAGTTGGGTTCGTAATTTTACCCGGAGTTTTAGTTGGGTTCGTAATTTTACCCGGACTTTTTAGTCGGGTTCGAATTTTTTACCCGGACTTTTAGTTGGGTTCATAATTTTACCCGGAGTTTTAGTTGGGTTTGTAATCTTACCCGGACCTTTTAGTTGGGTTCGTATTTTGTACCCGGACTTTTAGTTGGGTTAGTAATTTTACCCGGAGTTTTAGTTGGGTTCGTAATTTTACCCGGAGTTTTAGTTGGGTTCGTAATTTTACCCGGAGTCTTGAGTTACCCGGACTTTTTAGTTGGGTTCGTATTTTTACCCGGACTTTTAGTTGGGTTCGTAATTTTACCCATAGTTTTAGTTGAGTTCGTAATTTTACCCGGAGTTTTAGTTGGGTTCGTAATTTTACCCGGACTTTTTAGTTGGGTTTGTAATTTTACCCGGAGTTTTAGTTGGGTTCGTAATTTTACCCGGACTTTTTAGTTGGGTTCGAATTTTTTACCCGGACTTTTAGTTGGGTTCATAATTTTACCCGGAATTTTAGTTGGGTTCGTAATTTTACCCGGACCTTTTAGTTGGGTTCGTATTTTGTACCCGGACTTTTAGTTGGGTTCGTAATTTTACCCGGAGTTTTAGTTGGGTTCGTAATTTTACCCGGAGTTTTAGTTGGGTTCGTAATTTTACCCGGAGTCTTGAGTTACCCGGACTTTTTAGTTGGGTTCGTATTTTTACCCGGACTTTTAGTTGGGTTCGTAATTTTACCCGGAGTTTTAGTTGGGTTCGTCATTTTACCCGGAGTTTTAGTTGGGTTCGTAATTTTACCCGGAGTTTTACTTGGGTTCGTAATTTTACCCAGAGTTTTACTTGGGTTCGTAATTTTACCCGGAGTTTTAGTTGCGTTCGTAATTTTACCCGGAGTTTTAGTTGGGTTCGTAATTTTACCCGGACTTTTTAGTTGGGTTCGTATTTTTTACCCGGACTTTTAGTTGGGTTCGTAATTTTACTCGGAGTTTTAGTTGGGTTCGTAATTTTACCCGGAGTTTTACTTGAGTTCGTAATATTACCCGGAGTTTTAGTTGGGTTCGTAATTTTACCCGGACTTTTTAGTTGGGTTCGTAATTTTACCCGGACTTTTTAGTTGGGTTCGTATTTTTTACCCGGAGTTTTAGTTGGGTTCGTAATTTTACCCGGAGTTTTAGTTGGGTTCGCAATTTTACCCGGACTTTTTAGTTGGGTTCGTATTTTTTACCCGGACTTTTAGTTGGGTTCGTAATTTTACCCGGAGTTTTAGTTGGGTTCGTAATTTTGCCCGGAGTTTTACTTGGGTTCGTAATTTTACCCGGAGTTTTACTTGGGTTCGTAATTTTACCCAGAGTTTTAGTTGGGTTCGTAATTTTACCCGGAGTTTTAGTTGGGTTCGTAATTTTACCCGGACTTTTTAGTTGGGTTCGTATTTTTTACCCGGACTTTTAGTTGGGTTCGTAATTTTACCCGGAGTTTTAGTTGGGTTCGTAATTTTACCCGGAGTTTTAGTTGAGTTCGTAATTTTACCCGGAGTTTTAGTTGGGTTCGTAATTTTACCCGGATTTTTTAGTTGGGTTCGTAATTTTACCCGGACTTTTTAGTTGGGTTCGTAATTTTACCCGGACTTTTTAGTTGGGTTCGTAATTTTACCCGGAGTTTTAGTTGGGTTCGTAATTTTACCCCCACTTTTTAGTCGGGTTCGAATTTTTTACCCGGACTTTTAGTTGGGTTCATAATTTTACCCGGAGTTTTAGTTGGGTTCGTAATCTTACCCGGACCTTTTAGTTGGGTTCGTATTTTGTACCCGGACTTTTAGTTGGGTTAGTAATTTTACCCGGAGTTTTAGTTGGGTTCGTAATTTTACCCGGAGTTTTAGTTGGGTTCGTAATTTTACCCGGAGTCTTGAGTTACCCGGACTTTTTAGTTGGGTTCGTATTTTTACCCGGACTTTTAGTTGGGTTCGTAATTTTACCCATAGTTTTAGTTGAGTTCGTAATTTTACCCGGAGTTTTAGTTGGGTTCGTAATTTTACCCGGACTTTTTAGTTGGGTTTGTAATTTTACCCGGAGTTTTAGTTGGGTTCGTAATTTTACCCGGACTTTTTAGTTGGGTTCGAATTTTTTACCCGGACTTTTAGTTGGGTTCATAATTTTACCCGGAGTTTTAGTTGGGTTCGTAATTTTACCCGGACCTTTTAGTTGGGTTCGTATTTTGTACCCGGACTTTTAGTTGGGTTCGTAATTTTACCCGGAGTTTTAGTTGGGTTCGTAATTTTACCCGGAGTTTTAGATGGGTTCGTAATTTTACCCGGAGTCTTGAGTTACCCGGACTTTTTAGTTGGGTTCGTATTTTTACCCGGACTTTTAGTTGGGTTCGTAATTTTACCCGGAGTTTTAGTTGGGTTCGTAATTTTACCCGGAGTTTTAGTTGGGTTCGTAATTTTACCCGGAGTTTTACTTGGGTTCGTAATTTTACCCGGAGTTTTACTTGGGTTCGTAATTTTACCCGGAGTTTTAGTTGGGTTCGTAATTTTACCCGGAGTTTTAGTTGGGTTCGTAATTTTACCCGGACTTTTTAGTTGGGTTCGTATTTTTTACCCGGACTTTTAGTTGGGTTCGTAATTTTACCCGGAGTTTTAGTTGGGTTCGTAATTTTACCCGGAGTTTTAGTTGAGTTCGTAATTTTACCCGGACTTTTTAGTTGGGTTCGTAATTTTACCCGGAGTTTTAGTTGGGTTCGTAATTTTACCCGGAGTTTTAGTTGGGTTCGTAATTTTACCCGGACTTTTTAGTTGGGTTCGTATTTTTTACCTGGACTTTTAGTTGGGTTCGTAATTTTACCCGGAGTTTTAGTTGGGTTCGTATTTTTTACCCGGAGTTTTAGTTGGGTCCGTATTTTTTACCCGGAGTTTTAGTTGGGTTCGTATTTTTACCCGGAGTTTTAGTTGTGTTATTAATTTTACCCGGAGTTTTAGTTGGGTTCATATTTTTTACCGGACTTTTTAGTTGGGTTCGTATTTTTACCCGGAGTTTTAGTTGGGTTCGTATTTTTTACCCGGACTTTTTAGTTGGGTTAGTATTTTTGCCCGGAGTTTTAGTTGGGTTCGTATTTTTTACCCGGAGTTTTAGTTGGGTTCGTATTTTTACCCGGAGTTTTAGTTGGGTTCGTATTTTTACCCGGAGTTTTAGTTGGGTTCGTATTTTTTACCCGAAGTTTTAGTTGGGTTCGTAATTTTACCCGGACTTTTTAGTTGGGTTCGAATTTTTTACCCGGACTTTTGCTTGGGTTCGTAATTTTACCCGGACTTTTTAGTTGGGTTCGTATTTTTTACCCGGACTTTTAGTTGGGTTCGTAATTTTACCCGGAGTTTTAGTTGGGTTCGTAATTTTACCCGGAGTTTTAGTTGGGTTCGTAATTTTACCCGGAGTCTTGAGTTAATAGTTGGGTTCGTATTTTTACCCGGACTTTTAGTTGGGTTCGTAATTTTACCCACAGTTTTAGTTGGGTTCGTCATTTTACCCGGAGTTTTAGTTGGGTTCGTAATTTTACCCGGAGTTTTACTTGGGTTCGTAATTTTACCCAGAGTTTTACTTGGGTTCGTAATTTTACCCGGAGTTTTAGTTGCGTTCGTAATTTTACCCGGAGTTTTAGTTGGGTTCGTAATTTTACCCGGACTTTTTAGTTGGGTTCGTATTTTTTACCCGGACTTTTAGTTGGGTTCGTAATTTTACCCGGAGTTTTAGTTGGGTTCGTAATTTTACCCGGAGTTTTACTTGAGTTCGTAATATTACCCGGAGTTTTAGTTGGGTTCGTAATTTTACCCGGACTTTTTAGTTGGGTTCGTAATTTTACCCGGACTTTTTAGTTGGGTTCGTATTTTTTACCCGGAGTTTTAGTTGGGTTCGTAATTTTACCCGGAGTTTTAGTTGGGTTCGCAATTTTACCCGGACTTTTTAGTTGGGTTCGTATTTTTTACCCGGACTTTTAGTTGGGTTCGTAATTTTACCCGGAGTTTTAGTTGGGTTCGTAATTTTACCCGGAGTTTTACTTGGGTTCGTAATTTTACCCGGAGTTTTACTTGGGTTCGTAATTTTACCCGGAGTTTTAGTTGGGTTCGTAATTTTACCCGGAGTTTTAGTTGGGTTCGTAATTTTACCCGGACTTTTTAGTTGGGTTCGTATTTTTTACCCGGACTTTTAGTTGGGTTCGTAATTTTACCCTTAGTTTTAGTTGGGTTCGTAATTTTACCCGGAGTTTTAGTTGAGTTCGTAATTTTACCCGGAGTTTTAGTTGGGTTCGTAATTTTACCCGGATTTTTTAGTTGGGTTCGTAATTTTACCCGGACTTTTTAGTTGGGTTCGTAATTTTACCCGGACTTTTTAGTTGGGTTCGTAATTTTACCCGGAGTTTTAGTTGGGTTCGTAATTTTACCCGGACTTTTTAGTCGGGTTCGAATTTTTTACCCGGACTTTTAGTTGGGTTCATAATTTTACCCGGAGTTTTAGTTGGGTTCGTAATCTTACCCGGACCTTTTAGTTGGGTTCGTATTTTGTACCCGGACTTTTAGTTGGGTTAGTAATTTTACCCGGAGTTTTAGTTGGGTTCGTAATTTTACCCGGAGTTTTAGTTGGGTTCGTAATTTTACCCGGAGTCTTGAGTTACCCGGACTTTTTAGTTGGGTTCGTATTTTTACCCGGACTTTTAGTTGGGTTCGTAATTTTACCCGGAGTTTTAGTTGGGTTCGTAATTTTACCCGGAGTTTTAGTAGGGTTCGTAATTTTACCCGGAGTTTTACTTGGGTTCGTAATTTTACCCGGAGTTTTACTTGGGTTCGTAATTTTACCCGGAGTTTTAGTTGGGTTCGTAATTTTACCCGGAGTTTTAGTTGGGTTCGTAATTTTACCCGGACTTTTTAGTTGGGTTCGTATTTTTTACCCGGACTTCTAGTTGGGTTCGTAATTTTACCCGGAGTTTTAGTTGGGTTCGTAATTTTACCCGGAGTTTTAGTTGAGTTCGTAATTTTACCCGGAGTTTTAGTTGGGTTCGTAATTTTACCCGGACTTTTTAGTTGGGTTCGTAATTTTACCCGGACTTTTTAGTTGGGTTCGTAATTTTACCCGGAGTTTTAGTTGGGTTCGTAATTTTACCCGGACTTTTTAGTTGGGTTCGTATTTTTTACCCGGACTTTTAGTTGGGTTCGTAATTTTACCCGGAGTTTTAGTTGGGTTCGTAATTTTACCCGGAGTCTTGAGTTGCCCGGACTTTTTAGTTGGGTTCGTATTTTTACCCGGACTTTTAGTTGGGTTCGTAATTTTACCCGGAGTTTTAGTTGGGTTCGTAATTTTACCCGGAGTTTTAGTTGGGTTCGTATTTTTTACCCGGAGTTTTAGTTGGGTCCGTATTTTTTATCCGGAGTTTTAGTTGGGTTCGTATTTTTACCCGGAGTTTTAGTTGTGTTATTAATTTTACCCGGAGTTTTAGTTGGGTTCATATTTTTTATCGGACTTTTTAGTTGGGTTCGTATTTTTACCCGGAGTTTTAGTTGGGTTCGTATTTTTACCCGGAGTTTTAGTTGGGTTCGTATTTTTTACCCGGAGTTTTAGTTGGGTTCGTATTTTTACCCGAAGTTTTAGTTGGGTTCGTAATTTTACCCGGACTTTTTAGTTGGGTTCGAATTTTTTACCCGGACTTTTACTTGGGTTCGTAATTTTACCCGGACTTTTTAGTTGGGTTCGTATTTTTTACCCGGACTTTTAGTTGGGTTCGTAATTTTACCCGGAGTTTTAGTTGGGTTCGTAATTTTACCCGGAGTTTTAGTTGGGTTCGTAATTTTACCCGGACTTTTTAGTTGGGTTCGTAATTTTACCCGGACTTTTTAGTTGGGTTCGTAATTTTACCCGGAGTTTTAGTTGGGTTCGTAATTTTACCCGGACTTTTTAGTTGGGTTCGTATTTTTTACCCGGACTTTTAGTTGGGTTCGTAATTTTACCCGGAGTTTTAGTTGGGTTCGTAATTTTACCCGGAGTCTTGAGTTACCCGGACTTTTTAGTTGGGTTCGTATTTTTACCCGGACTTTTAGTTGGGTTCGTAATTTTACCCGGAGTTTTAGTTGGGTTCGTAATTTTACCCGGAGTTTTACTTGGGTTCGTAATTTTACCCGGAGTTTTACTTGGGTTCGTAATTTTACCCGGAGTTTTAGTTGGGTTCGTAATTTTACCCGGAGTTTTAGTTGGGTTCGTAATTTTACCCGGACTTTTTAGTTGGGTTCGTATTTTTTACCCGGACTTTTAGTTGGGTTCGTAATTTTACCCGGAGTTTTAGTTGGGTTCGTAATTTTACCCGGATTTTTTAGTTGGGTTCGTAATTTTACCCGGACTTTTTAGTTGGGTTCATAATTTTACCCGGAGTTTTAGTTGGGTTCGTAATCTTACCCGGACCTTTTACTTGGGTTCGTATTTTGTACCCGGACTTTTAGTTGGGTTAGTAATTTTACCCGGAGTTTTAGTTGGGTTCGTAATTTTACCCGGAGTTTTAGTTGGGTTCGTAATTTTACCCGGAGTCTTGAGTTACCCGGACTTTTTAGTTGGGTTCGTATTTTTACCCGGACTTTTAGTTGGGTTCGTAATTTTACCCGGAGTTTTAGTTGGGTTCGTAATTTTACCCGGAGTTTTAGTAGGGTTCGTAATTTTACCCGGAGCTTTACTTGGGTTCGTAATTTTACCCGGAGTTTTACTTGGGTTCGTAATTTTACCCGGAGTTTTAGTTGGGTTCGTAATTTTACCCGGAGTTTTAGTTGGGTTCGTAATTTTACCCGGACTTTTTAGTTGGGTTCGTATTTTTTACCCGGACTTCTAGTTGGGTTCGTAATTTTACCCGGAGTTTTAGTTGGGTTCGTAATTTTACCCGGAGTTTTAGTTGAGTTCGTAATTTTACCCGGAGTTTTAGTTGGGTTCGTAATTTTACCCGGACTTTTTAGTTGGGTTCGTAATTTTACCCGGACTTTTTAGTTGGGTTCGTAATTTTACCCGGAGTTTTAGTTGGGTTCGTAATTTTACCCGGACTTTTTAGTTGGGTTCGTATTTTTTACCCGGACTTTTAGTTGGGTTCGTAATTTTACCCGGAGTTTTAGTTGGGTTCGTAATTTTACCCGGAGTCTTGAGTTGCCCGGACTTTTTAGTTGGGTTCGTATTTTTACCCGGACTTTTAGTTGGGTTCGTAATTTTACCCGGAGTTTTAGTTGGGTTCGTAATTTTACCCGGAGTTTTAGTTGGGTTCGTATTTTTTACCCGGAGTTTTAGTTGGGTCCGTATTTTTTACCCGGAGTTTTAGTTGGGTTCGTATTTTTACCCGGAGTTTTAGTTGTGTTATTAATTTTACTCGGAGTTTTAGTTGGGTTCATATTTTTTACCGGACTTTTTAGTTGGGTTCGTATTTTTACTCGGAGTTTTAGTTGGGTTCGTATTTTTACCCGGAGTTTTAGTTGGGTTCGTATTTTTTACCCGGAGTTTTAGTTGGGTTCGTATTTTTACCCGAAGTTTTAGTTGGGTTCGTAATTTTACCCGGACTTTTTAGTTGGGTTCGAATTTTTTACCCGGACTTTTACTTGGGTTCGTAATTTTACCCGGACTTTTTAGTTGGGTTCGTATTTTTTACCCGGACTTTTAGTTGGGTTCGTAATTTTACCCGGAGTTTTAGTTGGGTTCGTAATTTTACCCGGAGTTTTAGTTGGGTTCGTAATTTTACCCGGAGTTTTAGTTGGGTTCGTCATTTTACCCGGAGTTTTAGTTGGGTTCGTAATTTTACCCGGAGTTTTACTTGGGTTCGTAATTTTACCCAGAGTTTTACTTGGGTTCGTAATTTTACCCGGAGTTTTAGTTGCGTTCGTAATTTTACCCGGAGTTTTAGTTGGGTTCGTAATTTTACCCGGACTTTTTAGTTGGGTTCGTATTTTTTACCCGGACTTTTAGTTGGGTTCGTAATTTTACTCGGAGTTTTAGTTGGGTTCGTAATTTTACCCGGAGTTTTACTTGAGTTCGTAATATTACCCGGAGTTTTAGTTGGGTTCGTAATTTTACCCGGACTTTTTAGTTGGGTTCGTAATTTTACCCGGACTTTTTAGTTGGGTTCGTATTTTTTACCCGGAGTTTTAGTTGGGTTCGTAATTTTACCCGGAGTTTTAGTTGGGTTCGCAATTTTACCCGGACTTTTTAGTTGGGTTCGTATTTTTTACCCGGACTTTTAGTTGGGTTCGTAATTTTACCCGGAGTTTTAGTTGGGTTCGTAATTTTACCCGGAGTTTTACTTGGGTTCGTAATTTTACCCGGAGTTTTACTTGGGTTCGTAATTTTACCCGGAGTTTTAGTTGGGTTCGTAATTTTACCCGGAGTTTTAGTTGGGTTCGTAATTTTACCCGGACTTTTTAGTTGGGTTCGTATTTTTTACCCGGACTTTTAGTTGGGTTCGTAATTTTACCCGGAGTTTTAGTTGGGTTCGTAATTTTACCCGGAGTTTTAGTTGAGTTCGTAATTTTACAAGGAGTTTTAGTTGGGTTCGTAATTTTACCCGGATTTTTTAGTTGGGTTCGTAATTTTACCCGGACTTTTTAGTTGGGTTCGTAATTTTACCCGGACTTTTTAGTTGGGTTCGTAATTTTACCCGGAGTTTTAGTTGGGTTCGTAATTTTACCCGGACTTTTTAGTCGGGTTCGAATTTTTTACCCGGACTTTTAGTTGGGTTCATAATTTTACCCGGAGTTTTAGTTGGGTTCGTAATCTTACCCGGACCTTTTAGTTGGGTTCGTATTTTGTACCCGGACTTTTAGTTGGGTTAGTAATTTTACCCGGAGTTTTAGTTGGGTTCGTAATTTTACCCGGAGTTTTAGTTGGGTTCGTAATTTTACCCGGAGTCTTGAGTTACCCGGACTTTTTAGTTGGGTTCGTATTTTTACCCGGACTTTTAGTTGGGTTCGTAATTTTACCCATAGTTTTAGTTGAGTTCGTAATTTTACCCGGAGTTTTAGTTGGGTTCGTAATTTTACCCGGACTTTTAGTTGGGTTCATAATTTTACCCGGAGTTTTAGTTGGGTTCGTAATTTTACCCGGACTTTTTAGTTGGGTTCGAATTTTTTACCCGGACTTTTAGTTGGGTTCATAATTTTACCCGGAGTTTTAGTTGGGTTCGTAATTTTACCCGGACCTTTTAGTTGGGTTCGTATTTTGTACCCGGACTTTTAGTTGGGTTCGTAATTTTACCCGGAGTTTTAGTTGGGTTCGTAATTTTACCCGGAGTTTTAGTTGGGTTCGTAATTTTACCCGGAGTCTTGAGTTACCCGGACTTTTTAGTTGGGTTCGTATTTTTACCCGGACTTTTAGTTGGGTTCGTAATTTTACCCGGAGTTTTAGTTGGGTTCGTAATTTTACCCGGAGTTTTAGTTGGGTTCGTAATTTTACCCGGAGTTTTACTTGGGTTCGTAATTTTACCCGGAGTTTTACTTGGGTTCGTAATTTTACCCGGAGTTTTAGTTGGGTTCGTAATTTTACCCGGAGTTTTAGTTGAGTTCGTAATTTTACCCGGACTTTTTAGTTGGGTTCGTAATTTTACCCGGAGTTTTAGTTGGGTTCGTAATTTTACCCGGACTTTTAGTTGGGTTCGTAATTTTACCCGGACTTTTTAGTTGGGTTCGTATTTTTTACCTGGACTTTTAGTTGGGTTCGTAATTTTACCCGGAGTTTTAGTTGGGTTCGTATTTTTTACCCGGAGTTTTAGTTGGGTCCGTATTTTTTACCCGGAGTTTTAGTTGGGTTCGTATTTTTACCCGGAGTTTTAGTTGTGTTATTAATTTTACCCGGAGTTTTAGTTGGGTTCATATTTTTTACCGGACTTTTTAGTTGGGTTCGTATTTTTACCCGGAGTTTTAGTTGGGTTCGTATTTTTTACCCGGACTTTTTAGTTTGGTTAGTATTTTTGCCCGGAGTTTTAGTTGGGTTCGTATTTTTTACCCGGAGTTTTAGTTGGGTTCGTATTTTTACCCGGAGTTTTAGTTGGGTTCGTATTTTTACCCGGAGTTTTAGTTGGGTTCGTATTTTTTACCCGGAGTTTTAGTTGGGTTCGTATTTTTACCCGAAGTTTTAGTTGGGTTCGTAATTTTACCCGGACTTTTTAGTTGGGTTCGAATTTTTTACCCGGACTTTTACTTGGGTTCGTAATTTTACCCGGACTTTTTAGTTGGGTTCGTATTTTTTACCCGGACTTTTAGTTGGGTTCGTAATTTTACCCGGAGTTTTAGTTGGGTTCGTAATTTTACCCGGAGTTTTAGTTGGGTTCGTAATTTTACCCGGAGTCTTGAGTTAATAGTTGGGTTCGTATTTTTACCCGGACTTTTAGTTGGGTTCGTAATTTTACCCACAGTTTTAGTTGGGTTCGTCATTTTACCCGGAGTTTTAGTTGGGTTCGTAATTTTACCCGGAGTTTTACTTGGGTTCGTAATTTTACCCAGAGTTTTACTTGGGTTCGTAATTTTACCCGGAGTTTTAGTTGCGTTCGTAATTTTACCCGGAGTTTTAGTTGGGTTCGTAATTTCACCCGGACTTTTTAGTTGGGTTCGTATTTTTTACCCGGACTTTTAGTTGGGTTCGTAATTTTACCCGGAGTTTTAGTTGGGTTCGTAATTTTGCCCGGAGTTTTACTTGAGTTCGTAATATTACCCGGAGTTTTAGTTGGGTTCGTAATTTTACCCGGACTTTTTAGTTGGGTTCGTAATTTTACCCGGACTTTTTAGTTGGGTTCGTATTTTTTACCCGGAGTTTTAGTTGGGTTCGTAATTTTACCCGGAGTTTTAGTTGGGTTCGCAATTTTACCCGGACTTTTTAGTTGGGTTCGTATTTTTTACCCGGACTTTTAGTTGGGTTCGTAATTTTACCCGGAGTTTTAGTTGGGTTCGTAATTTTACCCGGAGTTTTACTTGGGTTCGTAATTTTACCCGGAGTTTTACTTGGGTTCGTAATTTTACCCGGAGTTTTAGTTGGGTTCGTAATTTTACCCGGAGTTTTAGTTGGGTTCGTAATTTTACCCGGACTTTTTAGTTGGGTTCGTATTTTTTACCCGGACTTTTAGTTGGGTTCGTAATTTTACCCGGAGTTTTAGTTGGGTTCGTAATTTTACCCGGAGTTTTAGTTGAGTTCGTAATTTTACCCGGAGTTTTAGTTGGGTTCGTAATTTTACCCGGATTTTTTAGTTGGGTTCGTAATTTTACCCGGACTTTTTAGTTGGGTTCGTAATTTTACCCGGACTTTTTAGTTGGGTTCGTAATTTTACCCGGAGTTTTAGTTGGGTTCGTAATTTTACCCGGACTTTTTAGTCGGGTTCGAATTTTTTACCCGGACTTTTAGTTGGGTTCATAATTTTACCCGGAGTTTTAGTTGGGTTCGTAATCTTACCCGGACCTTTTAGTTGGGTTCGTATTTTGTACCCGGACTTTTAGTTGGGTTAGTAATTTTACCCGGAGTTTTAGTTGGGTTCGTAATTTTACCCGGAGTTTTAGTTGGGTTCGTAATTTTACCCGGAGTCTTGAGTTACCCGGACTTTTTAGTTGGGTTCGTATTTTTACCCGGACTTTTAGTTGGGTTCGTAATTTTACCCGGAGTTTTAGTTGGGTTCGTAATTTTACCCGGAGTTTTAGTAGGGTTCGTAATTTTACCGGAGTTTTACTTGGGTTCGTAATTTTACCCGGAGTTTTACTTGGGTTCGTAATTTTACCAGGAGTTTTAGTTGGGTTCGTAATTTTACCCGGAGTTTTAGTTGGGTTCGTAATTTTACCCGGAGTTTTAGTTGAGTTCGTAATTTTACCCGGAGTTTTAGTTGGGTTCGTAATTTTACCCGGACTTTTTAGTTGGGTTCGTAATTTTACCCGGACTTTTTAGTTGGGTTCGTAATTTTACCCGGAGTTTTAGTTGGGTTCGTAATTTTACCCGGACTTTTTAGTTGGGTTCGTATTTTTTACCCGGACTTTTAGTTGGGTTCGTAATTTTACCCGGAGTTTTAGTTGGGTTCGTAATTTTACCCGGAGTCTTGAGTTGCCCGGACTTTTTAGTTGGGTTCGTATTTTTACCCGGACTTTTAGTTGGGTTCGTAATTTTACCCGGAGTTTTAGTTGGGTTCGTAATTTTACCCGGAGTTTTAGTTGGGTTCGTATTTTTTACCCGGAGTTTTAGTTGGGTCCGTATTTTTTACCCGGAGCTTTAGTAGGGTTCGTATTTTTACCCGGAGTTTTAGTTGTGTTATTAATTTTACCCGGAGTTTTAGTTGGGTTCATATTTTTTACCGGACTTTTTAGTTGGGTTCGTATTTTTACCCGGAGTTTTAGTTGGGTTCGTATTTTTACCCGGAGTTTTAGTTGGGTTCGTATTTTTTACCCGGAGTTTTAGTTGGGTTCGTATTTTTACCCGAAGTTTTAGTTGGGTTCGTAATTTTACCCGGACTTTTTAGTTGGGTTCGAATTTTTTACCCGGACTTTTACTTGGGTTCGTAATTTTACCCGGAATTTTTAGTTGGGTTCGTATTTTTTACCCGGACTTTTAGTTGGGTTCGTAATTTTACCCGGAGTTTTAGTTGGGTTCGTAATTTTACCCGGAGTTTTAGTTGGGTTCGTAATTTTACCCGGACTTTTTAGTTGGGTTCGTAATTTTACCCGGACTTTTTAGTTGGGTTCGTAATTTTACCCGGAGTTTTAGTTGGGTTCGTAATTTTACCCGGACTTTTTAGTTGGGTTCGTATTTTTTACCCGGACTTTTAGTTGGGTTCGTAATTTTACCCGGAGTTTTAGTTGGGTTCGTAATTTTACCCGGAGTCTTGAGTTACCCGGACTTTTTAGTTGGGTTCGTATTTTTACCCGGACTTTTAGTTGGGTTCGTAATTTTACCCGGAGTTTTAGTTGGGTTCGTAATTTTACCCGGAGTTTTAGTTGGGTTCGTATTTTTTACCCGGAGTTTTAGTTGGGTCCGTATTTTTTACCCGGAGTTTTAGTTGGGTTCGTATTTTTACCCGGAGTTTTAGTTGTGTTATTAATTTTACCCGGAGTTTTAGTTGGGTTCATATTTTTTACCGGACTTTTTAGTTGGGTTCGTATTTTTACCCGGAGTTTTAGTTGGGTTCGTATTTTTACCCGGAGTTTTAGTTGGGTTCGTATTTTTTACCCGGAGTTTTAGTTGGGTTCGCAATTTTACCCGGACTTTTTAGTTGGGTTCGTATTTTTTACCCGGACTTTTAGTTGGGTTCGTAATTTTACCCGGAGTTTTAGTTGGGTTCGTAATTTTACCCGGAGTTTTACTTGGGTTCGTAATTTTACCCGGAGTTTTACTTGGGTTCGTAATTTTACCCGGAGTTTTAGTTGGGTTCGTAATTTTACCCGGACTTTTTAGTTGGGTTCGTATTTTTACCCGGACTTTTTAGTTGGGTTCGTAATTTTACCCGGAGTTTTAGTTGGGTTCGTAATTTTACCCGGAGTTTTAGTTGAGTTCGTAATTTTACCCGGAGTTTTAGTTGAGTTCGTAATTTTACCCGGAGTTTTAGTTGGGTTCGTAATTTTACCCGGATTTTTTAGTTGGGTTCGTAATTTTACCCGGACTTTTTAGTTGATTTCGTAATTTTACCCGGACTTTTTAGTTGGGTTCGTAATTTTACCCGGAGTTTTAGTTGGGTTCGTAATTTTACCCGGACTTTTTAGTCGGGTTCGAATTTTTTACCCGGACCTTTAGTTGGGTTCATAATTTTACCCGGAGTTTTAGTTGGGTTCGTAATCTTACCCGGACCTTTTAGTTGGGTTCGTATTTTGTACCCGGACTTTTAGTTGGGTTAGTAATTTTACCCGGAGTTTTAGTTGGGTTCGTAATTTTACCCGGAGTTTTAGTTGGGTTCGTAATTTTACCCGGAGTCTTGAGTTACCCGGACTTTTTAGTTGGGTTCGTATTTTTACCCGGAATTTTAGTTGGGTTCGTAATTTTACCCGGAGTTTTAGTTGGGTTCGTAATTTTACCCGGAGTTTTAGTAGGGTTCGTAATTTTACCCGGAGTTTTACTTGGGTTCGTAATTTTACCCGGAGTTTTACTTGGGTTCGTAATTTTACCCGGAGTTTTAGTTGGGTTCGTAATTTTACCCGGAGTTTTAGTTGGGTTCGTAATTTTACCCGGACTTTTTAGTTGGGTTCGTATTTTTTACCCGGACTTCTAGTTGGGTTCGTAATTTTACCCGGAGTTTTAGTTGGGTTCGTAATTTTACCCGGAGTTTTAGTTGAGTTCGTAATTTTACCCGGAGTTTTAGTTGGGTTCGTAATTTTACCCGGACTTTTTAGTTGGGTTCGTAATTTTACCCGGACTTTTTAGCTGGGTTCGTAATTTTACCCGGAGTTTTAGTTGGGTTCGTAATTTTACCCGGACTTTTTAGTTGGGTTCGTATTTTTTACCCGGACTTTTAGTTGGGTTCGTAATTTTACCCGGAGTTTTAGTTGGGTTCGTAATTTTACCCGGAGTCTTGAGTTGCCCGGACTTTTTAGTTGGGTTCGTATTTTTACCCGGACTTTTAGTTGGGTTCGTAATTTTACCCGGAGTTTTAGTTGGGTTCGTAATTTTACCCAGAGTTTTAGTTGGGTTCGTATTTTTTACCCGGAGTTTTAGTTGGGTCCGTATTTTTTACCCGGAGTTTTAGTTGGGTTCGTATTTTTACCCGGAGTTTTAGTTGAGTTATTAATTTTACCCGGAGTTTTAGTTGGGTTCATATTTTTTACCGGACTTTTTAGTTGGGTTCGTATTTTTACCCGGAGTTTTAGTTGGGTTCGTATTTTTACCCGGAGTTTTAGTTGGGTTCGTATTTTTTACCCGGAGTTTTAGTTGGGTTCGTATTTTTACCCGAAGTTTTAGTTGGGTTCGTAATTTTACCCGGACTTTTTAGTTGGGTTCGAATTTTTTACCCGGACTTTTACTTGGGTTCGTAATTTTACCCGGACTTTTTAGTTGGGTTCGTATTTTTTACCCGGACTTTTAGCTGGGTTCGTAATTTTACCCGGAGTTTTAGTTGGGTTCGTAATTTTACCCGGAGTTTTAGTTGGGTTCGTAATTTTACCCGGACTTTTTAGTTGGGTTCGTAATTTTACCCGGACTTTTTAGTTGGGTTCGTAATTTTACCCGGAGTTTTAGTTGGGTTCGTAATTTTACCCGGACTTTTTAGTTGGGTTCGTATTTTTTACCCGGACTTTTAGTTGGGTTCGTAATTTTACCCGGAGTTTTAGTTGGGTTCGTAATTTTACCCGGAGTCTTGAGTTACCCGGACTTTTTAGTTGGGTTCGTATTTTTACCCGGACTTTTAGTTGGGTTCGTAATTTTACCCGGAGTTTTAGTTGGGTTCGTAATTTTACCCGGAGTTTTAGTTGGGTTCGTATTTTTTACCCGGAGTTTTAGTTGGGTCCGTATTTTTTACCCGGAGTTTTAGTTGGGTTCGTATTTTTACCCGGAGTTTTAGTTGTGTTATTAATTTTACCCGGAGTTTTAGTTGGGTTCATATTTTTTACCGGACTTTTTAGTTGGGTTCGTATTTTTACCCGGAGTTTTAGTTGGGTTCGTATTTTTACCCGGAGTTTTAGTTGGGTTCGTATTTTTTACCCGGAGTTTTAGTTGGGTTCGCAATTTTACCCGGACTTTTTAGTTGGGTTCGTATTTTTTACCCGGACTTTTAGTTGGGTTCGTAATTTTACCCGGAGTTTTAGTTGGGTTCGTAATTTTACCCGGAGTTTTACTTGGGTTCGTAATTTTACCCGGAGTTTTACTTGGGTTCGTAATTTTACCCGGAGTTTTAGTTGGGTTCGTAATTTTACCCGGAGTTTTAGTTGGGTTCGTAATTTTACCCGGACTTTTTAGTTGGGTTCGTATTTTTTACCCGGACTTTTAGTTGGGTTCGTAATTTTACCCGGAGTTTTAGTTGGGTTCGTAATTTTACCCGGAGTTTTAGTTGAGTTCGTAATTTTACCCGGAGTTTTAGTTGGGTTCGTAATTTTACCCGGATTTTTTAGTTGGGTTCGTAATTTTACCCGGACTTTTTAGTTGATTTCGTAATTTTACCCGGACTTTTTAGTTGGGTTCGTAATTTTACCCGGAGTTTTAGTTGGGTTCGTAATTTTACCCGGACTTTTTAGTCGGGTTCGAATTTTTTACCCGGACCTTTAGTTGGGTTCATAATTTTACCCGGAGTTTTAGTTGGGTTCGTAATCTTACCCGGACCTTTTAGTTGGGTTCGTATTTTGTACCCGGACTTTTAGTTGGGTTAGTAATTTTACCCGGAGTTTTAGTTGGGTTCGTAATTTTACCCGGAGTTTTAGTTGGGTTCGTAATTTTACCCGGAGTCTTGAGTTACCCGGACTTTTTAGTTGGGTTCGTATTTTTACCCGGAATTTTAGTTGGGTTCGTAATTTTACCCGGAGTTTTAGTTGGGTTCGTAATTTTACCCGGAGTTTTAGTAGGGTTCGTAATTTTACCCGGAGTTTTACTTGGGTTCGTAATTTTACCCGGAGTTTTACTTGGGTTCGTAATTTTACCCGGAGTTTTAGTTGGGTTCGTAATTTTACCCGGAGTTTTAGTTGGGTTCGTAATTTTACCCGGACTTTTTAGTTGGGTTCGTATTTTTTACCCGGACTTCTAGTTGGGTTCGTAATTTTACCCGGAGTTTTAGTTGGGTTCGTAATTTTACCCGGAGTTTTAGTTGAGTTCGTAATTTTACCCGGAGTTTTAGTTGGGTTCGTAATTTTACCCGGACTTTTTAGTTGGGTTCGTAATTTTACCCGGACTTTTTAGCTGGGTTCGTAATTTTACCCGGAGTTTTAGTTGGGTTCGTAATTTTACCCGGACTTTTTAGTTGGGTTCGTATTTTTTACCCGGACTTTTAGTTGGGTTCGTAATTTTACCCGGAGTTTTAGTTGGGTTCGTAATTTTACCCGGAGTCTTGAGTTGCCCGGACTTTTTAGTTGGGTTCGTATTTTTACCCGGACTTTTAGTTGGGTTCGTAATTTTACCCGGAGTTTTAGTTGGGTTCGTAATTTTACCCAGAGTTTTAGTTGGGTTCGTATTTTTTACCCGGAGTTTTAGTTGGGTCCGTATTTTTTACCCGGAGTTT
Organism: Melinopterus prodromus; assembly: GCA_964023965.1. Lineage (NCBI taxonomy): Eukaryota > Metazoa > Arthropoda > Insecta > Coleoptera > Scarabaeidae > Melinopterus > Melinopterus prodromus. The sequence continues at coordinate 116,395 of CAXIES010000311.1, forward strand.
TAGTTGGGTTCGTATTTTTACCCGGAGTTTTAGTTGTGTTATTAATTTTACCCGGAGTTTTAGTTGGGTTCATATTTTTTACCGGACTTTTTAGTTGGGTTCGTATTTTTACCCGGAGTTTTAGTTGGGTTCGTATTTTTACCCGGAGTTTTAGGTGGGTTCGTATTTTTTACCCGGAGTTTTAGTTGGGTTCGTATTTTTACCCGAAGTTTTAGTTGGGTTCGTAATTTTACCCGGACTTTTTAGTTGGGTTCGAATTTTTTACCCGGACTTTTACTTGGGTTCGTAATTTTACCCGGACTTTTTAGTTGGGTTCGTATTTTTTACCCGGACTTTTAGCTGGGTTCGTAATTTTACCCGGAGTTTTAGTTGGGTTCGTAATTTTACCCGGAGTTTTAGTTGGGTTCGTAATTTTACCCGGACTTTTTAGTTGGGTTCGTAATTTTACCCGGACTTTTTAGTTGGGTTCGTAATTTTACCCGGAGTTTTAGTTGGGTTCGTAATTTTACCCGGACTTTTTAGTTGGGTTCGTATTTTTTACCCGGACTTTTAGTTGGGTTCGTAATTTTACCCGGAGTTTTAGTTGGGTTCGTAATTTTACCCGGAGTCTTGAGTTACCCGGACTTTTTAGTTGGGTTCGTATTTTTACCCGGACTTTTAGTTGGGTTCGTAATTTTACCCGGAGTTTTAGTTGGGTTCGTAATTTTACCCGGAGTTTTAGTTGGGTTCGTATTTTTTACACGGAGTTTTAGTTGGGTCCGTATTTTTTACCCGGAGTTTTAGTTGGGTTCGTATTTTTACCCGGAGTTTTAGTTGTGTTATTAATTTTACCCGGAGTTTTAGTTGGGTTCATATTTTTTACCGGACTTTTTAGTTGGGTTCGTATTTTTACCCGGAGTTTTAGTTGGGTTCGTATTTTTACCCGGAGTTTTAGTTGGGTTCGTATTTTTTACCCGGAGTTTTAGTTGGGTTCGTACTTTTACCCGAAGTTTTAGTTGGGTTCGTAATTTTACCCGGACTTTTTAGTTGGGTTCGAATTTTTTACCCGGACTTTTACTTGGGTTCGTAATTTTACCCGGACTTTTTAGTTGGGTTCGTATTTTTTACCCGGACTTTTAGTTGGGTTCGTAATTTTACCCGGAGTTTTAGTTGGGTTCGTAATTTTACCCGGAGTTTTAGTTGGGTTCGTAATTTTACCCGGAGTCTTGAGTTAATAGTTGGGTTCGTATTTTTACCCGGACTTTTAGTTGGGTTCGTAATTTTACCCGGAGTTTTAGTTGGGTTCGTCATTTTACCCGGAGTTTTAGTTGGGTTCGTAATTTTACCCGGAGTTTTACTTGGGTTCGTAATTTTACCCGGAGTTTTACTTGGGTTCGTAATTTTACCCGGAGTTTTAGTTGCGTTCGTAATTTTACCCGGAGTTTTAGTTGGGTTCGTAATTTTACCCGGACTTTTTAGTTGGGTTCGTATTTTTTACCCGGACTTTTAGTTGGGTTCGTAATTTTACCCGGAGTTTTAGTTGGGTTCGTAATTTTACCCGGAGTTTTACTTGAGTTCGTAATATTACCCGGAGTTTTAGTTGGGTTCGTAATTTTACCCGGACTTTTTAGTTGGGTTCGTAATTTTACCCGGACTTTTTAGTTGGGTTCGTATTTTTTACCCGGAGTTTTAGTTGGGTTCGTAATTTTACCCGGAGTTTTAGTTGGGTTCGCAATTTTACCCGGACTTTTTAGTTGGGTTCGTATTTTTTACCCGGACTTTTAGTTGGGTTCGTAATTTTACCCGGAGTTTTAGTTGGGTTCGTAATTTTACCCGGAGTTTTACTTGGGTTCGTAATTTTACCCGGAGTTTTACTTGGGTTCGTAATTTTACCCGGAGTTTTAGTTGGGTTCGTAATTTTACCCGGAGTTTTAGTTGGGTTCGTAATTTTACCCGGACTTTTTAGTTGTGTTCGTATTTTTTACCCGGACTTTTAGTTGGGTTCGTAATTTTACCCGGAGTTTTAGTTGGGTTCGTAATTTTACCCGGAGTTTTAGTTGAGTTCGTAATTTTACCCGGAGTTTTAGTTGGGTTCGTAATTTTACCCGGATTTTTTAGTTGGGTTCTTAATTTTACCCGGACTTTTTAGTTGGGTTCGTAATTTTACCCGGACTTTTTAGTTGGGTTCGTAATTTTACCCGGAGTTTTAGTTGGGTTCGTAATTTTACCCGGAGTCTTGAGTTACCCGGACTTTTTAGTTGGGTTCGTATTTTTACCCGGACTTTTAGTTGGGTTCGTAATTTTACCCGGAGTTTTAGTTGGGTTCGTAATTTTACCCGGAGTTTTAGTTGGGTTCGTATTTTTTACCCGGAGTTTTAGTTGGGTCCGTATTTTTTACCCGGAGTTTTAGTTGGGTTCGTATTTTTACCCGGAGTTTTAGTTGTGTTATTAATTTTACCCGGAGTTTTAGTTGGGTTCATATTTTTTACCGGACTTTTTAGTTGGGTTCGTATTTTTACCCGGAGTTTTAGTTGGGTTCGTATTTTTACCCGGAGTTTTAGTTGGGTTCGTATTTTTTACCCGGAGTTTTAGTTGGGTTCGCAATTTTACCCGGACTTTTTAGTTGGGTTCGTATTTTTTACCCGGACTTTTAGTTGGGTTCGTAATTTTACCCGGAGTTTTAGTTGGGTTCGTAATTTTACCCGGAGTTTTACTTGGGTTCGTAATTTTACCCGGAGTTTTACTTGGGTTCGTAATTTTACCCGGAGTTTTAGTTGGGTTCGTAATTTTACCCGGAGTTTTAGTTGGGCTCGTAATTTTACCCGGACTTTTTAGTTGGGTTCGTATTTTTTACCCGGACTTTTAGTTGGGTTCGTAATTTTACCCGGAGTTTTAGTTGGGTTCGTAATTTTACCCGGAGTTTTAGTTGAGTTCGTAATTTTACCCGGAGTTTTAGTTGGGTTCGTAATTTTACCCGGATTTTTTAGTTGGGTTCGTAATTTTACCCGGACTTTTTAGTTGATTTCGTAATTTTACCCGGACTTTTTAGTTGGGTTCGTAATTTTACCCGGAGTTTTAGTTGGGTTCGTAATTTTACCCGGACTTTTTAGTCGGGTTCGAATTTTTTACCCGGACTTTTAGTTGGGTTCATAATTTTACCCGGAGTTTTAGTTGGGTTCGTAATCTTACCCGGACCTTTTAGTTGGGTTCGTATTTTGTACCCGGACTTTTAGTTGGGTTAGTAATTTTACCCGGAGTTTTAGTTGGGTTCGTAATTTTACCCGGAGTTTTAGTTGGGTTCGTAATTTTACCCGGAGTCTTGAGTTACCCGGACTTTTTAGTTGGGTTCGTATTTTTACCCGGAATTTTAGTTGGGTTCGTAATTTTACCCGGAGTTTTAGTTGGGTTCGTAATTTTACCCGGAGTTTTAGTAGGGTTCGTAATTTTACCCGGAGTTTTACTTGGGTTCGTAATTTTACCCGGAGTTTTACTTGGGTTCGTAATTTTACCCGGAGTTTTAGTTGGGTTCGTAATTTTACCCGGAGTTTTAGCTGGGTTCGTAATTTTACCCGGAGTTTTAGTTGGGTTCGTAATTTTACCCGGACTTTTTAGTTGGGTTCGTATTTTTTACCCGGACTTTTAGTTGGGTTCGTAATTTTACCCGGAGTTTTAGTTGGGTTCGTAATTTTACCCGGAGTCTTGAGTTGCCCGGACTTTTTAGTTGGGTTCGTATTTTTACCCGGACTTTTAGTTGGGTTCGTAATTTTACCCGGAGTTTTAGTTGGGTTCGTAATTTTACCCAGAGTTTTAGTTGGGTTCGTATTTTTTACCCGGAGTTTTAGTTGGGTCCGTATTTTTTACCCGGAGTTTTAGTTGGGTTCGTATTTTTACCCGGAGTTTTAGTTGTGTTATTAATTTTACCCGGAGTTTTAGTTGGGTTCATATTTTTTACGGGACTTTTTAGTTGGGTTCGTATTTTTACCCGGAGTTTTAGTTGGGTTCGTATTTTTACCCGGAGTTTTAGTTGGGTTCGTATTTTTTACCCGGAGTTTTAGTTGGGTTCGTATTTTTACCCGAAGTTTTAGTTGGGTTCGTAATTTTACCCGGACTTTTTAGTTGGGTTCGAATTTTTTACCCGGACTTTTACTTGGGTTCGTAATTTTACCCGGACTTTTTAGTTGGGTTCGTATTTTTTACCCGGACTTTTAGCTGGGTTCGTAATTTTACCCGGAGTTTTAGTTGGGTTCGTAATTTTACCCGGAGTTTTAGTTGGGTTCGTAATTTTACCCGGACTTTTTAGTTGGGTTCGTAATTTTACCCGGACTTTTTAGTTGGGTTCGTAATTTTACCCGGAGTTTTAGTTGGGTTCGTAATTTTACCCGGACTTTTTAGTTGGGTTCGTATTTTTTACCCGGACTTTTAGTTGGGTTCGTAATTTTACCCGGAGTTTTAGTTGGGTTCGTAATTTTACCCGGAGTCTTGAGTTACCCGGACTTTTTAGTTGGGTTCGTATTTTTACCCGGACTTTTAGTTGGGTTCGTAATTTTACCCGGAGTTTTAGTTGGGTTCGTAATTTTACCCGGAGTTTTAGTTGGGTTCGTATTTTTTACCCGGAGTTTTAGTTGGGTCCGTATTTTTTACCCGGAGTTTTAGTTGGGTTCGTATTTTTACCCGGAGTTTTAGTTGTGTTATTAATTTTACCCGGAGTTTTAGTTGGGTTCATATTTTTTACCGGACTTTTTAGTTGGGTTCGTATTTTTACCCGGAGTTTTAGTTGGGTTCGTATTTTTACCCGGAGTTTTAGTTGGGTTCGTATTTTTTACCCGGAGTTTTAGTTGGGTTCGTATTTTTACCCGAAGTTTTAGTTGGGTTCGTAATTTTACCCGGACTTTTTAGTTGGGTTCGAATTTTTTACCCGGACTTTTACTTGGGTTCGTAATTTTACCCGGACTTTTTAGTTGGGTTCGTATTTTTTACCCGGACTTTTAGTTGGGTTCGTAATTTTACCGGGAGTTTTAGTTGGGTTCGTAATTTTACCCGGAGTTTTAGTTGGGTTCGTAATTTTACCCGGAGTCTTGAGTTAATAGTTGGGTTCGTATTTTTACCCGGACTTTTAGTTGGGTTCGTAATTTTACCCGGAGTTTTAGTTGGGTTCGTCATTTTACCCGGAGTTTTAGTTGGGTTCGTAATTTTACCCGGAGTTTTACTTGGGTTCGTAATTTTACCCGGAGTTTTACTTGGGTTCGTAATTTTACCCGGAGTTTTAGTTCCGTTCGTAATTTTACCCGGAGTTTTAGTTGGGTTCGTAATTTTACCCGGACTTTTTAGTTGGGTTCGTATTTTTTACCCGGACTTTTAGTTGGGTTCGTAATTTTACCCGGAGTTTTAGTTGGGTTCGTAATTTTACCCGGAGTTTTACTTGAGTTCGTAATATTACCCGGAGTTTTAGTTGGGTTCGTAATTTTACCCGGACTTTTTAGTTGGGTTCGTAATTTTACCCGGACTTTTTAGTTGGGTTCGTATTTTTTACCCGGAGTTTTAGTTGGGTTCGTAATTTTACCCGGAGTTTTAGTTGGGTTCGCAATTTTACCCGGACTTTTTAGTTGGGTTCGTATTTTTTACCCGGACTTTTAGTTGGGTTCGTAATTTTACCCGGAGTTTTAGTTGGGTTCGTAATTTTACCCGGAGTTTTACTTGGGTTCGTAATTTTACCCGGAGTTTTACTTGGGTTCGTAATTTTACCCGGAGTTTTAGTTGGGTTCGTAATTTTACCCGGAGTTTTAGTTGGGTTCGTAATTTTACCCGGACTTTTTAGTTGGGTTCGTATTTTTTACCCGGACTTTTAGTTGGGTTCGTAATTTTACCCGGAGTTTTAGTTGGGTTCGTAATTTTACCCGGAGTTTTAGTTGAGTTCGTAATTTTACCCGGAGTTTTAGTTGGGTTCGTAATTTTACCCGGATTTTTTAGTTGGGTTCTTAATTTTACCCGGACTTTTTAGTTGGGTTCGTAATTTTACCCGGACTTTTTAGTTGGGTTCGTAATTTTACCCGGAGTTTTAGTTGGGTTCGTAATTTTACCCGGAGTCTTGAGTTACCCGGACTTTTTAGTTGGGTTCGTATTTTTACCCGGAGTTTTAGTTGGGTTCGTATTTTTTACCCGGAGTTTTAGTTGGGTCCGTATTTTTTACCCGGAGTTTTAGTTGGGTTCGTATTTTTACCCGGAGTTTTAGTTGTGTTATTAATTTTACCCGGAGTTTTAGTTGGGTTCATATTTTTTACCGGACTTTTTAGTTGGGTTCGTATTTTTACCCGGAGTTTTAGTTGGGTTCGTATTTTTACCCGGAGTTTTAGTTGGGTTCGTATTTTTTACCCGGAGTTTTAGTTGGGTTCGCAATTTTACCCGGACTTTTTAGTTGGGTTCGTATTTTTTACCCGGACTTTTAGTTGGGTTCGTAATTTTACCCGGAGTTTTAGTTGGGTTCGTAATTTTACCCGGAGTTTTACTTGGGTTCGTAATTTTACCCGGAGTTTTACTTGGGTTCGTAATTTTACCCGGAGTTTTAGTTGGGTTCGTAATTTTACCCGGAGTTTTAGTTGGGTTCGTAATTTTACCCGGACTTTTTAGTTGGGTTCGTATTTTTTACCCGGACTTTTAGTTGGGTTCGTAATTTTACCCGGAGTTTTAGTTGGGTTCGTAATTTTACCCGGAGTTTTAGTTGAGTTCGTAATTTTACCCGGAGTTTTAGTTGGGTTCGTAATTTTACCCGGATTTTTTAGTTGGGTTCGTAATTTTACCCGGACTTTTTAGTTGATTTCGTAATTTTACCCGGACTTTTTAGTTGGGTTCGTAATTTTACCCGGAGTTTTAGTTGGGTTCGTAATTTTACCCGGACTTTTTAGTCGGGTTCGAATTTTTTACCCGGACTTTTAGTTGGGTTCATAATTTTACCCGGAGTTTTAGTTGGGTTCGTAATCTTACCCGGACCTTTTAGTTGGGTTCGTATTTTGTACCCGGACTTTTAGTTGGGTTAGTAATTTTACCCGGAGTTTTAGTTGGGTTCGTAATTTTACCCGGAGTTTTAGTTGGGTTCGTAATTTTACCTGGAGTCTTGAGTTACCCGGACTTTTTAGTTGGGTTCGTATTTTTACCCGGAATTTTAGTTGGGTTCGTAATTTTACCCGGAGTTTTAGTTGGGTTCGTAATTTTACCCGGAGTTTTAGTAGGGTTCGTAATTTTACCCGGAGTTTTACTTGGGTTCGTAATTTTACCCGGAGTTTTACTTGGGTTCGTAATTTTACCCGGAGTTTTAGTTGGGTTCGTAATTTTACCCGGAGTTTTAGTTGGGTTCGTAATTTTACCCGGACTTTTTAGTTGGGTTCGTATTTTTTACCCGGACTTCTAGTTGGGTTCGTAATTTTACCCGGAGTTTTAGTTGGGTTCGTAATTTTACCCGGAGTTTTAGTTGAGTTCGTAATTTTACCCGGAGTTTTAGTTGGGTTCGTAATTTTACCCGGACTTTTTAGTTGGGTTCGTAATTTTACCCGGATTTTTTAGTTGTGTTCTTAATTTTACCCGGACTTTTTAGTTGGGTTCGTAATTTTACCCGGACTTTTTAGTTGGGTTCGTAATTTTACCCGGAGTTTTAGTTGGGTTCGTAATTTTACCCGGACTTTTTAGTGGGGTTCGAATTTTTTACCCGGACTTTTAGTTGGGTTCATAATTTTACCCGGAGTTTTAGTTGGGTTCGTAATCTTACCCGGACCTTTTAGTTGGGTTCGTATTTTGTACCCGGACTTTTAGTTGGGTTAGTAATTTTACCCGGAGTTTTAGTTGGGTTCGTAATTTTACCCGGAGTTTTAGTTGGGTTCGTAATTTTACCCGGAGTCTTGAGTTACCCAGACTTTTTAGTTGGGTTCGTATTTTTACCCGGACTTTTAGTTGGGTTCGTAATTTTACCCGGAGTTTTAGTTGGGTTCGTAATTTTACCCGGAGTTTTAGTAGGGTTCGTAATTTTACCCGGAGTTTTACTTGGGTTCGTAATTTTACCCGGAGTTTTACTTGGGTTCGTAATTTTACCCGGAGTTTTAGTTGGGTTCGTAATTTTACCCGGAGTTTTAGTTGGGTTCGTAATTTTACCCGGACTTTTTAGTTGGGTTCGTATTTTTTACCCGGACTTCTAGTTGGGTTCGTAATTTTACCCGGAGTTTTAGTTGGGTTCGTAATTTTACCCGGAGTTTTAGTTGAGTTCGTAATTTTACCCGGAGTTTTACTTGGGTTCGTAATTTTACCCGGAGTTTTAGTTGGGTTCGTAATTTTACCCGGAGTTTTAGTTGGGTTCGTAATTTTACCCGGACTTTTTAGTTGGGTTCGTATTTTTTACCCGGACTTTTAGTTGGGTTCGTAATTTTACCCGGAGTTTTAGTTGGGTTCGTAATTTTACCCGGAGTTTTAGTTGAGTTCGTAATTTTACCCGGAGTTTTAGTTGGGTTCGTAATTTTACCCGGATTTTTTAGTTGGGTTCGTAATTTTACCCGGACTTTTTAGTTGGGTTCGTAATTTTACCCGGACTTTTTAGTTGGGTTCGTAATTTTACCCGGAGTTTTAGTTGGGTTCGTAATTTTACCCGGACTTTTTAGTCGGGTTCGAATTTTTTACCCGGACTTTTAGTTGGGTTCATAATTTTACCCGGAGTTTTAGTTGGGTTCGTAATTTTACCCGGACCTTTTAGTTGGGTTCGTATTTTGTACCCGGACTTTTAGTTGGGTTCGTAATTTTACCCGGAGTTTTAGTTGGGTTCGTAATTTTACCCGGAGTTTTAGTTGGGTTCGTAATTTTACCCGGAGTCTTGAGTTACCCGGACTTTTTAGTTGGGTTCGTATTTTTACCCGGACTTTTAGTTGGGTTCGTAATTTTACCCGGAGTTTTAGTTGGGTTCGTAATTTTACCCGGAGTTTTAGTAGGGTTCGTAATTTTACCCGGAGTTTTACTTGGGTTCGTAATTTTACCCGGAGTTTTACTTGGGTTCGTAATTTTACCCGGAGTTTTAGTTGGGTTCGTAATTTTACCCGGAGTTTTAGTTGGGTTCGTAATTTTACCCGGACTTTTTAGTTGGGTTCGTATTTTTTACCCGGACTTCTAGTTGGGTTTTTTAATTTTACCCGGAGTTTTAGTTGGGTTCGTAATTTTACCCGGAGTTTTAGTTGAGTTCGTAATTTTACCCGGAGTTTTAGTTGGGTTCGTAATTTTACCCGGACTTTTTAGTTGGGTTCGTAATTTTACCCGGACTTTTTAGTTGGGTTCGTATTTTTTACCCGGAGTTTTAGTTGGGTTCGTAATTTTACCCGGAGTTTTAGTTGGGTTCGTAATTTTACCCGGACTTTTTAGTTGGGTTCGTATTTTTTACCCGGAATTTTAGTTGGGTTCGTAATTTTACCCGGAGTTTTAGTTGGGTTCGTAATTTTACCCGGAGTCTTGAGTTACCCGGACTTTTTAGTTGGGTTCGTATTTTTACCCGGACTTTTAGTTGGGTTCGTAATTTTACCCGGAGTTTTAGTTGGGTTCGTAATTTTACCCGGAGTTTTAGTTGGGTTCGTAATTTTACCCGGAGTTTTACTTGGGTTCGTAATTTTACCCGGAGTTTTAGTTGGGTTCGTAATTTTACCCATAGTTTTAGTTGAGTTCGTAATTTTACCCGGAGTTTTAGTTGGGTTCGTAATTTTACCCGGACTTTTTAGTTGGGTTTGTAATTTTTCCCGGACTTTTTAGTTGGGTTCGTAATTTTACCCGGACTTTTTAGTTGGGTTCGTAATTTTACCCGGAGTTTTAGTTGGGTTCGTAATTTTACCCATAGTTTTAGTTGAGTTCGTAATTTTACCCGGAGTTTTAGTTGGGTTCGTAATTTTACCCGGACTTTTTAGTTGGGTTTGTAATTTTACCCGGAGTTTTAGTTGGGTTCGTAATTTTACCCGGACTTTTTAGTTGGGTTCGAATTTTTTACCCGGACTTTTAGTTGGGTTCATAATTTTACCCGGAGTTTTAGTTGGGTTCGTAATTTTACCCAGACCTTTTAGTTGGGTTCGTATTTTGTACCCGGACTTTTAGTTGGGTTCGTAATTTTACCCGGAGTTTTAGTTGGGTTCGTAATTTTACCCGGAGTTTTAGTTGGGTTCGTAATTTTACCCGGAGTCTTGAGTTACCCGGACTTTTTAGTTGGGTTCGTATTTTTACCCGGACTTTTAGTTGGGTTCGTAATTTTACCCCGAGTTTTAGTTGGGTTCGTAATTTTACCCGGAGTTTTAGTTGGGTTCGTAATTTTACCCGGAGTTTTACTTGGGTTCGTAATTTTACCCGGAGTTTTACTTGGGTTCGTAATTTTACCCGGAGTTTTAGTTGGGTTCATAATTTTACCCGGAGTTTTAGTTGGGTTCGTAATTTTACCCGGACTTTTTAGTTGGGTTCGTGTTTTTTACCCGGACTTTTAGTTGGGTTGGTAATTTTACCCGGAGTTTTAGTTGGGTTCGTAATTTTACCCGGAGTTTTAGTTGAGTTCGTAATTTTACCCGGAGTTTTAGGTGGGTTCGTAATTTTACCCGGACTTTTTAGTTGGGTTCGTAATTTTACCCGGACTTTTTAGTTGGGTTCGTATTTTTTACCCGGAGTTTTAGTTGGGTTCGTAATTTTACCCGGAGTTTTAGTTGGGTTCGTAATTTTACCCGGACTTTTTAGTTGGGTTCGTATTTTTTACCTGGACTTTTAGTTGGGTTCGTAATTTTACCCGGAGTTTTAGTTGGGTTCGTATTTTTTACCCGGCGTTTTAGTTGGGTCCGTATTTTTTACCCGGAGTTTTAGTTGGGTTCGTATTTTTACAAGGAGTTTTAGTTGTGTTGGTAATTTTACCCGGAGTTTTAGTTGGGTTCATATTTTTTACCGGACTTTTTAGTTGGGTTCGTATTTTTACCCGGAGTTTTAGTTGTATTCGTAATTTTACCCGGAGTTTTAGTTGGGTTCGTAATTTTACCCGGACTTTTTAGTTGGGTTCGTATTTTTTACCCGGACTTCTAGTTGGGTTCGTAATTTTACCCGGAGTTTTAGTTGGGTTCGTAATTTTACCCGGAGTTTTAGTTGAGTTCGTAATTTTACCCGGAGTTTTAGTTGGGTTCGTAATTTTACCCGGACTTTTTAGTTGGGTTCGTAATTTTACCCGGACTTTTTAGTTGGGTTCGTAATTTTACCCGGAGTTTTAGTTGGGTTCGTAATTTTACACGGACTTTTTAGTTGGGTTCGTATTTTTTACCCGGACTTTTAGTTGGGTTCGTAATTTTACCCGGAGTTTTAGTTGGGTTCGTAATTTTACCCGGAGTCTTGAGTTACCCGGACTTTTTAGTTGGGTTCGTATTTTTACCCGGACTTTTAGTTGGGTTCGTAATTTTACCCGGAGTTTTAGTTGGGTTCGTAATTTTACCCGGAGTTTTAGTTGGGTTCGTAATTTTGCCCGGAGTTTTACTTGGGTTCGTAATTTTACCCGGAGTTTTAGTTGGGTTCGTAATTTTACCCATAGTTTTAGTTGAGTTCGTAATTTTACCCGGAGTTTTAGGTGGGTTCGTAATTTTACCCGGACTTTTTAGTTGGGTTTGTAATTTTACCCGGACTTTTTAGTTGGGTTCGTAATTTTACCCGGACTTTTTAGTTGGGTTCGTAATTTTACCCGGAGTTTTAGTTGGGTTCGTAATTTTACCCATAGTTTTAGTTGAGTTCGTAATTTTACCCGGAGTTTTAGTTTGGTTCGTAATTTTACTCGGACTTTTTAGTTGGGTTTGTAATTTTACCCGGAGTTTTAGTTGGGTTCGTAATTTTACCCGGAGTTTTACTTGGGTTCGTAATTTTACCCGGAGTTTTAGTTGCGTTCGTAATTTTACCCGGAGTTTTAGTTGGGTTCGTAATTTTACCCGGACTTTTTAGTTGGGTTCGTATTTTTTACCCGGAGTTTTAGTTGGGTTCGTAATTTTACCCGGAGTTTTACTTGAGTTCGTAATATTACCCGGAGTTTTAGTTGGGTTCGTAATTTTACCCGGACTTTTTAGTTGGGTTCGTAATTTTACCCGGACTTTTTAGTTGGGTTCGTATTCTTTACCCGGAGTTTTAGTTGGGTTCGTAATTTTACCCGGAGTTTTAGTTGGGTTCGCAATTTTACCCGGACTTTTTAGTTGGGTTCGTATTTTTTACCCGGACTTTTAGTTGGGTTCGTAATTTTACCCGGAGTTTTAGTTGGGTTCGTAATTTTACCCGGAGTTTTACTTGGGTTCGTAATTTTACCCGGAGTTTTACTTGGGTTCGTAATTTTACCCGGAGTTTTAGTTGGGTTCGTAATTTTACCCGGAGTTTTAGTTGGGTTCGTAATTTTACCCGGACTTTTTAGTTGGGTTCGTATTTTTTACCCGGACTTTTAGTTGGGTTCGTAATTTTACCCGGAGTTTTAGTTGGGTTCGTAATTTTACCCGGAGTTTTAGTTGGGTTCGTAATTTTGCCCGGAGTTTTACTTGGGTTCGTAATTTTACCCGGAGTTTTAGTTGGGTTCGTAATTTTACCCATAGTTTTAGTTGAGTTCGTAATTTTACCCGGAGTTTTAGGTGGGTTCGTAATTTTACCCGGACTTTTTAGTTGGGTTTGTAATTTTACCCGGACTTTTTAGTTGGGTTCGTAATTTTACCCGGACTTTTTAGTTGGGTTCGTAATTTTACCCGGAGTTTTAGTTGGGTTCGTAATTTTACCCATAGTTTTAGTTGAGTTCGTAATTTTACCCGGAGTTTTAGTTTGGTTCGTAATTTTACTCGGACTTTTTAGTTGGGTTTGTAATTTTACCCGGAGTTTTAGTTGGGTTCGTAATTTTACCCGGAGTTTTACTTGGGTTCGTAATTTTACCCGGAGTTTTAGTTGCGTTCGTAATTTTACCCGGAGTTTTAGTTGGGTTCGTAATTTTACCCGGACTTTTTAGTTGGGTTCGTATTTTTTACCCGGAGTTTTAGTTGGGTTCGTAATTTTACCCGGAGTTTTACTTGAGTTCGTAATATTACCCGGAGTTTTAGTTGGGTTCGTAATTTTACCCGGACTTTTTAGTTGGGTTCGTAATTTTACCCGGACTTTTTAGTTGGGTTCGTATTCTTTACCCGGAGTTTTAGTTGGGTTCGTAATTTTACCCGGAGTTTTAGTTGGGTTCGCAATTTTACCCGGACTTTTTAGTTGGGTTCGTATTTTTTACCCGGACTTTTAGTTGGGTTCGTAATTTTACCCGGAGTTTTAGTTGGGTTCGTAATTTTACCCGGAGTTTTACTTGGGTTCGTAATTTTACCCGGAGTTTTACTTGGGTTCGTAATTTTACCCGGAGTTTTAGTTGGGTTCGTAATTTTACCCGGAGTTTTAGTTGGGTTCGTAATTTTACCCGGACTTTTTAGTTGGGTTCGTATTTTTTACCCGGACTTTTAGTTGGGTTCGTAATTTTACCCGGAGTTTTAGTTGGGTTCGTAATTTTACCCGGAGTTTTAGTTGAGTTCGTAATTTTACCCGGAGTTTTAGTTGGGTTCGTAATTTTACCCGGAGTTTTTAGTTGGGTTCGTAATTTTACCCGGACTTTTTAGTTGGGTTCGTAATTTTACCCGGACTTTTTAGTTGGGTTCGTAATTTTACCCGGAGTTTTAGTTGGGTTCGTAATGTTACCCGGACTTTTTAGTCGGGTTCGAATTTTTTACCCGGACTTTTAGTTGGGTTCATAATTTTACCCGGAGTTTTAGTTGGGTTCGTAATTTTACCCGGACCTTTTAGTTGGGTTCGTATTTTGTACCCGGACTTTTAGTTGGGTTCGTAATTTTACCCGGAGTTTTAGTTGGGTTCGTAATTTTACCCGGAGTTTTAGTTGGGTTCGTAATTTTACCCGGAGTCTTGAGTTACCCGGACTTTTTAGTTGGGTTCGTATTTTTACCCGGACTTTTAGTTGGGTTCGTAATTTTACCCGGAGTTTTAGTTGGGTTCGTAATTTTACCCGGAGTTTTAGTAGGGTTCGTAATTTTACCCGGAGTTTTACTTGGGTTCGTAATTTTACCCGGAGTTTTACTTGGGTTCGTAATTTTACCCGGAGTTTTAGTTGGGTTCGTAATTTTACCCGGAGTTTTAGTTGGGTTCGTAATTTTACCCGGACTTTTTAGTTGGGTTCGTATTTTTTACCCGGACTTCTAGTTGGGTTCGTAATTTTACCCGGAGTTTTAGTTGGGTTCGTAATTTTACCCGGAGTTTTAGTTGAGTTCGTAATTTTACCCGGAGTTTTAGTTGGGTTCGTAATTTTACCCGGACTTTTTAGTTGGGTTCGTAATTTTACCCGGACTTTTTAGTTGGGTTCGTATTTTTTACCCGGAGTTTTAGTTGGGTTCGTAATTTTACCAGGAGTTTTAGTTGGGTTCGTAATTTTACCCGGACTTTTTAGTTGGGTTCGTATTTTTTACCCGGAATTTTAGTTGGGGTTCGTAATTTTACCCGGAGTTTTAGTTGGGTTCGTAATTTTACCCGGAGTCTTGAGTTACCCGGACTTTTTAGTTGGTTCGTATTTTTACCCGGACTTTTAGTTGGGTTCGTAATTTTACCCGAGTTTTAGTTGGGTTCGTAATTTTACCCGGAGTTTTAGTTGGGTTCGTAATTTTACCCGGAGTTTTACTTGGGTTCGTAATTTTACCCGGAGTTTTAGTGGTGGTTCGTAATTTTACCCATAGTTTTAGTTGAGTTCGTAATTTTACCGCGAGTTTTAGTTGGGTTCGTAATTTTACCCGGACTTTTTAGTTGGGTTTGTAATTTTACCCGGACTTTTTAGTTGGTTCGTAATTTTACCCGGACTTTTTAGTTGGGTTCGTAATTTTACCCGAGTTTTAGTTGGTTCGTAATTTCTACCCATAGTTTTAGTTGAGTTCGTAATTTTACCCGGAGTTTTAGTTGGGTTCGTAATTTTACCGGACTTTTTAGTTGGGTTTGTAATTTTACCCGGAGTTTTAGTTGGGTTCGTAATTTTACCCGGACTTTTTAGTTGGGTTCGAATTTTTTACCCGGACTTTTAGTTGGGTTCATAATTTTACCCGGAGTTTTAGTTGGGTTCGTAATTTTACCCAGACCTTTTAGTTGGGTTTCGTATTTTGTACCCGGACTTTTAGTTGGGTTCGTAATTTTACCCGGAGTTTTAGTTGGGTTCGTAATTTTACCCGAGTTTTAGTTGGGTTCGTAATTTTACCCGGAGTCTTGAGTTACCCGGACTTTTTAGTTGGGTTCGTATTTTTACCCGGACTTTTAGTTGGGTTCGTAATTTTACCCCGAGTTTTAGTTGGGTTCGTAATTTTACCCGGAGTTTTAGTTGGGTTCGTAATTTTACCCGGAGTTTTACTTGGGTTCGTAATTTACCCGGAGTTTTACTTGGGTTCGTAATTTTACCGGAGTTTAGTTGGGTTCGTAATTTTACCCGGAGTTTTAGTTGGGTTCGTAATTTTACCCGGACTTTTTAGTTGGGTTCGTGTTTTTTACCCGGACTTTTAGTTGGGTTTCGTAATTTTACCCGGAGTTTTAGTTGGTTCGTAATTTTACCCGGAGTTTTAGTTGAGTTCGTAATTTTACCCGGAGTTTTAGTTGGGTTCGTAATTTTGCCCGGACTTTTTAGTTGGGTTCGTAATTTTACCCGGACGTTTTAGTTGGGTTCGTATTTTTTACCGGAGTTTTAGTTGGGTTCGTAATTTTACCCGGAGTTTTAGTTGGGTTCGTAATTTTACCCGGACTTTTTAGTTGGGTTCGTATTTTTTACCTGGGACTTTTAGTTGGGTTCGTAATTTTACCCGGAGTTTTAGTTGGGTTCGTATTTTTTACCCGGAGTTTTAGTTGGGTCCGTATTTTTTACCCGGAGTTTTAGTTGGGTTCGTATTTTTACCCGGAGTTTTAGTTGTGTTGGTAATTTTACCCGGAGTTTTAGTTGGGTTCATATTTTTTACCGGACTTTTTAGTTGGGTTCGTATTTTTACCCGGAGTTTTAGTTGGGTTCGTATTTTTACCCGGACTTTTTAGTTGGGTTAGTATTTTTGCCCGGAGTTTTAGTTGGGTTCGTATTTTTTAGCCGGAGTTTTAGTTGGGTTCGTATTTTTTACCCGGAGTTTTAGTTGGGTTCGTATTTTTACCCGGAGTTTTAGTTGGGTTCGTATTTTTACCCGGAGTTTTAGTGGGTTCGTATTTTTTACCCGGAGTTTTAGTTGGGTTCGTATTTTTACCCGGAGTTTTAGTTGGGTTCGTAATTTTACCCGGACTTTTTAGTTGGGTTCGAATTTTTTTACCCGGACTTTTACTTGGGTTCGTAATTTTACCGGACTTTTTAGTTGGGTTCGTATTTTTTACCCGGACTTTTAGTTGGGTTCGTAATTTTACCCGGAGTTTTAGTTGGGTTCGTAATTTTACCCGGAGTTTTAGTTGGGTTCGTAATTTTACCCGGAGTCTTGAGTTAATAGTTGGTTCGTATTTTTACCCGGACTTTTAGTTGGGTTCGTAATTTTACCCGGTGTTTTAGTTGGGTTCGTCATTTTACCCGGAGTTTTAGTTGGGTTCGTAATTTTACCCGGAGTTTTACTTGGGTTCGTAATTTTACCCGGAGTTTTACTTGGTTCGTAATTTTACCCGGAGTTTTAGTTGCGTTCGTAATTTTACCCGGAGTTTTAGTTGGGTTCGTAATTTTACCCGGACTTTTTAGTTGGGTTCGTATTTTTTACCCGGACTTTTAGTTGGGTTCGTAATTTTACCGGAGTTTTAGTTGGGTTCGTAATTTTACCCGGAGTTTTACTTGAGTTCGTAATATTACCCGGAGTTTTAGTTGGGTTCGTAATTTTACCCGGACTTTTTAGTTGATTTCGTAATTTTACCCGGACTTTTTAGTTGGGTTCGTATTTTTTACCCGGAGTTTTAGTTGGGTTCGTAATTTTACCCGGAGTTTTAGTTGGGTTCGCAATTTTACCCGGACTTTTTAGTTGGGTTCGTATTTTTTACCAGGACTTTTAGTTGGGTTCGTAATTTTACCAGGAGTTTTAGTTGGGATCGTAATTTTACCCGGAGTTTTACTTGGGTTCGTAATTTTACCCGGAGTTTTACTGGGTTCGTAATTTTACCCGGAGTTTAGTTGGGTTCGTAATTTTACCCGGAGTTTTAGTTGGGTTCGTGATTTTACCCGGACTTTTTAGTTGGGTTCGTATTTTTTACCCGGACTTTTAGTTGGGTTCGTAATTTTACCCGGAGTTTTAGTTGGGTTCGTAATTTTACCCGGAGTTTTAGTTGAGCTCGTAATTTTACCCGGAGTTTTAGTTGGGTTCGTAATTTTACCCGGATTTTTTAGTTGGGTTCGTAATTTTACCCGGACTTTTTTACTTGGGTTCGTAATTTTACCCGGACTTTTTAGTTGGGTTCGTAATTTTACCCGGAGTTTTAGTTGGGTTCGTAATTTTACCCGGACTTTTTAGTCGGGTTCGAATTTTTTACCCGGACTTTTAGTTGGGTTCATAATTTTACCCGGAAGTTTTAGTTGGGTTCGTAATTTTACCCGGACCTTTTAGTTGGGTTCGTATTTTGTACCCGGACTTTTAGTTGGGTTCGTAATTTTACCCGGAGTTTTAGTTGGTTCGTAATTTTACCCGGAGTTTTAGTTGGGTTCGAAATTTTACCCGGAGTCTTGAGTTAGCCGGACTTTTTAGTTGGGTTCGTATTTTTACCCGGACTTTTAGTTCGGTTCGTAATTTTACCCGGAGTTTTAGTTGGGTTCGTAATTTTACCCGGAGTTTTAGTAGGGTTCGTAATTTGACCCGGAGGTTTTACTTGGGTTCGTAATTTTACCCGGAGTTTTACTTGGGTTCGTAATTTTACCCGGAGTTTTAGTTGGGTTCGTAATTTTACCCGGAGTTTTAGTTGGGTTCGTAATTTTACCCGGACTTTTTAGTTGGGTTCGTATTTTTTACCCGGACTTCTAGTTTGGGTTCGTAATTTTACGGGAGTTTTAGTTGGGTTCGTAATTTTACCCGGAGTTTTAGTTGAGTTCGTAATTTTACCGGAGCTTTAGTTGGGTTCGTAATTTTACCCGGACTTTTTAGTTGGGTTCGTAATTTTACCCGGACTTTTTAGTTGGGTTCGTATTTTTTACCCGGAGTTTTAGTTGGGTTCGTAATTTTACCCGGAGTTTAGTTGGGTTCGTAATTTTACCCGGGCTTTTTAGTTGGGTTCGTATTTTTTACCCGGACTTTTAGTTGGGTTCGTAATTTTACCCGGAGTTTTAGTTGGGTTCGTAATTTTACCCGGAGTCTTGAGTTACCCGGACTTTTTAGTTGGGTTCGTATTTTTACCCGGACTTTTAGTTGGGTTCGTAATTTTACCCGGAGTTTTAGTTGGGTTCGTAATTTTACCCGGAGTTTTAGTTGGGTTCGTAATTTTACCCGGAGTTTTACTTGGTTCGTAATTTTACCCGGAGTTTTACTTGGGTTCGTAATTTTACCCGGAGTTTTAGTTGGGTTCGTAATTTTACCCGGAGTTTTAGTTGGGTTCGTAATTTTACCCGGACTTTTTAGTTGGGTTCGTATTTTTTACCCGGACTTTTAGTTGGGTTCGTAA
Organism: Melinopterus prodromus; assembly: GCA_964023965.1. Taxonomy (NCBI): domain Eukaryota; kingdom Metazoa; phylum Arthropoda; class Insecta; order Coleoptera; family Scarabaeidae; genus Melinopterus; species Melinopterus prodromus. The sequence goes on from CAXIES010000311.1 coordinate 135,025, forward strand.
TTTTACCCGGAGTTTTAGTTGGGTTCGTAATTTTACCCGGAGTTTTAGTTGAGTTTGTAATTTTACCCGGAGTTTTAGTTGGGTTCGTAATTTTACCGGACTTTTTAGTTGGGTTCGTAATTTTACCCGGACTTTTTAGTTGGGTTCGTATTTTTTACCCGGAGTTTTAGTTGGGTTCGTAATTTTACCCGGAGTTTTAGTTGGGTTCGTAATTTTACCCGGACTTTTTAGTTGTGTTGGTAATTTTACCCGGAGTTTTAGTTTGGTTCATATTTTTTACCGGACTTTTTAGTTGGGTTCGTATTTTTTACCCGGAGTTTTAGTTGGGTTCGTATTTTTTACCCGGAGTTTTAGTTGGGTTCGTATTTTTACCCGGAGTTTTAGTTGGGTTCGTATTTTTACCCGGAGTTTTAGTTGGGTTCGTATTTGTACCCGGACTTTTAGTTGGGTTAGTAATTTTACCCGGACTTTTTAGTTGGGTTCGTATTTTTTACCCGGACTTTTAGTTGGGCTCGTAATTTTACCCGGAGTTTTAGTTGGGTTCGTAATTTTACCCGGAGTTTTAGTTGGGTTCGTAATTTTACCCGGAGTTTTAGTTGAATTCGTAATTTTACCCGGAGTTTTAGTTTGAGTTCGTAATTTTACCCCGGACTTTTTAGTTGGGTTCGTAATTTGTACCCGGACTTTTTAGTTGGGTTCGTATTTTTTACCCGGAGTTTTAGTTGGGTTCGTAATTTGACCCGGAGTTTTAGTTGGGTTCGTAATTTTACCCGGACTTTTTAGTTGGGTTCGTATTTTTTTCCCGGACTTTTAGTTGGGTTCGTAATTTTACCCGGAGTTTTAGTTGGGTTCGAATTTTTTACCCGGAGTTTTAGTTGGGTTCGTATTTTTTACCCGGAGTTTTAGTTGGGTTCGTATTTTGACCGGAGTTTTAGTTGTGTTGGTAATTTTACCCGGAGTTTTAGTTGGGTTCATATTTTTTTACCCGGAGTTTTAGTTGGGTTCGTATTTTTACCCGGAGTTTTGGTTGGGTTCGTATTTTTACCCGGAGTTTTAGTTGGGTTCGTATTTTTTACCCGGACTTTTTAGTTGGGTTAGTATTTTTGCCCGGAGTTTTAGTTGGGTTCGTAATTTTTTACCCGGACTTTTAGTTGGGTTCGTAATTTACCCGGAGTTTTAGTTAGGTTCGTAATTTTACCCGGAGTTTCACTTGGGTTCGTAATTTTACCCGGACTTTTTAGTTGGGTTCGTATTTTTTACCCGGACTTTTCGTTGGGTTCGTAATTTTACCCGGACTTTTTAGTTGGGTTCGTATTTTATACCCGGACTTTTAGTTGGGTTCGTAATTTTACCCGGAGTTTTAGTTGGGTTCGTAATTTTACCCGGAGTTTTACTTGGGTTCGTAATTTTACCCGGACTTTTTAGTTGGGTTCGTATTTTTTACCCGGAGTTTTAGTTGGGTTCGTAATTTTACCCGGGCTTTTAGTTGGGTTCGTATTTTTTACCCGGACTTTTAGTTGGGTTCGTAATTTTAACCCGGAGTTTTAGTTGGGTTCGTATTTTTTACCCGGAGTTTTAGTTGGGTTCGTATTTTTTACCCGGAGTTTTAGTTGGGTTCGTATTTTTACCCGGAGTTTTAGTTGTGTTGGTAATTTTACCCGGAGTTTTAGTTGGGTTCATATTTTTTACCGGACTTTTTAGTTGGGTTCGTACTTTTTACCCGGAGTTTTAGTTGGGTTCGTATTTTTTATCCGGAGTTTTAGTTGGGTTCGTATTTTTACACGGAGTTTTAGTTGGGTTCGTATTTTTACCCGGAGTTTTAGTTGGGTTCGTATTTTTTACCCGGACTTTTTAGTTGGGTTAGTATTTTTGCCCGGAGTTTTAGTTGGGTTCGTATTTTTTACCCGGAGTTTTAGTTGGGTTCGTATTTTTTACCCGGAGTTTTAGTTGGGTTCGTATTTTTACCCGGAGTTTTAGTTGGGTTCGTATTTTTACCCCGGAGTTTTAGTTGGGTTCGTATTTTTTACCTGCCGTTTTAGTTGGGTTCGTATTTTTACCCGGAGCTTTAGTTGGGTTCCTATTTTTACCCGGAGTTTTAGTTGGGTTCGTATTTTTTACCCGGACTTTTTAGTTGGGTTAGTATTTTTTGCCCGGAGTTTTAATTGGGTTCGTATTTTTTTACCCGGAGTTTTAGTTGGGTTCTAAATGTTACCCGGACTTTTTTGTTTGGTTCGTATGTTTTACCCGGAGTTTTAGTTGGGTTCGTAATTTTACCCGCACTTTTTAGTTGGGTTCGTAATTTTACCCGGAGTTTTAGTTGGGTTCGTAATTTTACCCGGAGTTTTTAGTTGGGTTCGTAATTTTACCCGGAGTTTTAGTTGGGTTCGTAATTTTACCCGGAGTTTTAGTTGGGTTCGTAATTTTACCCGGAGTTTTTACTTGGGTTCGTAATTTTACCCGGAGTTTTACTTGGGTTCGTAATTTTACCCGAAGTTTTAGTTGGGTTCGTAATTTTACGCGGAGTTTTAGTTGGGTTCGTAATTTTACCCGGACTTTTTAGTTGGGGTTCGTATTTTTTACCCGGACTTTTAGTTGGGTTCCTAATTTTACCCGGAGTTTTAGTTGGGTTCGTAATTTTACCCGGAGTTTTAGTTGGGTTCGTAATTTTACCCGGTGTTTTAGTTGGGTTCGTAATCTTACCCAGAGTTTTACTTGGGTTCGTAATTTTACCCGGAATTTTACTTGGGTTCGTAATTTTACCCAGAGTTTTAGTTGGGTTCGTAATTTTACCCGGAGTTTTAGTTGGGTTCGTAATTTTACCCGGACTATTTAGTTGGGTTCGTATTTTTTACCCGGACTTTTAGTTGGGTTCGTAATTTTACCCGGAGTTTTAGTTGGGTTCGTAATTTTACCCGGAGTTTTAGTTGAGTTCGTAATTTTACCCGGAGTTTTAGTTGGGTTCGTAATTTTACCCGGACTTTTTAGTTGGGTTCGTAATTTTACCCGGACTTTTTAGTTGGGTTCGTATTTTTTACCCGGAGTTTTAGTTGGGTTCGTAATTTTACCCGGAGTTTTAGTTGGGTTTTTAGTTGGGTTCGTACTTTTACCCGGACTTTTTAGTTGGGTTCGTATTTTTTACCCGGAGTTTTAGTTGGGTTCGTAATTTGACCCGGAGTTTTAGTTGGGTTCGTAATTTTACCCGGACTTTTTAGTTGGGTTCGTATTTTTTACCCGGACTTTTAGTTGGGTTCGTAATTTTACCCGGAGTTTTAGTTGGGTTCGAATTTTTTACCCGGAGTTTTAGTTGGGTTCGTATTTTTTACCCGGAGTTTTAGTTGGGTTCGTATTTTTACCCGGAGTTTTAGTTGTGTTGGTAATTTTACCCGGAGTTTTAGTTGGGTTCATATTTTTTACCCGGAGTTTTAGTTGGGTTCGTATTTTTACCCGGAGTTTTAGTTGGGTTCGTATTTTTACTCGGAGTTTTAGTTGGGTTCGTATTTTTTACCCGGACTTTTTAGTTGGGTTAGTATTTTTGCCCGGAGTTTTAGTTGGGTTCGTATTTTTTACCCGGACTTTTAGTTGGGTTCGTAATTTTACCCGGAGTTTTAGTTGGGTTCGTAATTTTACCCGGAGTTTCACTTGGGTTTGTAATTTTACCCGGACTTTTTAGTTGGGTTCGTATTTTTTACCCGGACTTTTAGTTGGGTTCGTAATTTTACCCGGACTTTTTAGTTGGGTTCGTATTTTATACCCGGACTTTTAGTTGGGTTCGTAATTTTACCCGGAGTTTTAGTTGGGTTCGTAATTTTACCCGGAGTTTTACTTGGGTTCGTAATTTTACCCGGACTTTTTAGTTGGGTTCGTATTTTTTACCCGGAGTTTTAGTTGGGTTCGTAATTTTACCCGGACTTTTTAGTTGGGTTCGTATTTTTTACCCGGACTTTTAGTTGGGTTCGTAATTTTACCCGGAGTTTTAGTTGGGTTCGTATTTTTTACCCGGAGTTTTAGTTGGGTTCGTATTTTTTACCCGGAGTTTTAGTTGGGTTCGTATTTTTACCAGGAGTTTTAGTTGTGTTGGTAATTTTACCCGGAGTTTTAGTTGGGTTCATATTTTTTACCGGACTTTTTAGTTGGGTTCCTATTTTTTACCCGGAGTTTTAGTTGGGTTCGTATTTTTTATCCGGAGTTTTAGTTGGGTTCGTATTTTTACCCGGAGTTTTAGTTGGGTTCCTATTTTTACCCGGAGTTTTAGTTGGGTTCGTATTTTTTACAAGGACTTTTTAGTTGGGTTAGTATTTTTTGCCCGGAGTTTTAGTTGGGTTCGTATTTTTTACCCGGTGTTTTAGTTGGGTTCGTATTTTTTACCCGGAGTTTTAGTTGGGTTCGTATTTTTACCCGGAGTTTTAGTTGGGTTCGTATTTTTACCCGGAGTTTTAGTTGGGTTCGTATTTTTACCCGCCGTTTTAGTTGGGTTCGTATTTTTACCCGGAGCTTTAGTTGGGTTCGTATTTTTACCCGGAGTTTTAGTTGGGTTCGTATTTTTACCCGGACTTTTTAGTTGGGTTAGTATTTTTGCCCGTAGTTTTAATTGGGTTCGTATTTTTTTACCCGGAGTTTTAGTTGGGTTCTAAATGTTACCCGGACTTTTTTGTTTGGTTCGTATTTTTTACCCGGAGTTTTAGTTGGGTTCGTAATTTTACCCGCACTTTTTAGTTGGGTTCGTAATTTTACCCGGAGTTTTAGTTGGGTTCGTAATTTTACCCGGAGTTTTAGTTGGGTTCGTAATTTTACCCGGAGTTTTAGTTGGGTTCGTAATTTTACCCGGAGTTTTAGTTGGGTTCGTAATTTTACCCGGAGTTTTACTTGGGTTCGTAATTTTACCCGTAGTTTTACTTGGGTTCGTAATTTTACCCGGAGTTTTAGTTGGGTTCGTAATTTTACCCGGAGTTTTAGTTGGGTTCGTAATTTTACCCGGACTTTTTAGTTGGGTTCGTATTTTTTACCCGGACTTTTAGTTGGGTTCGTAATTTAACCCGGAGTTTTTGTTGGGTTCGTAATTTTACCCGGAGTTTTAGTTGGGTTCGTAATTTTACCCGGTGTTTTAGTTGGGTTCGTAATTTTACCCAGAGTTTTACTTGGGTTCGTAATTTTACCCGGAGTTTTACTTGGGTTCGTAATTTTACCCGGAGTTTTAGTTGGGTTCGTAATTTTACCCGGAGTTTTAGTTGGGTTCGTAATTTTACCCGGACTTTTTAGTTGGGTTCGTATTTTTTACCCGGACTTTTAGTTGGGTTCGTAATTTTACCCGGAGTTTTAGTTGGGTTCGTAATTTTACCCGAGTTTTAGTTGAGTTCGTAATTTTACCCGGAGTTTTAGTTGGGTTCGTAATTTTACCCGGACTTTTTAGTTGGGTTCGTAATTTTACCCGGACTTTTTAGTTGGGTTCGTATTTTTTACCCGGAGTTTTAGTTGGGTTCGTAATTTTACCCGGAGTTTTAGTTGGGTTCGTAATTTTACCCGGAGTTTTAGTTGGGTTCGTAATTTTACCCGGACTTTTTAGTTGGGTTCGTATTTTTTACCCGGACTTTTAGTTGGGTTCGTAATTTTACCCGGAGTTTTAGTTGGGTTCGTAATTTTACCCGGAGTTTTAGTTGGGTTCGTAATTTTACCCGGTGTTTTAGTTGGGTTCGTAATTTTACCCAGAGTTTTACTTGGGTTCGTAATTTTACCCGGAGTTTTACTTGGGTTCGTAATTTTACCCGGAGTTTTAGTTGGGTTCGTAATTTTACCCGGAGTTTTAGTTGGGTTCGTAATTTTACCCGGACTTTTTAGTTGGGTTCGTATTTTTTACCCGGACTTTTAGTTGGGTTCGTAATTTTACCCGGAGTTTTAGTTGGGTTCGTAATTTTACCCGGAGTTTTAGTTGAGTTCGTAATTTTACCCGGAGTTTTAGTTGGGTTCGTAATTTTACCCGGACTTTTTAGTTGGGTTCGTAATTTTACCCGGACTTTTTAGTTGGGTTCGTATTTTTTACCCGGAGTTTTAGTTGGGTTCGTAATTTTACCCGGAGTTTTAGTTGGGTTCGTAATTTTACCCGGATTTTTTAGTTGGGTTCGTATTTTTTACCCGGACTTTTAGTTGGGTTCGTAATTTTACCTGGAGTTTTAGTTGGGTTCGTAATTTTACCCGGAGTTTTAGTTGAGTTCGTAATTTTACCCGGAGTTTTAGTTGGGTTCGTAATTTTACCCGGACTTTTTAGTTGGGTTCGTAATTTTACCCGGACTTTTTAGTTGGGTTCGTAATTTTACCCGGACTTTTTAGTTGGGTTCGTAATTTTACCCGGAGTTTTAGTTGGGTTCGTAATTTTACCCGGACTTTTTAGTTGGGTTCGAATTTTTTACCCGGACTTTTAGTTGGGTTCATAATTTTACCCGGAGTTTTAGTTGGGTTCGTAATTTTACCCGGACCTTTTAGTTGGGTTCGTATTTTGTACCCGGACTTTTAGTTGGGTTCGTAATTTTACCCGGAGTTTTAGTTGGGTTCGTAATTTTACCCGGAGTTTTAGTTGGGTTCGTAATTTTACCCGGAGTCTTGAATTACCCGGACTTTTTAGTTGGGTTCGTATTTTTACCCGGACTTTTAGTTGGGTTCGTAATTTTACCCGGAGTTTTAGTTGGGTTTGTAATTTTACATGGAGTTTTAGTTGGGTTCGTAATTTTACCCGGAGTTTTACTTGGGTTCGTAATTTTACCCGGAGTTTTACTTGGGTTCGTAATTTTACCCGGAGTTTTAGTTGGGTTCGTAATTTTACCCGGAGTTTTGGTTGGGTTCGTAATTTTACCCGGACTTTTTAGTTGGGTTCGTATTTTTTACCCGGACTTCTAGTTGGGTTCGTAATTTTACCCGGAGTTTTAGTTGGGTTCGTAATTTTACCCGGAGTTTTAGTTGAGTTCGTAATTTTACCCGGAGTTTTAGTTGGGTTCGTAATTTTACCCGGAGTTTTAGTTGGGTTCATATTTTTTACCGGACTTTTTAGTTGGGTTCGTATTTTTTACCCGGAGTTTTAGTTGGGTTCGTATTTTTTACCCGGAGTTTTAGTTGGGTTCGTATTTTTACCCGGAGTTTTAGTTGGGTTCGTATTTTTACCCGGAGTTTTAGTTGGGTTCGTATTTTTTACCCGGACTTTTTAGTTGGTTAGTATTTTTGCCCGGAGTTTTAGTTGGGTTCGTATTTTTTAGCCGGAGTTTTAGTTGGGTTCGTATTTTTTACCCGGAGTTTTAGTTGGGTTCGTATTTTTACCCGGAGTTTTAGTTGGGTTCGTATTTTTACCCGGAGTTTTAGTTGGGTTCGTATTTTTTACCCGGAGTTTTAGTTGGGTTCGTATTTTTACCCGGAGTTTTAGTTGGGTTCGTAATTTTACCCGGACTTTTTAGTTGGGTTCGAATTTTTTACCCGGACTTTTACTTGGGTTCGTAATTTTACCCAGACTTTTTAGTTGGGTTCGTATTTTTTACCCGGACTTTTAGTTGGGTTCGTAATTTTACCCGGAGTTTTAGTTGGGTTCGTAATTTTACCCGGAGTTTTAGTTGGGTTCGTAATTTTACCCGGAGTCTTGAGTTAATAGTTGGGTTCGTATTTTTACCCGGACTTTTAGTTGGGTTCGTAATTTTACCCGGAGTTTTAGTTGGGTTCGTCATTTTACCCGGAGTTTTAGTTGGGTTCGTAATTTTACCCGGAGTTTTACTTGGGTTCGTAATTTTACCCGGAGTTTTACTTGGGTTCGTAATTTTACCCGGAGTTTTAGTAGGGTTCGTAATTTTACCCGGAGTTTTAGTTGGGTTCGTAATTTTACCTGGACTTTTTAGTTGGGTTCGTATTTTTTACCCGGACTTTTAGTTGGGTTCGTAATTTTACCCGGAGTTTTAGTTGGGTTCGTAATTTTACCCGGAGTTTTACTTGAGTTCGTAATATTACCCGGAGTTTTAGTTGGGTTCGTAATTTTAAACGGACTTTTTAGTTGGGTTCGTAATTTTACCCGGACTTTTTAGTTGGGTTCGTATTTTTTACCCGGAGTTTTAGTTGGGTTCGTAATTTTACCCGGAGTTTTAGTTGGGTTAGTAATTTTACCCGGACTTTTTAGTTGGGTTCGTATTTTTTACCCGGACATTTAGTTGGGTTCGTAATTTTACCCGGAGTTTTAGTTGGGTTCGTAATTTTACCCGGAGTTTTACTTGGGTTCGTAATTTTACCCGGAGTTTTACTTGGGTTCGTAATTTTACCCGGAGTTTTAGTTGGGTTCGTAATTTTACCCGGAGTTTTAGTTGGGTTCGTAATTTTACCCGGACTTTTTAGTTGGGTTCGTATTTTTTACCCGGACTTTTAGTTGGGTTCGTAATTTTACCCGGAGTTTTAGTTGGGTTCGTAATTTTACCCGGAGTTTTAGTTGAGTTCGTAATTTTACCCGGAGTTTTAGTTGGGTTCGTAATTTTACCCGGATTTTTTAGTTGGGTTCGTAATTTTACCCGGACTTTTTAGTTGGGTTCGTAATTTTACCCGGACTTTTTAGTTGGGTTCGTAATTTTACCCGGAGTTTTAGTTGGGTTCGTAATTTTACCCGGACTTTTTAGTTGGGTTCGAATTTTTTACCCGGTCTTTTAGTTGGGTTCATAATTTTACCCGGAGTTTTAGTTGGGTTCGTAATTTTACCCGGGCCTTTTAGTTGGGTTCGTATTTTGTACCCGGACTTTTAGTTGGGTTCGTAACTTTACCCGGAGTTTTAGTTGGGTTCGTAATTTTACCCGGAGTTTTAGTTGGGTTCGTAATTTTACCCGGAGTCTTGAGTTACCCGGACTTTTTAGTTGGGTTCGTATTTTTACCCGGACTTTTAGTTGGGTTCGTAATTTTACCCGGAGTTTTAGTTGGGTTCGTAATTTTACCCGGAGTTTTAGTAGGGTTCGTAATTTTACCCGGAGTTTTACTTGGGTTCGTAATTTTACCCGGAGTTTTACTTGGGTTCGTAATTTTACCCGGAGTTTTAGTTGGGTTCGTAATTTTACCCGGAGTTTTAGTTGGGTTCGTAATTTTACCCGGACTTTTTAGTTGGGTTCGTATTTTTTGCCCGGACTTCTAGTTGGGTTCGTAATTTTACCCGGAGTTTTAGTTGGGTTCGTAATTTTACCCGGAGTTTTAGTTGAGTTCGTAATTTTACCCGGAGTTTTAGTTGGGTTCGTAATTTTACCCGGACTTTTTAGTTGGGTTCGTAATTTTACCCGGACTTTTTAGTTGGGTTCGTATTTTTTACCCGGAGTTTTAGTTGGGTTCGTAATTTTACCCGGAGTTTTAGTTGGGTTCGTAATTTTACCCGGACCTTTTAGTTGCGTTGGTAATTTTACCCGGAGTTTTAGTTGGGTTCGTATTTTTACCCGGAGTGTTAGTAGGGTTCGTATTTTTACCCGGAGTTTTAGTTGGGTTCGTATTTTTTACCCGGACTTTTTAGTTGGGTTAGTATTTTTGCCCGGAGTTTTAGTTGGGTTCGTATTTTTTAGCCGGAGTTTTAGTTGGGTTCGTATTTTTTACCCGGAGTTTTAGTTGGGTTCGTATTTTTACCCGGAGTTTTAGTTGGGTTCGTATTTTTACCCGGAGTTTTAGTTGGGTTCGTAATTTTACCCGGAGTTTTAGTTGGGTTCGTAATTTTACCCGGAGTTTTACTTGGGTTCGTAATTTTACCCGGACTTTTTAGTTGGGTTCGTATTTTTTACCCGGAGTTTTAGTTGGGTTCGTAATTTTACCCGGACTTTTTAGTTGGGTTCGTATTTTTTACCCGGAGTTTTAGTTGGGTTCGTATTTTTTACCCGGAGTTTTAGTTGGGTTCGTATTTTTACCCGGAGTTTTAGTTGTGTTGGTAATTTTACCCGGAGTTTTAGTTGGGTTCATATTTTTTACCTGACTTTTTAGTTGGGTTCCTATTTTTTACCCGGAGTTTTAGTTGGGTTCGTATTTTTTATCCGGAGTTTTAGTTGGGTTCGTATTTTTACCCGGAGTTTTAGTTGGGTTCGTATTTTTACCCGGAGTTTTAGTTGGGTTCGTATTTTTTACCCGGACTTTTTAGTTGGGTTAGTATTTTTGCCCGGAGTTTTAGTTGGGTTCGTATTTTTTACCCGGAGTTTTAGTTGGGTTCGTATTTTTTACCCGGAGTTTTAGTTGGTTTCGTATTTTTACCCGGAGTTTTAGTTGGGTTCGTATTTTTACCCGGAGTTTTAGTTGGGTTCGTATTTTTTACCCGCCGTTTTAGTTGGGTTCGTATTTTTACCCGGAGCTTTAGTTGGGTTCGTATTTTTACCCGGAGTTTTAGTTGGGTTCGTATTTTTTACCCGGACTTTTTAGTTGGGTTAGTATTTTTGCCCGTAGTTTTAATTGGGTTCGTATTTTTTTACCCGGAGTTTTAGTTGGGTTCTAAATGTTACCCGGACTTTTTTGTTTGGTTCGTATTTTTTACCCGGAGTTTTAGTTGGGTTCGTAATTTTACCCGTACTTTTTAGTTGGGTTCGTAATTTTACCCGGAGTTTTAGTTGGGTTCGTAATTTTACCCGGAGTTTTAGTTGGGTTCGTAATTTTACCCGGAGTTTTAGTTGGGTTCGTAATTTTACCCGGAGTTTTAGTTGGGTTCGTAATTTTACCCGGAGTTTTACTTGGGTTCGTAATTTTACCCGGAGTTTTACTTGGGTTCGTAATTTTACCCGGAGTTTTAGTTGGGTTCGTAATTTTACCCGGAGTTTTAGTTGGGTTCGTAATTTTACCCGGCCTTTTTAGTTGGGTTCGTATTTTTTACCCGGACTTTTAGTTGGGTTCGTAATTTAACCCGGAGTTTTTGTTGGGTTCGTAATTTTACCCGGAGTTTTAGTTGGGTTCGTAATTTTACTCGGTGTTTTAGTTGGGTTCGTAATTTTACCCAGAGTTTTACTTGGGTTCGTAATTTTACCCGGAGTTTTACTTGGGTTCGTAATTTTACCCGGAGTTTTAGTTGGGTTCGTAATTTTACCCGGAGTTTTAGTTGGGTTCGTAATTTTACCCGGACTTTTTAGTTGGGTTCGTATTTTTTACCCGGACTTTTAGTTGGGTTCGTAATTTTACCCGGAGTTTTAGTTGGGTTCGTAATTTTACCCGGAGTTTTAGTTGAGTTCGTAATTTTACCCGGAGTTTTAGTTGGGTTCGTAATTTTACCCGGACTTTTTAGTTGGGTTCGTAATTTTACCCGGACTTTTTAGTTGGGTTCGTATTTTTTACCCGGAGTTTTAGTTGGGTTCGTAATTTTACCCGGAGTTTTAGTTGGGTTCGTAATTTTACCCGGAGTTTTAGTTGGGTTCGTAATTTTACCCGGACTTTTTAGTTGGGTTCGTATTTTTTACCCGGACTTTTAGTTGGGTTCGTAATTTTACCCGGAGTTTTAGTTGGGTTCGTAATTTTACCCGGAGTTTTAGTTGGGTTCGTAATTTTACCCGGTGTTTTAGTTGGGTTCGTAATTTTACCCAGAGTTTTACTTGGGTTCGTAATTTTACCCGGAGTTTTACTTGGGTTCGTAATTTTACCCGGAGTTTTAGTTGGGTTCGTAATTTTACCCGGAGTTTTAGTTGGGTTCGTAATTTTACCCGGCCTTTATAGTTGGGTTCGTAATTTTACCCGGACTTTTTAGTTGGGTTCGTATTTTTTACCCGGAGTTTTAGTTGGGTTCGTAATTTTACCCGGAGTTTTAGTTGGGTTCGTAATTTTACCCGGACTTTTTAGTTGGGTTCGTATTTTTTACCCGGACTTTTAGTTGGGTTCGTAATTTTACCTGGAGTTTTAGTTGGGTTCGTAATTTTACCCGGAGTTTTAGTTGAGTTCGTAATTTTACCCGGAGTTTTAGTTGGGTTCGTAATTTTACCCGGACTTTTTAGTTGGGTTCGTAATTTTACCCGGACTTTTTAGTTGGGTTCGTAATTTTACCCGGACTTTTTAGTTGGGTTCGTAATTTTACCCGGAGTTTTAGTTGGGTTCGTAATTTTACCCGGACTTTTTAGTTGGGTTCGAATTTTTACCCGGACTTTTAGTTGGGTTCATAATTTTACCCGGAGTTTTAGTTGGGTTCGTAATTTTCCCCGGACCTTTTAGTTGGGTTCGTATTTTGTACCCGGACTTTTAGTTGGGTTCGTAATTTTACCCGGAGTTTTACTTGGGTTCGTAATTTTACCCGGAGTTTTACTTGGGTTCGTAATTTTACCCGGAGTTTTAGTTGGGTTCGTAATTTTACCCGGAGTTTTAGTTGGGTTCGTAATTTTACCCGGCCTTTTTAGTTGGGTTCGTATTTTTTACCCGGACTTTTAGTTGGGTTCGTAATTTAACCCGGAGTTTTTGTTGGGTTCGTAATTTTACCCGGAGTTTTAGTTGGGTTCGTAATTTTACTCGGTGTTTTAGTTGGGTTCGTAATTTTACCCAGAGTTTTACTTGGGTTCGTAATTTTACCCGGAGTTTTACTTGGGTTCGTAATTTTACCCGGAGTTTTAGTTGGGTTCGTAATTTTACCCGGAGTTTTAGTTGGGTTCGTAATTTACCCGGACTTTTTAGTTGGGTTCGTATTTTTTACCCGGACTTTTAGTTGGGTTCGTAATTTTACCCGGAGTTTTAGTTGGGTTCGTAATTTTACCCGGAGTTTTAGTTGAGTTCGTAATTTTACCCGGAGTTTTAGTTGGGTTCGTAATTTTACCCGGACTTTTTAGTTGGGTTCGTAATTTTACCCGGACTTTTTAGTTGGGTTCGTATTTTTTACCCGGAGTTTTAGTTGGGTTCGTAATTTTACCCGGAGTTTTAGTTGGTTCGTAATTTTACCCGGAGTCTTAGTTGGGTTCGTAATTTTACCCGGACTTTTTAGTTGGGTTCGTATTTTTTACCCGGACTTTTAGTTGGGTTCGTAATTTTACCCGGAGTTTTAGTTGGGTTCGTAATTTTACCCGGAGTTTTAGTTGGGTTCGTAATTTTACCCGGTGTTTTAGTTGGGTTCGTAATTTTACCCAGAGTTTTACTTGGGTTCGTAATTTTACCGGAGTTTTACTTGGGTTCGTAATTTTACCCGGAGTTTTAGTTGGGTTCGTAATTTTACCCGGAGTTTTAGTTGGGTTCGTAATTTTACCCGGCCTTTATAGTTGGGTTCGTAATTTTACCCGGACTTTTTAGTTGGGTTCGTATTTTTTACCCGGAGTTTTAGTTGGGTTCGTAATTTTACCCGGAGTTTTAGTTGGGTTCGTAATTTTACCCGGACTTTTTAGTTGGGTTCGTATTTTTTACCCGGACTTTTAGTTGGGTTCGTAATTTTACCTGGAGTTTTAGTTGGGTTCGTAATTTTACCCGGAGTTTTAGTTGAGTTCGTAATTTTACCCGGAGTTTTAGTTGGGTTCGTAATTTTACCCGGACTTTTTAGTTGGGTTCGTAATTTTACCCGGACTTTTAGTTGGGTTCGTAATTTTACCCGGACTTTTTAGTTGGGTTCGTAATTTTACCCGGAGTTTTAGTTGGGTTCGTAATTTTACCCGGACTTTTTAGTTGGGTTCGAATTTTTTACCCGGACTTTAGTTGGGTTCATAATTTTACCCGGAGTTTTAGTTGGGTTCGTAATTTTCCCCGGACCTTTTAGTTGGGTTCGTATTTTGTACCCGGACTTTTAGTTGGGTTCGTAACTTTACCCGGAGTTTTAGTTGGGTTCGTAATTTTACCCGGAGTTTTAGTTGGGTTCGTAATTTTACCCGGAGTCTTGAATTACCCGGACTTTTTAGTTGGGTTCGTATTTTTTACCCGGACTTTTAGTTGGGTTCGTAATTTTACCCGGAGTTTTAGTTGGGTTCGTATTTTTTACCCGGAGTTTTAGTTGGGTTCGTATTTTTTACCCGGAGTTTTAGTTGGGTTCGTATTTTTACCCGGAGTTTTAGTTGTGTTGGTAATTTTACCCGGAGTTTTAGTTGGGTTCATATTTTTTACCTGACTTTTTAGTTGGGTTCCTATTTTTTACCCGGAGTTTTAGTTGGGTTCGTATTTTTTATCCGGAGTTTTAGTTGGGTTCGTATTTTTACCCGGAGTTTTAGTTGGGTTCGTATTTTTACCCGGAGTTTTAGTTGGGTTCGTATTTTTTACCCGGACTTTTTAGTTGGGTTAGTATTTTTGCCCGGAGTTTTAGTTGGGTTCGTATTTTTTACCCGGAGTTTTAGTTGGGTTCGTATTTTTTACCCGGAGTTTTAGTTGGTTTCGTATTTTTACCCGGAGTTTTAGTTGGGTTCGTATTTTTACCCGGAGTTTTAGTTGGGTTCGTATTTTTTACCCGCCGTTTTAGTTGGGTTCGTATTTTTACCCGGAGCTTTAGTTGGGTTCGTATTTTTACCCGGAGTTTTAGTTGGGTTCGTATTTTTTACCCGGACTTTTTAGTTGGGTTAGTATTTTTGCCCGTAGTTTTAATTGGGTTCGTATTTTTTTACCCGGAGTTTTAGTTGGGTTCTAAATGTTACCCGGACTTTTTTGTTTGGTTCGTATTTTTTACCCGGAGTTTTAGTTGGGTTCGTAATTTTACCCGCACTTTTTAGTTGGGTTCGTAATTTTACCCGGAGTTTTAGTTGGGTTCGTAATTTTACCCGGAGTTTTAGTTGGGTTCGTAATTTTACCCGGAGTTTTAGTTGGGTTCGTAATTTTACCCGGAGTTTTAGTTGGGTTCGTAATTTTACCCGGAGTTTTACTTGGGTTCGTAATTTTACCCGGAGTTTTACTTGGGTTCGTAATTTTACCCGGAGTTTTAGTTGGGTTCGTAATTTTACCCGGAGTTTTAGTTGGGTTCGTAATTTTACCCGGACTTTTTAGTTGGGTTCGTATTTTTTACCCGGACTTTTAGTTGGGTTCGTAATTTAACCCGGAGTTTTTGTTGGGTTCGTAATTTTACCCGGAGTTTTAGTTGGGTTCGTAATTTTACTCGGTGTTTTAGTTGGGTTCGTAATTTTACCCAGAGTTTTACTTGGGTTCGTAATTTTACCCGGAGTTTTACTTGGGTTCGTAATTTTACCCGGAGTTTTAGTTGGGTTCGTAATTTTACCCGGAGTTTTAGTTGGGTTCGTAATTTTACCCGGAGTTTTAGTTGGGTTCGTAATTTTACTCGGTGTTTTAGTTGGGTTCGTAATTTTACCCAGAGTTTTACTTGGGTTCGTAATTTTACCCGGAGTTTTACTTGGGTTCGTAATTTTACCCGGAGTTTTAGTTGGGTTCCTATTTTTTACCCGGAGTTTTAGTTGGGTTCGTATTTTTTATCCGGAGTTTTAGTTGGGTTCGTATTTTTACCCGGAGTTTTAGTTGGGTTCGTATTTTTACCCGGAGTTTTAGTTGGGTTCGTATTTTTTACCCGGACTTTTTAGTTGGGTTAGTATTTTTGCCCGGAGTTTTAGTTGGGTTCGTATTTTTTACCCGGAGTTTTAGTTGGGTTCGTATTTTTTACCCGGAGTTTTAGTTGGTTTCGTATTTTTACCCGGAGTTTTAGTTGGGTTCGTATTTTTACCCGGAGTTTTAGTTGGGTTCGTATTTTTTACCCGCCGTTTTAGTTGGGTTCGTATTTTTACCCGGAGCTTTAGTTGGGTTCGTATTTTTACCCGGAGTTTTAGTTGGGTTCGTATTTTTTACCCGGACTTTTTAGTTGGGTTAGTATTTTTGCCCGTAGTTTTAATTGGGTTCGTATTTTTTTACCCGGAGTTTTAGTTGGGTTCTAAATGTTACCCGGACTTTTTTGTTTGGTTCGTATTTTTTACCCGGAGTTTTAGTTGGGTTCGTAATTTTACCCGCACTTTTTAGTTGGGTTCGTAATTTTACCCGGAGTTTTAGTTGGGTTCGTAATTTTACCCGGAGTTTTAGTTGGGTTCGTAATTTTACCCGGAGTTTTAGTTGGGTTCGTAATTTTACCCGGAGTTTTAGTTGGGTTCGTAATTTTACCCGGAGTTTTACTTGGGTTCGTAATTTTACCCGGAGTTTTACTTGGGTTCGTAATTTTACCCGGAGTTTTAGTTGGGTTCGTAATTTTACCCGGAGTTTTAGTTGGGTTCGTAATTTTACCCGGACTTTTTAGTTGGGTTCGTATTTTTTACCCGGACTTTTAGTTGGGTTCGTAATTTAACCCGGAGTTTTTGTTGGGTTCGTAATTTTACCCGGAGTTTTAGTTGGGTTCGTAATTTTACTCGGTGTTTTAGTTGGGTTCGTAATTTTACCCAGAGTTTTACTTGGGTTCGTAATTTTACCCGGAGTTTTACTTGGGTTCGTAATTTTACCCGGAGTTTTAGTTGGGTTCGTAATTTTACCCGGAGTTTTAGTTGGGTTCGTAATTTTACCCGGACTTTTTAGTTGGGTTCGTATTTTTTACCCGGACTTTTAGTTGGGTTCGTAATTTTACCCGGAGTTTTAGTTGGGTTCGTAATTTTACCCGGAGTTTTAGTTGAGTTCGTAATTTTACCCGGAGTTTTAGTTGGGTTCGTAATTTTACCCGGACTTTTTAGTTGGGTTCGTAATCTTACCCGGACTTTTTAGTTGGGTTCGTATTTTTTACCCGGAGTTTTAGTTGGGTTCGTAATTTTACCCGGAGTTTTAGTTGGGTTCGTAATTTTACCCGGAGTTTTAGTTGGGTTCGTAATTTTACCCGGACTTTTTAGTTGGGTTCGTATTTTTTACCCGGACTTTTAGTTGGGTTCGTAATTTTACCCGGAGTTTTAGTTGGGTTCGTAATTTTACCCGGAGTTTTAGTTGGGTTCGTAATTTTACACGGTGTTTTAGTTGGGTTCGTAATTTTACCCAGAGTTTTACTTGGGTTCGTAATTTTACCCGGAGTTTTACTTGGGTTCGTAATTTTACCCGGAGTTTTAGTTGGGTTCGTAATTTTACCCGGAGTTTTAGTTGGGTTCGTAATTTTACCCGGCCTTTATAGTTGGGTTCGTAATTTTACCCGGACTTTTTAGTTGGGTTCGTATTTTTTACCCGGAGTTTTAGTTGGGTTCGTAATTTTACCCGGAGTTTTAGTTGGGTTCGTAATTTTACCCGGACTTTTTAGTTGGGTTCGTATTTTTTACCCGGACTTTTAGTTGGGTTCGTAATTTTACCTGGAGTTTTAGTTGGGTTCGTAATTTTACCCGGAGTTTTAGTTGAGTTCGTAATTTTACCCGGAGTTTTAGTTGGGTTCGTAATTTTACCCGGACTTTTTAGTTGGGTTCGTAATTTTACCCGGACTTTTTAGTTGGGTTCGTAATTTTACCCGGACTTTTTAGTTGGGTTCGTAATTTTACCCGGAGTTTTAGTTGGGTTCGTAATTTTACCCGGACTTTTTAGTTGGGTTCGAATTTTTTACCCGGACTTTTAGTTGGGTTCATAATTTTACCCGGAGTTTTAGTTGGGTTCGTAATTTTCCCCGGACCTTTTAGTTGGGTTCGTATTTTGTACCCGGACTTTTAGTTGGGTTCGTAATTTTACCCGGAGTTTTAGTTGGGTTCGTAATTTTACCCGGAGTTTTAGTTGGGTTCGTAATTTTACCCGGAGTCTTGAATTACCCGGAGTCTTGAATTACCCGGACTTTTTAGTTGGGTTCGTATTTTTACCCGGACTTTTAGTTGGGTTCGTAATTTTACCCGGAGTTTTAGTTGGGTTCGTAATTTTACATGGAGTTTAAGTTGGGTTCGTAATTTTACCCGGAGTTTTACTTGGGTTCGTAATTTTACCCGGAGTTTTACTTGGGTTCGTAATTTTACCCGGAGTTTTAGTTGGGTTCGTAATTTTACCCGGAGTTTTAGTTGGGTTCGTAATTTTACCCGGACTTTTTAGTTGGGTTCGTATTTTTTACCCGGACTTCTAGTTGGGTTCGTAATTTTACCCGGAGTTTTAGTTGGGTTCGTAATTTTACCCGGAGTTTTAGTTGAGTTCGTAATTTTACCCGGAGTTTTAGTTGGGTTCGTAATTTTACCCGGAGTTTTAGTTGGGTTCATATTTTTTACCGGACTTTTTAGTTGGGTTCGTATTTTTTACCCGGAGTTTTAGTTGGGTTCGTATTTTTTACCCGGAGTTTTAGTTGGGTTCGTATTTTTACCCGGAGTTTTAGTTGGGTTCGTATTTTTACCCGGAGTTTTAGTTGGGTTCGTATTTTTTACCCGGACTTTTTAGTTGGGTTAGTATTTTTGCCCGGAGTTTTAGTTGGGTTCGTATTTTTTAGCCGGAGTTTTAGTTGGGTTCGTATTTTTTACCCGGTGTTTTAGTTGGGTTCGTATTTTTACCCGGAGTTTTAGTTGGGTTCGTATTTTTACCCGGAGTTTTAGTTGGGTTCGTATTTTTTACCCGGAGTTTTAGTTGGGTTCGTATTTTTACCCGGAGTTTTAGTTGGGTTCGTAATTTTACCCGGACTTTTTAGTTGGGTTCGAATTTTTTACCCGGACTTTTACTTGGGTTCGTAATATTACCCGGACTTTTTAGTTGGGTTCGTATTTTTTACCCGGACTTTTAGTTGGGTTCGTAATTTTACCCGGAGTTTTAGTTGGGTTCGTAATTTTACCCGGAGTTTTAGTTGGGTTCGTAATTTTACCCGGAGTCTTGAGTTAATAGTTGGGTTCGTATTTTTACCCGGACTTTTAGTTGGGTTCGTAATTTTACCCGGAGTTTTAGTTAGGTTCGTCATTTTACCCGGAGTTTTAGTTGGGTTCGTAATTTTACCCGGAGATTTACTTGGGTTCGTAATTTTACCCGGAGTTTTACTTGGGTTCGTAATTTTACCCGGAGTTTTAGTTGGGTTCGTAATTTTACCCGGAGTTTTAGTTGGGTTCGTAATTTTACCCGGACTTTTTAGTTGGGTTCGTATTTTTTACCCGGACTTTTAGTTGGGTTCGTAATTTTACCCGGAGTTTTAGTTGGGTTCGTAATTTTACCCGGAGTTTTACTTGAGTTCGTAATATTACCCGGAGTTTTAGTTGGGTTCGTAATTTTAAACGGACTTTTTAGTTGGGTTCGTAATTTTACCCGGACTTTTTAGTTGGGTTCGTATTTTTTACCCGGAGTTTTAGTTGGGTTCGTAATTTTACCCGGAGTTTTAGTTGGGTTCGTAATTTTACCCGGACTTTTTAGTTGGGTTCGTATTTTTTACCCGTACATTTAGTTGGGTTCGTAATTTTACCCGGAGTTTTAGTTGGGTTCGTAATTTTACCCGGAGTTTTACTTGGGTTCGTAATTTTACCCGGAGTTTTACTTGGGTTCGTAATTTTACCCGGAGTTTTAGTTGGGTTCGTAATTTTACCCGGAGTTTTAGTTGGGTTCGTAATTTTACCCGGACTTTTTAGTTGGGTTCGTATTTTTTACCCGGACTTTTAGTTGGGTTCGTAATTTTACCCGGAGTTTTAGTTGGGTTCGTAATTTTACCCGGAGTTTTAGTTGAGTTCGTAATTTTACCCGGAGTTTTAGTTGGGTTCGTAATTTTACCCGGATTTTTTAGTTGGGTTCGTAATTTTACCCGGACTTTTTAGTTGGGTTCGTAATTTTACCCGGACTTTTTAGTTGGGTTCGTAATTTTACCCGGAGTTTTAGTTGGGTTCGTAATTTTACCCGGACTTTTTAGTTGGGTTCGAATTTTTTACCCGGACTTTTAGTTGGGTTCATAATTTTACCCGGAGTTTTAGTTGGGTTCGTAATTTCACCCGGACCTTTTAGTTTGGTTCGTATTTTGTACCCGGACTTTTAGTTGGGTTCGTAACTTTACCCGGAGTTTTAGTTGGGTTCGTAATTTTACCCGGAGTTTTAGTTGGGTTCGTAATTTTACCCGGAGTCTTGAGTTACCCGGACTTTTTAGTTGGGTTCGTATTTTTACCCGGACTTTTAGTTGGGTTCGTAATTTTACCCGGAGTTTTAGTTGGGTTCGTAATTTTACCCGGAGTTTTAGTAGGGTTCGTAATTTTACCCGGAGTTTTACTTGGGTTCGTAATTTTACCCGGAGTTTTACTTGGGTTCGTAATTTTACCCGGAGTTTTAGTTGGGTTCGTAATTTTACCCGGAGTTTTAGTTGGGTTCGTAATTTTACCCGGACTTTTTAGTTGGGTTCGTATTTTTTGCCCGGACTTCTAGTTGGGTTCGTAATTTTACCCGGAGTTTTAGTTGGGTTCGTAATTTTACCCGGAGTTTTAGTTGAGTTCGTAATTTTACCCGGAGTTTTAGTTGGGTTCGTAATTTTACCCGGACTTTTTAGTTGGGTTCGTAATTTTACCCGGACTTTTTAGTTGGGTTTGTATTTTTTACCCGGAGTTTTAGTTGGGTTCGTAATTTTACCCGGAGTTTTAGTTGGGTTCGTAATTTTACCCGGACCTTTTAGTTGTGTTGGTAATTTTACCCGGAGTTTTAGTTGGGTTCATATTTTTTACCGGACTTTTTAGTTGGGTTCGTATTTTTTACCCGGAGTTTTAGTTGGGTTCGTATTTTTTACCCGGAGTTTTAGCTGGGTTCGTATTTTTACCCGGAGTTTTAGTTGGGTTCGTATTTTTACCCGGAGTTTTAGTTGGGTTCGTATTTTTTACCCGGACTTTTTAGTTGGGTTAGTAGTTTTGCCCGGAGTTTTAGTTGGGTTCGTATTTTTTAGCCGGAGTTTTAGTTGGGTTCGTATTTTTTACCCGGAGTTTTACTTGGGTTCGTATTTTTACCCGGAGTTTTAGTTGGGTTCGTATTTTTACCCGGAGTTTTAGTTGGGTTCGTATTTTTTACCCGGAGTTTTAGTTGGGTTCGTATTTTTACCCGGAGTTTTAGTTGGGTTCGTAATTTTACCCGGACTTTTTAATTGGGTTCGAATTTTTTACCCGGACTTTTAGTTGGGTTCGTAATTTTACCCGGACTTTTTAGTTGGGTTCGTAATTTTACCCGGAGTTTTAGTTGGGTTCGTATTTTTTACCCGGAATTTTAGTCGGGTTCGTAATTTTACCCGGAGTTTTAGTTGGGTTCGTAATTTTACCCGGAGTTTTAGTTGTGTTCGTAATTTTACCCGGAGTCTTGAGTTACCCGGACTTTTTAGTTGGGTTCGTATTTTTACCCGGACTTTTAGTTGGGTTCGTAATTTTACCCGGAGTTTTAGTTGGGTTCGTAATTTTACCCGGAGTTTTAGTAGGGTTCGTAATTTTACCCGGAGTTTTACTTGGGTTCGTAATTTTACCCGGAGTTTTACTTGGGTTCGTAATTTTACCCGGAGTTTTAGTTGGGTTCGTAATTTTACCCGGAGTTTTAGTTGGGTTCGTAATTTTACCCGGACTTTTTAGTTGGGTTCGTATTTTTTACCCGGACTTTTTAGTTGGGTTAGTAGTTTTGCCCGGAGTTTTAGTTGGGTTCGTATTTTTTAGCCGGAGTTTTAGTTGGGTTCGTATTTTTTACCCGGAGTTTTACTTGGGTTCGTATTTTTACCCGGAGTTTTAGTTGGGTTCGTATTTTTACCCGGAGTTTTAGTTGGGTTCGTATTTTTTACCCGGAGTTTTAGTTGGGTTCGTATTTTTACCCGGAGTTTTAGTTGGGTTCGTAATTTTACCCGGACTTTTTAATTGGGTTCGAATTTTTTACCCGGACTTTTAGTTGGGTTCGTAATTTTACCCGGACTTTTTAGTTGGGTTCGTAATTTTACCCGGAGTTTTAGTTGGGTTCGTATTTTTTACCCGGAATTTTAGTCGGGTTCGTAATTTTACCCGGAGTTTTAGTTGGGTTCGTAATTTTACCCGGAGTTTTAGTAGGGTTCGTAATTTTACCCGGAGTTTTACTTGGGTTCGTAATTTTACCCGGAGTTTTACTTGGGTTCGTAATTTTACCCGGAGTTTTAGTTGGGTTCGTAATTTTACCCGGAGTTTTAGTTGGGTTCGTAATTTTACCCGGACTTTTTAGTTGGGTTCGTATTTTTTGCCCGGACTTCTAGTTGGGTTCGTAATTTTACCCGGAGTTTTAGTTGGGTTCGTAATTTTACCCGGAGTTTTAGTTGAGTTCGTAATTTTACCCGGAGTTTTAGTTGGGTTCGTAATTTTACCCGGACTTTTTAGTTGGGTTCGTAATTTTACCCGGACTTTTTAGTTGGGTTTGTATTTTTTACCCGGAGTTTTAGTTGGGTTCGTAATTTTACCCGGAGTTTTAGTTGGGTTCGTAATTTTACCCGGACCTTTTAGTTGTGTTGGTAATTTTACCCGGAGTTTTAGTTGGGTTCATATTTTTTACCGGACTTTTTAGTTGGGTTCGTATTTTTTACCCGGAGTTTTAGTTGGGTTCGTATTTTTTACCCGGAGTTTTAGCTGGGTTCGTATTTTTACCCGGAGTTTTAGTTGGGTTCGTATTTTTACCCGGAGTTTTAGTTGGGTTCGTATTTTTTACCCGGACTTTTTAGTTGGGTTAGTAGTTTTGCCCGGAGTTTTAGTTGGGTTCGTATTTTTTAGCCGGAGTTTTAGTTGGGTTCGTATTTTTTACCCGGAGTTTTACTTGGGTTCGTATTTTTACCCGGAGTTTTAGTTGGGTTCGTATTTTTACCCGGAGTTTTAGTTGGGTTCGTATTTTTTACCCGGAGTTTTAGTTGGGTTCGTATTTTTACCCGGAGTTTTAGTTGGGTTCGTAATTTTACCCGGACTTTTTAATTGGGTTCGAATTTTTTACCCGGACTTTTAGTTGGGTTCGTAATTTTACCCGGACTTTTTAGTTGGGTTCGTAATTTTACCCGGAGTTTTAGTTGGGTTCGTATTTTTTACCCGGAATTTTAGTCGGGTTCGTAATTTTACCCGGAGTTTTAGTTGGGTTCGTAATTTTACCCGGAGTTTTAGTTGTGTTCGTAATTTTACCCGGAGTCTTGAGTTACCCGGACTTTTTAGTTGGGTTCGTATTTTTACCCGGACTTTTAGTTGGGTTCGTAATTTTACCCGGAGTTTTAGTTGGGTTCGTAATTTTACCCGGAATTTTAGTAGGGTTCGTAATTTTACCCGGAGTTTTACTTGGGTTCGTAATTTTACCCGGAGTTTTACTTGGGTTCGTAATTTTACCCGGAGTTTTAGTTGGGTTCGTAATTTTACCCGGAGTTTTAGTTGGGTTCGTAATTTTACCCGGACTTTTTAGTTGGGTTCGTATTTTTTGCCCGGACTTCTAGTTGGGTTCGTAATTTTACCCGGAGTTTTAGTTGGGTTCGTAATTTTACCCGGAGTTTTAGTTGGGTTCGTAATTTTACCCGGAGTTTTAGTTGAGTTCGTAATTTTACCCGGAGTTTTAGTTGGGTTCGTAATTTTACCCGGACTTTTTAGTTGGGTTCGTAATTTTACCCGGACTTTTTAGTTGGGTTTGTATTTTTTACCCGGAGTTTTAGTTGGGTTCGTAATTTTACCCGGAGTTTTAGTTGGGTTCGTAATTTTACCCGGACCTTTTAGTTGTGTTGGTAATTTTACCCGGAGTTTTAGTTGGGTTCATATTTTTTACCGGACTTTTTAGTTGGGTTCGTATTTTTTACCCGGAGTTTTAGTTGGGTTCGTATTTTTTACCCGGAGTTTTAGTTGGGTTCGTATTTTTACCCGGAGTTTTAGTTGGGTTCGTATTTTTACCCGGAGTTTTAGTTGGGTTCGTATTTTTTACCCGGACTTTTTAGTTGGGTTAGTAGTTTTGCCCGGAGTTTTAGTTGGGTTCGTATTTTTTAGCCGGAGTTTTAGTTGGGTTCGTATTTTTTACCCGGAGTTTTACTTGGGTTCGTATTTTTACCCGGAGTTTTAGTTGGGTTCGTATTTTTACCCGGAGTTTTAGTTGGGTTCGTATTTTTTACCCGGAGTTTTAGTTGGGTTCGTATTTTTACCCGGAGTTTTAGTTGGGTTCGTAATTTTACCCGGACTTTTTAATTGGGTTCGAATTTTTTACCCGGACTTTTAGTTGGGTTCGTAATTTTACCCGGACTTTTTAGTTGGGTTCGTAATTTTACCCGGAGTTTTAGTTGGGTTCGTATTTTTTACCCGGAATTTTAGTCGGGTTCGTAATTTTACCCGGAGTTTTAGTTGGGTTCGTAATTTTACCCAGAGTTTTAGTTGGGTTCGTAATTTTACCCGGAGTCTTGAGTTAATAGTTGGGTTTGTATTTTTACCCGGACTTTTAGTTGGGTTCGTAATTTTACCCGGAGTTTTAGTTGGGTTCGTAATTTTACCCGGAGTTTTAGTTGGGTTCGTAATTTTACCCGGAGTTTTACTTGGGTTCGTAATTTTACCCGGAGTTTTACTTGGGTTCGTAATTTTACCCGGAGTTTTAGTTGGGTTCGTAATTTTACCCGGAGTTTTAGTTGGGTTCGTAATTTTACCCGGACTTTTTAGTTGGGTTCGTATTTTTTACCCGGACTTTTATTTGGGTTCGTAATTTTACCCGTAGTTTTAGTTGGGTTCGTAATTTTACCCGGAGTTTTAGTTGAGTTCGTAATTTTACCCGGAGTTTTAGTTGGGTTCGTAATTTTACCCGGACTTTTTAGTTGGGTTCGTAATTTTACCCGGACTTTTTAGTTGGGTTCGTATTTTTTACCCGGAGTTTTAGTTGGGTTCGTAATTTTACCCGGAGTTTTAGTTGGGTTCGTAATTTTACCCGGACTTTTTAGTTGGGTTCGTATTTTTTACCCGGACTTTTAGTTGGGTTCGTAATTTTACCCGGAGTTTTAGTTGGGTTCGAATTTTTTACCCGGAGTTTTAGTTGGGTTCGTATTTTTTACCCGGAGTTTTAGTTGGGTTCGTATTTTTACCCGGAGTTTTAGTTGTGTTGGTAATTTTACCCGGAGTTTTAGTTGGGTTCATATTTTTTACCCGGAGTTTTAGTTGGGTTCGTATTTTTACCCGGAGTTTTAGTTGGGTTCGTATTTTTACCCGGAGTTTTAGTTGGGTTCGTATTTTTTACCCGGACTTTTTAGTTGGGTTCATATTTTTTACCCGGAGTTTTAGTTGGGTTCGTATTTTTACCCGGAGTTTTAGTTGGGTTCGTATTTTTACCCGGAGTTTTAGTTGGGTTCGTATTTTTTACCCGGACTTTTTAGTTGGGTTAGTATTTTTGCCCGGAGTTTTAGTTGGGTTCGTATTTTTTACCCGGACTTTTAGTTGGGTTTGTAATTTTACCCGGAGTTTTAGTTGGATTCGTAATTTTACCCGGAGTTTCACTTGGGTTCGTAATTTTACCCGGACTTTTCAGTTGGGTTCGTATTTTTTACCCGGACTTTTAGTTGGGTTCGTAATTTTACCCGGACTTTTTAGTTGGGTTCGTATTTTTTACCCGGACTTTTAGTTGGGTTCGTAATTTTACCCGGAGTTTTAGTTGGGTTCGTAATTTTACCCGGAGTTTTACTTGGGTTCGTAATTTTACCCGGACTTTTTAGTTGGGTTCGTATTTTTTACCCGGAGTTTTAGTTGGGTTCGTAATTTTACCCGGACTTTTTAGTTGGGTTCGTATTTTTTGCCCGGACTTTTAGTTGGGTTCGTAATTTTACCCGGAGTTTTAGTTGGGTTCGTATTTTTTACCCGGAGCTTTAGTTGGGTTCGTATTTTTTAACCGGAGTTTTAGTTGGGTTCGTATTTTTACCCGGAGTTTTAGTTGTGTTGGTAATTTTACCCGGAGTTTTAGTTGGGTTCATATTTTTTACCGGTCTTTTTAGTTGGATTCGTATTTTTTACCCGGAGTTTTAGTTGGGTTCGTATTTTTTATCCGGAGTTTTAGTTGGGTTCGTATTTTTAACCGGAGTTTTAGTTGGGTTCGTATTTTTACCCGGAGTTTTAGTTGGGTTCGTATTTTTTATCCGGAGTTTTAGTTGGGTTCGTATTTTTAACCGGAGTTTTAGTTGGGTTCGTATTTTTACCCGGAGTTTTAGTTGGGTTCGTATTTTTTACCCGGACTTTTTAGTTGTGTTAGTATTTTTGCCCGGAGTTTTAGTTGGGTTCGTATTATTTACCCGGAGTTTTAGTTGGGTTCGTATTTTTTACCCGGAGTTTTAGTTGGGTTCGTATTTTTACCCGGAGTTTTAGTTGGGTTCGTATTTTTACCCGGAGTTTTAGTTGGATTCGTATTTTTACCCGGAGTTTTAGTTGGGTTCGTATTTTTTACCCGGAGTTTTAGTTGGGTTTGTATTTTTACCCGGAGCTTTAGTTGGGTTCGTATTTTTACCCGGAGTTTTAGTTGGGTTCGTATTTTTTACCCGGACTTTTTAGTTGGGTTAGTATTTTTGCCCGGAGTTTTAGTTGAGTTTGTAATTTTACCCGGACTTTTAGTTGGGTACGTAATTTTACCCGGACTTTTTAGTTGGGTTCGTAATTTTACCCGGACTTTTTAGTTGGGTTCGTATTTTTTACCCGGAGTTTTAGTTGGGTTCGTAATTTTACCCGGAGTTTTAGTTGGGTTCGTAATTTTACCCGGACTTTTTAGTTGGGTTCGTATTTTTTACCCGGACTTTTAGTTGGGTTCGTAATTTTACCCGGAGTTTTAGTTGGGTTCGTAATTTTACCCGGAGTTTTAGTTGAGATTGTAATTTTACCCGGAATTTTAGTTGGGTTCGTAATTTTACCCGGACTTTTTAGTTGGGTTCGTAATTTTACCCGGACTTTTTAGTTGGGTTAGTATTTTTGCCCGGAGTTTTAGTTGAGTTTGTAATTTTACCCGGAGTTTTAGTTGGGTTCGTAATTTTACCCGGACTTTTTAGTTGGGTTCGTAATTTTACCCGGACTTTTTAGTTGGGTTCGTATTTTTTACCCGGAGTTTTAGTTGGGTTCGTAATTTTACCCGGAGTTTTAGTTGGGTTCGTAATTTTACCCGGACTTTTTAGTGGGGTTCGTATTTTTTACCCGGACTTTTAGTTGGGTTCGTAATTTTACCCGGAGTTTTAGTTGGGTTTGTAATTTTACCCGGAGTTTTAGTTGAGTTTGTAATTTTACCCGGAGTTTTAGTTGGGTTCGTAATTTTACCCGGACTTTTTAGTTGGGTTCGTAATTTTACCCGGACTTTTTAGTTGGGTTCGTATTTTTTACCCGGAGTTTTACTTGGGTTCGTAATTTTACCCGGAGTTTTACTTGGGTTCGTAATTTTACCCGGAGTTTTAGTTGGGTTCGTAATTTTACCCGGAGTTTTAGTTGGGTTCGTAATTTTACCCGGACTTTTTAGTTGGGTTCGTATTTTTTACCCGGACTTTTAGTTGGGTTCGTAATTTTACCCGGAGTTTTAGTTGGGTTCGTAATTTTACCCGGAGTTTTAGTTGAGTTCATAATTTTACCCGGAGTTTTAGTTGGGTTCGTAATTTTACCCGGACTTTTTAGTTGGGTTCGTAATTTTACCCGGACTTTTTAGTTGGGTTCGTATTTTTTACCCGGAGTTTTAGTTGGGTTCGTAATTTTACCCGGAGTTTTAGTTGGGTTCGTAATTTTACCCGGACTTTTTAGTTGGGTTCGTATTTTTTACCCGGACTTTTAGTTGGGTTCGTAATTTTACCCGGAGTTTTAGTTGGGTTCGAATTTTTTACCCGGAGTTTTAGTTGGGTTCGTATTTTTTACCCATAGTTTTAGTTGTATTGGTAATTTTACCCGGAGTTTTAGTTGGGTTCATATTTTTTACTCGGAGTTTTAGTTGGGTTCGTATTTTTACCCGGAGTTTTAGTTGGGTTCGTATTTTTACCCGGAGTTTTAGTTGGGTTCGTATTTTTACCCGGAGTTTTAGTTGGGTTCGTATTTTTTACCCGGACTTTTTAGTTGGGTTAGTATTTTTGCCCGGAGTTTTAGTTGGGTTCGTATTTTTTACCCGGACTTTTAGTTGGGTTCGTAATTTTACCCGGAGTTTTAGTTGGGTTCGTAATTTTACCCGGAGTTTCACTTGGGTTAGTAATTTTACCCGGACTTTTTAGTTGGGTTCGTATTTTTTACCCGGACTTTTAGTTGGGTTCGTAATTTTACCCGGACTTTTTAGTTGGGTTCGTATTTTTTACCCGGACTTTTAGTTGGGTTCGTAATTTTACCCGGAGTTTTAGTTGGGTTCGTAATTTTACCCGGAGTTTTACTTGGGTTCGTAATTTTACCCGGACTTTTTAGTTGGGTTCGTATTTTTTACCGGGAGTTTTAGTTGGGTTCGTAATTTTACCCGGACTTTTTAGTTGGGTTCGTATTTTTTACCCGGACTTCTAGTTGGGTTCGTAATTTTACCCGGAGTTTTAGTTGGGTTCGTATTTTTTACCCGGAGTTTTAGTTGGGTTCGTATTTTTTACCCGGAGTTTTAGTTGGGTTCGTATTTTTACCCGGAGTTTTAGTTGTGTTGGTAATTTTACCCGGAGTTTTAGTTGGGTTCATATTTTTTACCGGACTTTTTAGTTGGGTTCGTATTTTTTACCCGGAGTTTTAGTTGGGTTCGTATTTTTTATCCGGAGTTTTAGTTGGGTTCGTATTTTTAACCGGAGTTTTAGTTGGGTTCGTATTTTTACCCGGAGTTTTAGTTGGGTTCGTATTTTTTACCCGGACTTTTTAGTTGGGTTAGTATTTTTGCCCGGAGTTTAAGTTGGGTTCGTATTATTTACCCGGAGTTTTAGTTGGGTTCGTATTTTTTACCCGGAGTTTTAGTTGGGTTCGTATTTTTACCCGAAGTTTTAGTTGGGTTCGTATTTTTACCCGGAGTTTTAGTTGGGTTCGTATTTTTACCCGGAGTTTTAGTTGGGTTCGTATTTTTTACCCGGAGTTTTAGTTGGGTTTGTATTTTTACCCGGAGCTTTAGTTGGGTTCGTATTTTTACCCGGAGTTTTAGTTGGGTTCGTATTTTTTACCCGGACTTTTTAGTTGGGTTAGTATTTTTGCCCGGAGTTTTAGTTGAGTTTGTAATTTTACCCGGAGTTTTAGTTGGGTTCGTAATTTTACCCGGACTTTTTAGTTGGGTTCGTAATTTTACCCGGACTTTTTAGTTGGGTTCGTATTTTTTACCCGGAGTTTTAGCTGGGTTCGTAATTTTACCCGGAGTTTTAGTTGGGTTCGTAATTTTACCCGGACTTTTTAGTTGGGTTCGTATTTTTTACCCGGACTTTTAGTTGGGTTCGTAATTTTACCCGGAGTTTTAGTTGGGTTCGTAATTTTACCCGGAGTTTTAGTTGAGTTTGTAATTTTACCCGGAGTTTTAGTTGGGTTCGTAATTTTACCCGGACTTTTTAGTTGGGTTCGTAATTTTACCCGGACTTTTTAGTTGGGTTCGTATTTTTTACCCGGAGTTTTAGTTGGGTTCGTAATTTTACCCGGAGTTTTAGTTGGGTTCGTAATTTTACCCGGACTTGTTAGTTGTGTTGGTAATTTTACCCGGAGTTTTAGTTGGGTTCATATTTTTTACCGGACTTTTTAGTTGGGTTCGTATTTTTTACCCGGAGTTTTAGTTGGGTTCGTAATTTTACCCGGACTTTTCAGTTGGGTTCGTATTTTTTACCCGGACTTTTAGTTGGGTTCGTAATTTTACCCGGGCTTTTTAGTTGGGTTCGTATTTTTTACCCGGACTTTTACTTGGGTTCGTAATTTTACCCGGAGTTTTAGTTGGGTTCGTAATTTTACCCGGAGTTTTACTTGGGTTCGTAATTTTACCCGGACTTTTTAGTTGGGTTCGTATTTTTTACCCGGAGTTTTAGTTGGGTTCGTAATTTTACCCGGACTTTTTAGTTGGGTTCGTATTTTTTGCCCGGACTTTTAGTTGGGTTCGTAATTTTACCCGGAGTTTTAGTTGGGTTCGTATTTTTTACCCGGAGTTTTAGTTGGGTTCGTATTTTTTACCCGGAGTTTTAGTTGGGTTCGTATTTTTACCCGGAGTTTTAGTTGTGTTGGTAATTTTACCCGGAGTTTTAGTTGGGTTCATATTTTTTACCGGTCTTTTTAGTTGGGTTCGTATTTTTTACCCGGAGTTTTAGTTGGGTTCGTATTTTTTATCCGGAGTTTTAGTTGGGTTCGTATTTTTAACCGGAGTTTTAGTTGGGTTCGTATTTTTACCCGGAGTTTTAGTTGGGTTCGTATTTTTTATCCGGAGTTTTAGTTGGGTTCGTATTTTTAACCGGAGTTTTAGTTGGGTTCGTATTTTTACCCGGAGTTTTAGTTGGGTTCGTATTTTTTACCCGGACTTTTTAGTTGTGTTAGTATTTTTGCCCGGAGTTTTAGTTGGGTTCGTATTATTTACCCGGAGTTTTAGTTGGGTTCGTATTTTTTACCCGGAGTTTTAGTTGGGTTCGTATTTTTACCCGGAGTTTTAGTTGGGTTCGTATTTTTACCCGGAGTTTTAGTTGGATTCGTATTTTTACCCGGAGTTTTAGTTGGGTTCGTATTTTTTACCCGGAGTTTTAGTTGGGTTTGTATTTTTACCCGGAGCTTTAGTTGGGTTCGTATTTTTACCCGGAGTTTTAGTTGGGTTCGTATTTTTTACCCGGACTTTTTAGTTGGGTTAGTATTTTTGCCCGGAGTTTTAGTTGAGTTTGTAATTTTACCCGGAGTTTTAGTTGGGTTCGTAATTTTACCCGGACTTTTTAGTTGGGTTCGTAATTTTACCCGGACTTTTTAGTTGGGTTCGTATTTTTTACCCGGAGTTTTAGTTGGGTTCGTAATTTTACCCGGAGTTTTAGTTGGGTTCGTAATTTTACCCGGACTTTTTAGTTGGGTTCGTATTTTTTACCCGGACTTTTAGTTGGGTTCGTAATTTTACCCGGAGTTTTAGTTGGGTTCGTAATTTTACCCGGAGTTTTAGTTGAGATTGTAATTTTACCCGGAATTTTAGTTGGGTTCGTAATTTTACCCGGACTTTTTAGTTGGGTTCGTAATTTTACCCGGACTTTTTAGTTGGGTTAGTATTTTTGCCCGGAGTTTTAGTTGAGTTTGTAATTTTACCCGGAGTTTTAGTTGGGTTCGTAATTTTACCCGGACTTTTTAGTTGGGTTCGTAATTTTACCCGGACTTTTTAGTTGGGTTCGTATTTTTTACCCGGAGTTTTAGTTGGGTTCGTAATTTTACCCGGAGTTTTAGTTGGGTTCGTAATTTTACCCGGACTTTTTAGTGGGGTTCGTATTTTTTACCCGGACTTTTAGTTGGGTTCGTAATTTTACCCGGAGTTTTAGTTGGGTTTGTAATTTTACCCGGAGTTTTAGTTGAGTTTGTAATTTTACCCGGAGTTTTAGTTGGGTTCGTAATTTTACCCGGACTTTTTAGTTGGGTTCGTAATTTTACCCGGACTTTTTAGTTGGGTTCGTATTTTTTACCCGGAGTTTTACTTGGGTTCGTAATTTTACCCGGAGTTTTACTTGGGTTCGTAATTTTACCCGGAGTTTTAGTTGGGTTCGTAATTTTACCCGGAGTTTTAGTTGGGTTCGTAATTTTACCCGGACTTTTTAGTTGGGTTCGTATTTTTTACCCGGACTTTTAGTTGGGTTCGTAATTTTACCCGGAGTTTTAGTTGGGTTCGTAATTTTACCCGGAGTTTTAGTTGAGTTCATAATTTTACCCGGAGTTTTAGTTGGGTTCGTAATTTTACCCGGACTTTTTAGTTGGGTTCGTAATTTTACCCGGACTTTTTAGTTGGGTTCGTATTTTTTACCCGGAGTTTTAGTTGGGTTCGTAATTTTACCCGGAGTTTTAGTTGGGTTCGTAATTTTACCCGGACTTTTTAGTTGGGTTCGTATTTTTTACCCGGACTTTTAGTTGGGTTCGTAATTTTACCCGGAGTTTTTGTTGGGTTCGAATTTTTTACCCGGAGTTTTAGTTGGGTTCGTATTTTTTACCCGGAGTTTTAGTTGGGTTCGTATTTTTACCCATAGTTTTAGTTGTGTTGGTAATTTTACCCGGAGTTTTAGTTGGGTTCATATTTTTTACTCGGAGTTTTAGTTGGGTTCGTATTTTTACCCGGAGTTTTAGTTGGGTTCGTATTTTTACCCGGAGTTTTAGTTGGGTTCGTATTCTTACCCGGAGTTTTAGTTGGGTTCGTATTTTTTACCCGGACTTTTTAGTTGGGTTAGTATTTTTGCCCGGAGTTTTAGTTGGGTTCGTATTTTTTACCCGGACTTTTAGTTGGGTTCGTAATTTTACCCGGAGTTTTAGTTGGGTTCGTAATTTTACCCGGAGTTTCACTTGGGTTAGTAATTTTACCCGGACTTTTTAGTTGGGTTCGTATTTTTTACCCGGACTTTTAGTTGGGTTCGTAATTTTACCCGGACTTTTTAGTTGGGTTCGTATTTTTCACCCGGACTTTTAGTTGGGTTCGTAATTTTACCCGGAGTTTTAGTTGGGTTCGTAATTTTACCCGGAGTTTTACTTGGGTTCGTAATTTTACCCGGACTTTTTAGTTGGGTTCGTATTTTTTACCGGGAGTTTTAGTTGGGTTCGTAATTTTACCCGGACTTTTTAGTTGGGTTCGTATTTTTTACCAGGACTTCTAGTTGGGTTCGTAATTTTACCCGGAGTTTTAGTTGGGTTCGTATTTTTTACCCGGAGTTTTAGTTGGGTTCGTATTTTTTACCCGGAGTTTTAGTTGGGTTCGTATTTTTACCCGGAGTTTTAGTTGTGTTGGTAATTTTACCCGGAGTTTTAGTTGGGTTCATATTTTTTACCGAACTTTTTAGTTGGGTTCGTATTTTTTACCCGGAGTTTTAGTTGGGTTCGTATTTTTTATCCGGAGTTTTAGTTGGGTTCGTATTTTTAACCGGAGTTTTAGTTGGGTTCGTATTTTTACCCGGAGTTTTAGTTGGGTTCGTATTTTTTACCCGGACTTTTTAGTTGGGTTAGTATTTTTGCCCGGAGTTTTAGTTGGGTTCGTATTATTTACCCGGAGTTTTAGTTGGGTTCGTATTTTTTACCCGGAGTTTTAGTTGGGTTCGTATTTTTACCCGAAGTTTTAGTTGGGTTCGTATTTTTACCCGGAGTTTTAGTTGGGTTCGTATTTTTACCCGGAGTTTTAGTTGGGTTCGTATTTTTTACCCGGAGTTTTAGTTGGGTTTGTATTTTTACCCGGAGCTTTAGTTGGGTTCGTATTTTTACCCGGAGTTTTAGTTGGGTTCGTATTTTTTACCCGGACTTTTTAGTTGGGTTAGTATTTTTGCCCGGAGTTTTAGTTGAGTTTGTAATTTTACCCGGAGTTTTAGTTGGGTTCGTAATTTTACCCGGACTTTTTAGTTGGGTTCGTAATTTTACCCGGACTTTTTAGTTGGGTTCGTATTTTTTACCCGGAGTTTTAGCTGGGTTCGTAATTTTACCCGGAGTTTTAGTTGGGTTCGTAATTTTACCCGGACTTTTTAGTTGGGTTCGTATTTTTTACCCGGACTTTTAGTTGGGTTCGTAATTTTACCCGGAGTTTTAGTTGGGTTCGTAATCTTACCCGGAGTTTTAGTTGAGTTTGTAATTTTACCCGGAGTTTTAGTTGGGTTCGTAATTTTACCCGGACTTTTTAGTTGGGTTCGTAATTTTACCCGGACTTTTTAGTTGGGTTCGTATTTTTTACCCGGAGTTTTAGTTGGGTTCGTAATTTTACCCGGAGTTTTAGTTGGGTTCGTAATTTTACCCGGACTTGTTAGTTGTGTTGGTAATTTTACCCGGAGTTTTAGTTGGGTTCATATTTTTTACCGGACTTTTTAGTTGGGATCGTATTTTTTACCCGGAGTTTTAGTTGGGTTCGTATTTTTTACCCGGAGTTTTAGTTGGGTTCGTATTTTTACCCGGAGTTTTAGTTGGGTTCGTATTTTTACCCGGAGTTTTAGTTGGGTTCGTATTTTTTACCCGGACTTTTTAGTTGGGTTAGTAATTTTACCCGGACTTTTTAGTTGGGTTCGTATTTTTTACCCGGACTTTTAGTTGGGTTCGTAATTTTACCCGGAGTTTTAGTTGGGTTCGTAATTTTACCCGGAGTTTTAGTTGGGTTCGTAATTTTACCCGGAGTTTTAGTTGAATTCGTAATTTTACCCGGAGTTTTAGTTGAGTTCGTAATTTTACCCGGACTTTTTAGTTGGGTTCGTAATTTTACCCGGACTTTTTAGTTGGGTTCGTATTTTTTACCCGGAGTTTTAGTTGGGTTCGTAATTTGACCCGGAGTTTTAGTTGGGTTCGTAATTTTACCCGGACTTTTTAGTTGGGTTCGTATTTTTTACCCGGACTTTTAGTTGGGTTCGTAATTTTACCCGGAGTTTTAGTTGGGTTCGAATTTTTTACCCGGAGTTTTAGTTGGGTTCGTATTTTTTACCCGGAGTTTTAGTTGGGTTCGTATTTTTACCCGGAGTTTTAGTTGTGTTGGTAATTTTACCCGGAGTTTTAGTTGGGTTCATATTTTTTACCCGGAGTTTTAGTTGGGTTCGTATTTTTACCCGGAGTTTTAGTTGGGTTCGTATTTTTACCCGGAGTTTTAGTTGGGTTTGTATTTTTTACCCGGACTTTTTAGTTGGGTTAGTATTTTTGCCCGGAGTTTTAGTTGGGTTCGTATTTTTTACCCGGACTTTAGTTGGGTTCGTAATTTTACCCGGAGTTTTAGTTGGGTTCGTAATTTTACCCGGAGTTTCACTTGGGTTCGTAATTTTACCCGGACTTTTTAGTTGGGTTCGTATTTTTTACCCGGACTTTTAGTTGGGTTCGTAATTTTACCCGGACTTTTTAGTTGGGTTCGTATTTTATACCCGGACTTTTAGTTGGGTTCGTAATTTTACCCGGAGTTTTAGTTGGGTTCGTAATTTTACCCGGAGTTTTACTTGGGTTCGTAATTTTACCCGGACTTTTTAGTTGGGTTCGTATTTTTTACCCGGAGTTTTAGTTGGGTTCGTAATTTTACCCGGACTTTTTAGTTGGGTTCGTATTTTTTACCCGGACTTTTAGTTGGGTTCGTAATTTTACCCGGAGTTTTAGTTGGGTTCGTATTTTTTACCCGGAGTTTTAGTTGGGTTCGTATTTTTTACCCGGAGTTTTAGTTGGGTTCGTATTTTTACCCGGAGTTTTAGTTGTGTTGGTAATTTTACCCGGAGTTTTAGTTGGGTTCATATTTTTTACCGGACTTTTTAGTTGGGTTCGTATTTTTTACCCGGAGTTTTAGTTGGGTTCGTATTTTTTATCCGGAGTTTTAGTTGGGTTCGTATTTTTACCCGGAGTTTTAGTTGGGTTCGTATTTTTACCCGGAGTTTTAGTTGGGTTCGTATTTTTTACCCGGACTTTTTAGTTGGGTTAGTATTTTTGCCCGGAGTTTTAGTTGGGTTCGTATTTTTTACCCGGAGTTTTAGTTGGGTTCGTATTTTTTACCCGGAGTTTTAGTTGGGTTCGTATTTTTACCCGGAGTTTTACTTGGGTTCGTATTTTTACCCGGAGTTTTAGTTGGGTTCGTATTTTTTACCCGGAGCTTTAGTTGGGTTCGTATTTTTACCCGGAGTTTTAGTTGGGTTCGTATTTTTTACCCGGACTTTTTAGTTGGGTTAGTATTTTTGCCCGGAGTTTTAATTGGGTTCGTATTTTTTTACCCGGAGTTTTAGTTGGGTTCTAAATGTTACCCGGACTTTTTTGTTTGGTTCGTATTTTTTACCCGGAGTTTTAGTTGGGTTCGTAATTTTACCCGCACTTTTTAGTTGGGTTCGTAATTTTACCCGGAGTTTTAGTTGGGTTCGTGATTTTACCCGGAGTTTTAGTTGGGTTCGTAATTTTACCCGGAGTTTTAGTTGGGTTCGTAATTTTACCCGGAGTTTTAGTTGGGTTCGTAATTTTACCCGGAGTTTTACTTGGGTTCGTAATTTTACCCGGAGTTTTACTTGGGTTCGTAATTTTACCCGGAGTTTTAGTTGGGTTCGTAATTTTACCCGGAGTTTTAGTTGGGTTCGTAATTTTACCCGGACTTTTTAGTTGGGTTCGTATTTTTTACCCGGACTTTTAGTTGGGTTCGTAATTTTACCCGGAGTTTTAGTTGGGTTCGTAATTTTACCCGGAGTTTTAGTTGGGTTCGTAATTTTACCCGGTGTTTTAGTTGGGTTCGTAATTTTACCCAGAGTTTTACTTGGGTTCGTAATTTTACCCGGAGTTTTACTTGGGTTCGTAATTTTACCCGGAGTTTTAGTTGGGTTCGTAATTTTACCCGGAGTTTTAGTTGGGTTCGTAATTTTACCCGGGCCTTTTAGTTGGGTTCGTATTTTTTACCCGGACTTTTAGTTGGGTTCGTATTTTTGCCCGGAATTTTAGTTGGGTTCGTATTATTTACCCGGAGTTTTAGTTGGGTTCGTATTTTTTACCCGGAGTTTTAGTTGGGTTCGTATTTTTACCCGGAGTTTTAGTTGGGTTCGTATTTTTACCCGGAGTTTTAGTTGGGTTCGTATTTTTACCCGGAGTTTTAGTTGGGTTCGTATTTTTTACCCGGAGTTTTAGTTGGGTTTGTATTTTTACCCGGAGCTTTAGTTGGGTTCGTATTTTTACCCGGAGTTTTAGTTGGGTTCATATTTTTTACCCGGACTTTTTAGTTGGGTTAGTATTTTTGCCCGGAGTTTTAGTTGAGTTTGTAATTTTACCCGGAGTTTTAGTTGGGTTCGTAATTTTACCCGGACTTTTTAGTTGGGTTCGTAATTTTACCCGGACTTTTTAGTTGGGTTCGTATTTTTTACCCGGAGTTTTAGTTGGGTTCGTAATTTTACCCGGAGTTTTAGTTGGGTTCGTAATTTTACCCGGACTTTTTAGTTGGGTTCGTATTTTTTACCCGGACTTTTAGTTGGGTTCGTAATTTTACCCGGAGTTTTAGTTGGGTTCGTAATTTTACCCGGAGTTTTAGTTGAGTTTGTAATTTTACCCGGAGTTTTAGTTGGGTTCGTAATTTTACCCGGACTTTTTAGTTGGGTTCGTAATTTTACCCGGACTTTTTAGTTGGGTTCATATTTTTTACCCGGAGTTTTAGTTGGGTTCGTAATTTTACCCGGAGTTTTAGTTGGGTTCGTAATTTTACCCGGACTTGTTAGTTGTGTTGGTAATTTTACCCGGAGTTTTAGTTGGGTTCATATTTTTTACCGGACTTTTTAGTTGGGTTCGTATTTTTTACCCGGAGTTTTAGTTGGGTTCGTATTTTTTACCCGGAGTTTTAGTTGGGTTCGTATTTTTACCCGGAGTTTTAGTTGGGTTCGTATTTTTACCCGGAGTTTTAGTTGGGTTCGTATTTTTTACCCGGACTTTTTGGTTGGGTTAGTAATTTTACCCGGACTTTTTAGTTGGGTTCGTATTTTTTACCCGGACTTTTAGTTGGGTTCGTAATTTTACCCGGAGTTTTAGTTGGGTTCGTAATTTTACCCGGAGTTTTAGTTGGGTTCGTAATTTTACCCGGAGTTTTAGTTGAATTCGTAATTTTACCCGGAGTTTTAGTTGAGTTCGTAATTTTACCCGGACTTTTTAGTTGGGTTCGTAATTTTACCCGGACTTTTTAGTTGGGTTCGTATTTTTTACCCGGAGTTTTAGTTGGGTTCGTAATTTGACCCGGAGTTTTAGTTGGGTTCGTAATTTTACCCGGACTTTTTAGTTGGGTTCGTATTTTTTACCCGGACTTTTAGTTGGGTTCGTAATTTTACCCTGAGTTTTAGTTGGGTTCGAATTTTTTACCCGGAGTTTTACTTGGGTTCGTATTTTTTACCCGGAGTTTTAGTTGGGTTCGTATTTTTACCCGGAGTTTTAGTTGTGTTGGTAATTTTACCCGGAGTTTTAGTTGGGTTCATATTTTTTACCCGGAGTTTTAGTTGGGTTCGTATTTTTACCCGGAGTTTTAGTTGGGTTCGTATTTTTACCCGGAGTTTTAGTTGGGTTCGTATTTTTTACCCGGACTTTTTAGTTGGGTTAGTATTTTTGCCCGGAGTTTTAGTTGGGTTCGTATTTTTTACCCGGACTTTTAGTTGGGTTCGTAATTTTACCCGGAGTTTTAGTTGGGTTCGTAATTTTACCCGGAGTTTCACTTAGGTTCGTAATTTTACCCGGACTTTTTAGTTGGGTTCGTATTTTTTACCCGGACTTTTAGTTGGGTTCGTAATTTTACCCGGACTTTTTAGTTGGGTTCGTATTTTATACCCGGACTTTTAGTTGGGTTCGTAATTTTACCCGGAGTTTTAGTTGGGTTCGTAATTTTACCCGGAGTTTTACTTGGGTTCGTAATCTTACCCGGACTTTTTAGTTGGGTTCGTATTTTTTACCCGGAGTTTTAGTTGGGTTCGTAATTTTACCCGGACTTTTTAGTTGGGTTCGTATTTTTTACCCGGACTTTTAGTTGGGTTCGTAATTTTACCCGGAGTTTTAGTTGGGTTCGTATTTTTTACCCGGAGTTTTAGTTGGGTTCGTATTTTTTACCCGGAGTTTTAGTTGGGTTCGTATTTTTACCCGGAGTTTTAGTTGTGTTGGTAATTTTACCCGGAGTTTTAGTTGGGTTCATATTTTTTACCGGACTTTTTAGTTGGGTTCGTATTTTTTACCCGGAGTTTTAGTTGGGTTCGTATTTTTTATCCGGAGTTTTAGTTGGGTTCGTATTTTTACCCGGAGTTTTAGTTGGGTTCGTATTTTTACCCGGAGTTTTAGTTGGGTTCGTATTTTTTACCCGGACTTTTTAGTTGGGTTAGTATTTTTGCCCGGAGTTTTAGTTGGGTTCGTATTTTTTACCCGGAGTTTTAGTTGGGTTCGTATTTTTTACCCGGAGTTTTAGTTGGGTTCGTATTTTTACCCGGAGTTTTACTTGGGTTCGTATTTTTACCCGGAGTTTTAGTTGGGTTCGAATTTTTTACCCGGAGCTTTAGTTGGGTTCGTATTTTTACCCGGAGTTTTAGTTGGGTTCGTATTTTTACCCGGACTTTTTAGTTGGGTTAGTATTTTTGCCCGGAGTTTTAATTGGGTTCGTATTTTTTTACCCGGAGTTTTAGTTGGGTTCTAAATGTTAGCCGGACTTTTTTGTTTGGTTCGTATTTTTTACCCGGAGTTTTAGTTGGGTTCGTAATTTTACCCGCACTTTTTAGTTGGGTTCGTAATTTTACCCGGAGTTTTAGTTGGGTTCGTAATTTTACCCGGAGTTTTAGTTGGGTTCGTAATTTTACCCGGAGTCTTGAGTTAATAGTTGGGTTCGTATTTTTACCCGGACTTTTAGTTGGGTTCGTAATTTTACCCGGTGTTTTAGTTGGGTTCGTCATTTTACCCGGAGTTTTAGTTGGGTTCGTAATTTTACCCGGAGTTTTACTTGGGTTCGTAATTTTACCCGGAGTTTTACTTGGGTTCGTAATTTTACCCGGAGTTTTAGTTGCGTTCGTAATTTTACCCGGAGTTTTAGTTGGGTTCGTAATTTTACCCGGACTTGTTAGTTGTGTTGGTAATTTTACCCGGAGTTTTAGTTGGGTTCATATTTTTTACCGGACTTTTTAGTTGGGTTCGTATTTTTTACCCGGAGTTTTAGTTGGGTTCGTATTTTTTACCCGGAGTTTTAGTTGGGTTCGTATTTTTACCCGGAGTTTTAGTTGGGTTCGTATTTTTACCCGGAGTTTTAGTTGGGTTCGTATTTTTTACCCGGACTTTTTGGTTGGGTTAGTAATTTTACCCGGACTTTTTAGTTGGGTTCGTATTTTTTACCCGGACTTTTAGTTGGGTTCGTAATTTTACCCGGAGTTTTAGTTGGGTTCGTAATTTTACCCGGAGTTTTAGTTGGGTTCGTAATTTTACCCGGAGTTTTAGTTGAATTCGTAATTTTACCCGGAGTTTTAGTTGAGTTCGTAATTTTACCCGGACTTTTTAGTTGGGTTCGTAATTTTACCCGGACTTTTTAGTTGGGTTCGTATTTTTTACCCGGAGTTTTAGTTGGGTTCGTAATTTGACCCGGAGTTTTAGTTGGGTTCGTAATTTTACCCGGACTTTTTAGTTGGGTTCGTATTTTTTACCAGGACTTTTAGTTGGGTTCGTAATTTTACCCGGAGTTTTAGTTGGGTTCGAATTTTTTACCCGGAGTTTTAGTTGGGTTCGTATTTTTTACCCGGAGTTTTAGTTGGGTTCGTATTTTTACCCGGAGTTTTAGTTGTGTTGGTAATTTTACCCGGAGTTTTAGTTGGGTTCATATTTTTTACCCGGAGTTTTAGTTCGGTTCGTATTTTTACCCGGAGTTTTAGTTGGGTTCGTATTTTTACCCGGAGTTTTAGTTGGGTTCGTATTTTTTACCCGGACTTTTTAGTTGGGTTAGTATTTTTGCCCGGAGTTTTAGTTGGGTTCGTATTTTTTACCCGGACTTTTAGTTGGGTTCGTAATTTTACCCGGAGTTTTAGTTGGGTTCGTAATTTTACCCGGAGTTTCACTTGGGTTCGTAATTTTACCCGGACTTTTTAGTTGGGTTCGTATTTTTTACCCGGACTTTTAGTTGGGTTCGTAATTTTACCCGGACTTTTTAGTTGGGTTCGTATTTTATACCCGGACTTTTAGTTGGGTTCGTAATTTTACCCGGAGTTTTAGTTGGGTTCGTAATTTTACCCGGAGTTTTACTTGGGTTCGTAATCTTACCCGGACTTTTTAGTTGGGTTCGTATTTTTTACCCGGAGTTTTAGTTGGGTTCGTAATTTTACCCGGACTTTTTAGTTGGGTTCGTATTTTTTACCCGGACTTTTAGTTGGGTTCGTAATTTTACCCGGAGTTTTAGTTGGGTTCGTATTTTTTACCCGGAGTTTTAGTTGGGTTCGTATTTTTTACCCGGAGTTTTAGTTGGGTTCGTATTTTTACCCGGAGTTTTAGTTGTGTTGGTAATTTTACCCGGAGTTTTAGTTGGGTTCATATTTTTTACCGGACTTTTTAGTTGGGTTCGTATTTTTTACCCGGAGTTTTAGTTGGGTTCGTATTTTTTATCCGGAGTTTTAGTTGGGTTCGTATTTTTACCCGGAGTTTTAGTTGGGTTCGTATTTTTACCCGGAGTTTTAGTTGGGTTCGTATTTTTTACCCGGACTTTTTAGTTGGGTTAGTATTTTTGCCCGGAGTTTTAGTTGGGTTCGTATTTTTTACCCGGAGTTTTAGTTGGGTTCGTATTTTTTACCCGGAGTTTTAGTTGGGTTCGTATTTTTACCCGGAGTTTTACTTGGGTTCGTATTTTTACCCGGAGTTTTAGTTGGGTTCGTATTTTTTACCCGGAGCTTTAGTTGGGTTCGTATTTTTACCCGGAGTTTTAGTTGGGGTCGTATTTTTACCCGGACTTTTTAGTTGGGTTAGTATTTTTGCCCGGAGTTTTAATTGGGTTCGTATTTTTTTACCCGGAGTTTTAGTTGGGTTCTAAATGTTACCCGGACTTTTTTGTTTGGTTCGTATTTTTTACCCGGAGTTTTAGTTGGGTTCGTAATTTTACCCGCACTTTTTAGTTGGGTTCGTAATTTTACCCGGAGTTTTAGTTGGGTTCGTAATTTTACCCGGAGTTTCACTTGGGTTCGTAATTTTACCCGGACTTTTTAGTTGGGTTCGTATTTTTTACCCGGACTTTTAGTTGGGTTCGTAATTTTACCCGGACTTTTTAGTTGGGTTCGTATTTTATACCCGGACTTTTAGTTGGGTTCGTAATTTTACCCGGAGTTTTAGTTGGGTTCGTAATTTTACCCGGAGTTTTACTTGGGTTCGTAATCTTACCCGGACTTTTTAGTTGGGTTCGTATTTTTTACCCGGACTTTTAGTTGGGTTCGTAATTTTACCCGGACTTTTTAGTTGGGTTCGTATTTTATACCCGGACTTTTAGTTGGGTTCGTAATTTTACCCGGAGTTTTAGTTGGGTTCGTAATTTTACCCGGAGTTTTACTTGGGTTCGTAATCTTACCCGGACTTTTTAGTTGGGTTCGTATTTTTTACCCGGAGTTTTAGTTGGGTTCGTAATTTTACCCGGACTTTTTAGTTGGGTTCGTATTTTTTACCCGGACTTTTAGTTGGGTTCGTAATTTTACCCGGAGTTTTAGTTGGGTTCGTATTTTTTACCCGGAGTTTTAGTTGGGTTCGTATTTTTTACCCGGAGTTTTAGTTGGGTTCGTATTTTTACCCGGAGTTTTAGTTGTGTTGGTAATTTTACCCGGAGTTTTAGTTGGGTTCATATTTTTTACCGGACTTTTTAGTTGGGTTCGTATTTTTTACCCGGAGTTTTAGTTGGGTTCGTATTTTTTATCCGGAGTTTTAGTTGGGTTCGTATTTTTACCCGGAGTTTTAGTTGGGTTCGTATTTTTACCCGGAGTTTTAGTTGGGTTCGTATTTTTTACCCGGACTTTTTAGTTGGGTTAGTATTTTTGCCCGGAGTTTTAGTTGGGTTCGTATTTTTTACCCGGAGTTTTAGTTGGGTTCGTATTTTTTACCCGGAGTTTTAGTTGGGTTCGTATTTTTACCCGGAGTTTTACTTGGGTTCGTATTTTTACCCGGAGTTTTAGTTGGGTTCGTATTTTTTACCCGGAGCTTTAGTTGGGTTCGTATTTTTACCCGGAGTTTTAGTTGGGTTCGTATTTTTACCCGGACTTTTTAGTTGGGTTAGTATTTTTGCCCGGAGTTTTAATTGGGTTCGTATTTTTTTACCCGGAGTTTTAGTTGGGTTCTAAATGTTACCCGGACTTTTTTGTTTGGTTCGTATTTTTTACCCGGAGTTTTAGTTGGGTTCGTAATTTTACCCGCACTTTTTAGTTGGGTTCGTAATTTTACCCGGAGTTTTAGTTGGGTTCGTAATTTTACCCGGAGTTTTAGTTGGGTTCGTAATTTTACCCGGAGTTTTAGTTGGGTTCGTAATTTTACCCGGAGTTTTAGTTGGGTTCGTAATTTTACCCGGAGTTTTACTTGGGTTCGTA
Source organism: Melinopterus prodromus (assembly GCA_964023965.1). NCBI lineage: Eukaryota > Metazoa > Arthropoda > Insecta > Coleoptera > Scarabaeidae > Melinopterus > Melinopterus prodromus. Next base: position 177,797 of record CAXIES010000311.1, read on the forward strand.
ATTTTACCCGGAGTTTTACTTGGGTTCGTAATTTTACCCGGAGTTTTAGTTGGGTTCGTAATTTTACCCGGAGTTTTAGTTGGGTTCGTAATTTTACCCGGACTTTTTAGTTGGGTTCGTATTTTTTACCCGGACTTTTAGTTGGGTTCGTAATTTTACCCGGAGTTTTAGTTGGGTTCGTAATTTTACCCGGAGTTTTAGTTGGGTTCGTAATTTTACCCGGTGTTTTAGTTGGGTTCGTAATTTTACCCAGAGTTTTACTTGGGTTCGTAATTTTACCCGGAGTTTTACTTGGGTTCGTAATTTAACCCGGAGTTTTAGTTGGGTTCGTAATTTTACCCGGAGTTTTAGTTGGGTTCGTAATTTTACCCGGACTTTTTAGTTGGGTTCGTATTTTTTACCCGGACTTTTAGTTGGGTTCGTAATTTTACCCGGAGTTTTAGTTGGGTTCGTAATTTTACCCGGAGTTTTAGTTGAGTTCGTAATTTTACCCGGAGTTTTAGTTGGGTTCGTATTTTTACCCGGAGTTTTAGTTGTGTTGGTAATTTTACCCGGAGTTTTAGTTGGGTTCATATTTTTTACCCGGAGTTTTAGTTGGGTTCGTATTTTTACCCGGAGTTTTAGTTGGGTTCGTATTTTTACCCGGAGTTTTAGTTGGGTTCGTATTTTTTACCCGGACTTTTTAGTTGGGTTAGTATTTTTGCCCGGAGTTTTAGTTGGGTTCGTATTTTTTACCCGGACTTTTAGTTGGGTTCGTAATTTTACCCGGAGTTTTAGTTGGGTTCGTAATTTTACCCGGAGTTTCACTTGGGTTCGTAATTTTACCCGGACTTTTTAGTTGGGTTCGTATATTTTACCCGGACTTTTAGTTGGGTTCGTAATTTTACCCGGACTTTTTAGTTGGGTTCGTATTTTATACCCGGACTTTTAGTTGGGTTCGTAATTTTACCCGGAGTTTTAGTTGGGTTCGTAATTTTACCCGGAGTTTTACTTGGGTTCGTAATTTTACCCGGACTTTTTAGTTGGGTTCGTATTTTTTACCCGGAGTTGTAGTTGGGTTCGTAATTTTACCCGGACTTTTTAGTTGGGTTCGTATTTTTTACCCGGACTTTTAGTTGGGTTCGTAATTTTACCCGGAGTTTTAGTTGGGTTCGTATTTTTTACCCGGAGTTTTAGTTGGGTTCGTATTTTTTACCCGGAGTTTTAGTTGGGTTCGTATTTTTACCCGGAGTTTTAGTTGTGTTGGTAATTTTACCCGGAGTTTTAGTTGGGTTCATATTTTTTACCGGACTTTTTAGTTGGGTTCGTATTTTTTACCCGGAGTTTTAGTTGGGTTCGTATTTTTTATCCGGAGTTTTAGTTGGGTTCGTATTTTTACCCGGAGTTTTAGTTGGGTTCGTATTTTTACCCGGAGTTTTAGTTGGGTTCGTAGTTTTTACCCGGACTTTTTAGTTGGGTTAGTATTTTTGCCCGGAGTTTTAGTTGGGTTCGTATTTTTTACCCGGAGTTTTAGTTGGGTTCGTATTTTTTACCCGGAGTTTTAGTTGGGTTCGTATTTTTACCCGGAGTTTTACTTGGGTTCGTATTTTTACCCGGAGTTTTAGTTGGGTTCGTATTTTTTACCCGGAGCTTTAGTTGGGTTCGTATTTTTACCCGGAGTTTTAGTTGGGTTCGTATTTTTTACCCGGACTTTTTAGTTGGGTTAGTATTTTTGCCCGGAGTTTTAATTGGGTTCGTATTTTTTTACCCGGAGTTTTAGTTGGGTTCTAAATGTTACCCGGACTTTTTTGTTTGGTTCGTATTTTTTACCCGGAGTTTTAGTTGGGTTCGTAATTTTACCCGCACTTTTTAGTTGGGTTCGTAATTTTACCCGGAGTTTTAGTTGGGTTCGTAATTTTACCCGGAGTTTTAGTTGGGTTCGTAATTTTACCCGGAGTTTTAGTTGGGTTCGTAATTTTACCCGGAGTTTTAGTTGGGTTCGTAATTTTACCCGGAGTTTTACTTGGGTTCGTAATTTTACCCGGAGTTTTACTTGGGTTCGTAATTTTACCCGGAGTTTTAGTTGGGTTCGTAATTTTACCCGGAGTTTTAGTTGGGTTCGTAATTTTACCCGGACTTTTTAGTTGGGTTCGTATTTTTTACCCGGACTTTTAGTTGGGTGCGTAATTTTACCCGGAGTTTTAGTTGGGTTCGTAATTTTACCCGGAGTTTTAGTTGGGTTCGTAATTTTACCCGGTGTTTTAGTTGGGTTCGTAATTTTACCCAGAGTTTTACTTGGGTTCGTAATTTTACCCGGAGTTTTACTTGGGTTCGTAATTTTACCCGGAGTTTTAGTTGGGTTCGTAATTTTACCCGGAGTTTTAGTTGGGTTCGTAATTTTACCCGGACTTTTTAGTTGGGTTCGTATTTTTTACCCGGACTTTTAGTTGGGTTCGTATTTTTTACCCGGAGTTTTAGTTGGGTTCGTATTTTTACCCGGAGTTTTAGTTGTGTTGGTAATTTTACCCGGAGTTTTAGTTGGGTTCATATTTTTTACCCGGAGTTTTAGTTGGGTTCGTATTTTTACCCGGAGTTTTAGTTGGGTTCGTATTTTTACCCGGAGTTTTAGTTGGGTTCGTATTTTTTACCCGGACTTTTTAGTTGGGTTAGTATTTTTGCCCGGAGTTTTAGTTGGGTTCGTATTTTTTACCCGGACTTTTAGTTGGGTTCGTAATTTTACCCGGAGTTTTAGTTGGGTTCGTAATTTTACCCGGAGTTTCACTTGGGTTCGTAATTTTACCCGGACTTTTTAGTTGGGTTCGTATTTTTTACCCGGACTTTTAGTTGGGTTCGTAATTTTACCCGGACTTTTTAGTTGGGTTCGTATTTTATACCCGGACTTTTAGTTGGGTTCGTAATTTTACCCGGAGTTTTAGTTGGGTTCGTAATTTTACCCGGAGTTTTACTTGGGTTCGTAATCTTACCCGGACTTTTTAGTTGGGTTCGTATTTTTTACCCGGAGTTTTAGTTGGGTTCGTAATTTTACCCGGACTTTTTAGTTGGGTTCGTATTTTTTACCCGGACTTTTAGTTGGGTTCGTAATTTTACCCGGAGTTTTAGTTGGGTTCGTATTTTTTACCCGGAGTTTTAGTTGGGTTCGTATTTTTTACCCGGAGTTTTAGTTGGGTTCGTATTTTTACCCGGAGTTTTAGTTGTGTTGGTAATTTTACCCGGAGTTTTAGTTGGGTTCATATTTTTTACCGGACTTTTTAGTTGGGTTCGTATTTTTTACCCGGAGTTTTAGTTGGGTTCGTATTTTTTATCCGGAGTTTTAGTTGGGTTCGTATTTTTACCCGGAGTTTTAGTTGGGTTCGTATTTTTACACGGAGTTTTAGTTGGGTTCGTATTTTTTACCCGGACTTTTTAGTTGGGTTAGTATTTTTGCCCGGAGTTTTAGTTGGGTTCGTATTTTTTACCCGGAGTTTTAGTTGGGTTCGTATTTTTTACCCGGAGTTTTAGTTGGGTTCGTATTTTTACCCGGAGTTTTACTTGGGTTCGTATTTTTACCCGGAGTTTTAGTTGGGTTCGTATTTTTTACCCGGAGCTTTAGTTGGGTTCGTATTTTTACCCGGAGTTTTAGTTGGGTTCATATTTTTACCCGGACTTTTTAGTTGGGTTAGTATTTTTGCCCGGAGTTTTAATTGGGTTCGTATTTTTTTACCCGGAGTTTTAGTTGGGTTCTAAATGTTACCCGGACTTTTTTGTTTGGTTCGTATTTTTTACCCGGAGTTTTAGTTGGGTTCGTAATTTTACCCGCACTTTTTAGTTGGGTTCGTAATTTTACCCGGAGTTTTAGTTGGGTTCGTAATTTTACCCGGAGTTTTAGTTGGGTTCGTAATTTTACCCGGAGTTTTAGTTGGGTTCGTAATTTTACCCGGAGTTTTAGTTGGGTTCGTAATTTTACCCGGAGTTTTACTTGGGTTCGTAATTTTACCCGGAGTTTTACTTGGGTTCGTAATTTTACCCGGAGTTTTAGTTGGGTTCGTAATTTTACCCGGAGTTTTAGTTGGGTTCGTAATTTTACCCGGACTTTTTAGTTGGGTTCGTATTTTTTACCCGGACTTTTAGTTGGGTTCGTAATTTTACCCGGAGTTTTAGTTGGGTTCGTAATTTTACCCGGAGTTTTAGTTGGGTTCGTAATTTTACCCGGTGTTTTAGTTGGGTTCGTAATTTTACCCAGAGTTTTACTTGGGTTCGTAATTTTACCCGGAGTTTTACTTGGGTTCGTAATTTTACCCGGAGTTTTAGTTGGGTTCGTAATTTTACCCGGAGTTTTAGTTGGGTTCGTAATTTTACCCGGACTTTTTAGTTGGGTTCGTATTTTTTACCCGGACTTTTAGTTGGGTTCGTAATTTTACCCGGAGTTTTAGTTGGGTTCGTAATTTTACCCGGAGTTTTAGTTGAGTTCGTAATTTTACCCGGAGTTTTAGTTGGGTTCGTATTTTTACCCGGAGTTTTAGTTGTGTTGGTAATTTTACCCGGAGTTTTAGTTGGGTTCATATTTTTTACCCGGAGTTTTAGTTGGGTTCGTATTTTTACCCGGAGTTTTAGTTGGGTTCGTATTTTTACCCGGAGTTTTAGTTGGGTTCGTATTTTTTACCCGGACTTTTTAGTTGGGTTAGTATTTTTGCCCGGAGTTTTAGTTGGGTTCGTATTTTTTACCCGGACTTTTAGTTGGGTTCGTAATTTTACCCGGAGTTTTAGTTGGGTTCGTAATTTTACCCGGAGTTTCACTTGGGTTCGTAATTTTACCCGGACTTTTTAGTTGGGTTCGTAATTTTTACCCGGACTTTTAGTTGGGTTCGTAATTTTACCCGGACTTTTTAGTTGGGTTCGTATTTTATACCCGGACTTTTAGTTGGGTTCGTAATTTTACCCGGAGTTTTAGTTGGGTTCGTAATTTTACCCGGAGTTTTACTTGGGTTCGTAATTTTACCCGGACTTTTTAGTTGGGTTCGTATTTTTTACCCGGAGTTGTAGTTGGGTTCGTAATTTTACCCGGACTTTTTAGTTGGGTTCGTATTTTTTACCCGGACTTTTAGTTGGGTTCGTAATTTTACCCGGAGTTTTAGTTGGGTTCGTATTTTTTACCCGGAGTTTTAGTTGGGTTCGTATTTTTTACCCGGAGTTTTAGTTGGGTTCGTATTTTTACCCGGAGTTTTAGTTGTGTTGGTAATTTTACCCGGAGTTTTAGTTGGGTTCATATTTTTTACCGGACTTTTTAGTTGGGTTCGTATTTTTTACCCGGAGTTTTAGTTGGGTTCGTATTTTTTATCCGGAGTTTTAGTTGGGTTCGTATTTTTACCCGGAGTTTTAGTTGGGTTCGTATTTTTACCCGGAGTTTTAGTTGGGTTCGTAGTTTTTACCCGGACTTTTTAGTTGGGTTAGTATTTTTGCCCGGAGTTTTAGTTGGGTTCGTATTTTTTACCCGGAGTTTTAGTTGGGTTCGTATTTTTTACCCGGAGTTTTAGTTGGGTTCGTATTTTTACCCGGAGTTTTACTTGGGTTCGTATTTTTACCCGGAGTTTTAGTTGGGTTCGTATTTTTTACCCGGAGCTTTAGTTGGGTTCGTATTTTTACCCGGAGTTTTAGTTGGGTTCGTATTTTTTACCCGGACTTTTTAGTTGGGTTAGTATTTTTGCCCGGAGTTTTAATTGGGTTCGTATTTTTTTACCCGGAGTTTTAGTTGGGTTCTAAATGTTACCCGGACTTTTTTGTTTGGTTCGTATTTTTTACCCGGAGTTTTAGTTGGGTTCGTAATTTTACCCGCACTTTTTAGTTGGGTTCGTAATTTTACCCGGAGTTTTAGTTGGGTTCGTAATTTTACCCGGAGTTTTAGTTGGGTTCGTAATTTTACCCGGAGTTTTAGTTGGGTTCGTAATTTTACCCGGAGTTTTAGTTGGGTTCGTAATTTTACCCGGAGTTTTACTTGGGTTCGTAATTTTACCCGGAGTTTTACTTGGGTTCGTAATTTTACCCGGAGTTTTAGTTGGGTTCGTAATTTTACCCTGAGTTTTAGTTGGGTTCGTAATTTTACCCGGACTTTTTAGTTGGGTTCGTATTTTTTACCCGGACTTTTAGTTGGGTTCGTAATTTTACCCGGAGTTTTAGTTGGGTTCGTAATTTTACCCGGAGTTTTAGTTGGGTTCGTAATTTTACCCGGTGTTTTAGTTGGGTTCGTAATTTTACCCAGAGTTTTACTTGGGTTCGTAATTTTACCCGGAGTTTTACTTGGGTTCGTAATTTTACCCGGAGTTTTAGTTGGGTTCGTAATTTTACCCGGAGTTTTAGTTGGGTTCGTAATTTTACCCGGACTTTTTAGTTGGGTTCGTATTTTTTACCCGGACTTTTAGTTGGGTTCGTAATTTTACCCGGAGTTTTAGTTGGGTTCGTAATTTTACCCGGAGTTTTAGTTGAGTTCGTAATTTTACCCGGAGTTTTAGTTGGGTTCGTAATTTTACCCGGACTTTTTAGTTGGGTTCGTAATTTTACCCGGACTTTTTAGTTGGGATCGTATTTTTTACCCGGAGTTTTAGTTGGGTTCGTAATTTTACCCGGAGTTTTAGTTGGGTTCGTAATTTTACCCGGAGTTTTAGTTGGGTTCGTAATTTTACCTGGACTTTTTAGTTGGGTTCGTATTTTTTACCCGGACTTTTAGTTGGGTTAGTAATTTTACCCGGAGTTTTAGTTGGGTTCGTAATTTTACCCGGAGTTTTAGTTGGGTTCGTAATTTTACCCGGTGTTTTAGTTGGGTTCGTAATTTTACCCAGAGTTTTACTTGGGTTCGTAATTTTACCCGGAGTTTTACTTGGGTTCGTAATTTTACCCAGAGTTTTAGTTGGGTTCGTAATTTTACCCGGAGTTTTAGTTGGGTTCGTAATTTTACCCGGACTTTTTAGTTGGGTTCGTATTTTTTACCCGGACTTTTAGTTGGGTTCGTAATTTTACCCGGAGTTTTAGTTGGGTTCGTAATTTTACCCGGAGTTTTAGTTGAGTTCGTAATTTTACCCGGAGTTTTAGTTGGGTTCGTAATTTTACCCGGACTTTTTAGTTGGGTTCGTAATTTTACCCGGACTTTTTAGTTGGGTTCGTATTTTTACCCGGAGTTTTAGTTGGGTTCGTAATTTTACCCGGAGTTTTAGTTGGGTTCGTAATTTTACCCGGACTTTTTAGTTGGGTTCGTATTTTTTACCCGGACTTTTAGTTGGGTTCGTAGTTTTACCTGGAGTTTTAGTTGGGTTCGTAATTTTACCCGGAGTTTTAGTTGAGTTCGTAATTTTACCCGGAGTTTTAGTTGGGTTCGTAATTTTACCCGGACTTTTTAGTTGGGTTCGTAATTTTACCCGGACTTTTTAGTTGGGTTCGTAATTTTACCCGGACTTTTTAGTTGGGTTCGTAATTTTACCCGGAGTTTTAGTTGGGTTCGTAATTTTACCCGGACTTTTTAGTTGGGTTCGAATTTTTTACCCGGACTTTTAGTTGGGTTCATAATTTTACCCGGAGTTTTAGTTGGGTTCGTAATTTTACCCGGAGTTTTAGTTGGGTTCGTAGTTTTACCCGGAGTCTTGAATTACCCGGACTTTTTAGTTGGGTTCGTAATTTTACCCGGAGTTTTAGTTGAGTTCGTAATTTTACCCGGAGTTTTAGTTGGGTTCGTAATTTTACCCGGAGTTTTAGTTGGGTTCATATTTTTTACCGGACTTTTTAGTTGGGTTCGTATTTTTTACCCGGAGTTTTAGTTGGGTTCGTATTTTTTACCCGGAGTTTTAGTTGGGTTCGTATTTTTACCCGGAGTTTTAGTTGGGTTCGTATTTTTACCCGGAGTTTTAGTTGGGTTCGTATTTTTTACCCGGACTTTTTAGTTGGGTTAGTATTTTTGCCCGGAGTTTTAGTTGGGTTCGTATTTTTTAGCCGGAGTTTTAGTTGGGTTCGTATTTTTTACCCGGAGTTTTAGTTGGGTTCGTATTTTTACCCGGAGTTTTAGTTGGGTTCGTATTTTTACCCGGAGTTTTAGTTGGGTTCGTATTTTTTACCCGGAGTTTTAGTTGGGTTCGTATTTTTACCCGGAGTTTTAGTTGGGTTCGTAATTTTACCCGGACTTTTTAGTTGGGTTCGAATTTTTTACCCGGACTTTTACTTGGGTTCGTAATTTTACCCGGACTTTTTAGTTGGGTTCGTATTTTTTACCCGGACTTTTAGTTGGGTTCGTAATTTTACCCGGAGTTTTAGTTGGGTTCGTAATTTTACCCGGAGTTTTAGTTGGGTTCGTAATTTTACCCGGAGTCTTGAGTTAATAGTTGGGTTCGTATTTTTACCCGGACTTTTAGTTGGGTTCGTAATTTTACCCGGAGTTTTAGTTGGGTTCGTAATTTTACCCGGAGTTTTAGTTGGGTTCGTAATTTTACCCGGAGTTTTAGTTGGGTTCGTAATTTTACCCGGAGTTTTAGTTGGGTTCGTAATTTTACCCGGAGTTTTACTTGGGTTCGTAATTTTACCCGGAGTTTTACTTGGGTTCGTAATTTTACCCGGAGTTTTAGTTGGGTTCGTAATTTTACCCTGAGTTTTAGTTGGGTTCGTAATTTTACCCGGACTTTTTAGTTGGGTTCGTATTTTTTACCCGGACTTTTAGTTGGGTTCGTAATTTTACCCGGAGTTTTAGTTGGGTTCGTAATTTTACCCGGAGTTTTAGTTGGGTTCGTAATTTTACCCGGTGTTTTAGTTGGGTTCGTAATTTTACCCAGAGTTTTACTTGGGTTCGTAATTTTACCCGGAGTTTTACTTGGGTTCGTAATTTTACCCGGAGTTTTAGTTGGGTTCGTAATTTTACCCGGAGTTTTAGTTGGGTTCGTAATTTTACCCGGACTTTTTAGTTGGGTTCGTATTTTTTACCCGGACTTTTAGTTGGGTTCGTAATTTTACCCGGAGTTTTAGTTGGGTTCGTAATTTTACCCGGAGTTTTAGTTGAGTTCGTAATTTTACCCGGAGTTTTAGTTGGGTTCGTAATTTTACCCGGACTTTTTAGTTGGGTTCGTAATTTTACCCGGACTTTTTAGTTGGGTTCGTATTTTTTACCCGGAGTTTTAGTTGGGTTCGTAATTTTACCCGGAGTTTTAGTTGGGTTCGTAATTTTACCCGGAGTTTTAGTTGGGTTCGTAATTTTACCCGGACTTTTTAGTTGGGTTCGTATTTTTTACCCGGACTTTTAGTTGGGTTAGTAATTTTACCCGGAGTTTTAGTTGGGTTCGTAATTTTACCCGGAGTTTTAGTTGGGTTCGTAATTTTACCCGGTGTTTTAGTTGGGTTCGTAATTTTACCCAGAGTTTTACTTGGGTTCGTAATTTTACCCGGAGTTTTACTTGGGTTCGTAATTTTACCCAGAGTTTTAGTTGGGTTCGTAATTTTACCCGGAGTTTTAGTTGGGTTCGTAATTTTACCCGGACTTTTTAGTTGGGTTCGTATTTTTTACCCGGACTTTTAGTTGGGTTCGTAATTTTACCCGGAGTTTTAGTTGGGTTCGTAATTTTACCCGGAGTTTTAGTTGAGTTCGTAATTTTACCCGGAGTTTTAGTTGGGTTCGTAATTTTACCCGGACTTTTTAGTTGGGTTCGTAATTTTACCCGGACTTTTTAGTTGGGTTCGTATTTTTACCCGGAGTTTTAGTTGGGTTCGTAATTTTACCCGGAGTTTTAGTTGGGTTCGTAATTTTACCCGGACTTTTTAGTTGGGTTCGTATTTTTTACCCGGACTTTTAGTTGGGTTCGTAGTTTTACCTGGAGTTTTAGTTGGGTTCGTAATTTTACCCGGAGTTTTAGTTGAGTTCGTAATTTTACCCGGAGTTTTAGTTGGGTTCGTAATTTTACCCGGACTTTTTAGTTGGGTTCGTAATTTTACCCGGACTTTTTAGTTGGGTTCGTAATTTTACCCGGACTTTTTAGTTGGGTTCGTAATTTTACCCGGAGTTTTAGTTGGGTTCGTAATTTTACCCGGACTTTTTAGTTGGGTTCGAATTTTTTACCCGGACTTTTAGTTGGGTTCATAATTTTACCCGGAGTTTTAGTTGGGTTCGTAATTTTACCCGGAGTTTTAGTTGGGTTCGTAGTTTTACCCGGAGTCTTGAATTACCCGGACTTTTTAGTTGGGTTCGTAATTTTACCCGGAGTTTTAGTTGAGTTCGTAATTTTACCCGGAGTTTTAGTTGGGTTCGTAATTTTACCCGGAGTTTTAGTTGGGTTCATATTTTTTACCGGACTTTTTAGTTGGGTTCGTATTTTTTACCCGGAGTTTTAGTTGGGTTCGTATTTTTTACCCGGAGTTTTAGTTGGGTTCGTATTTTTACCCGGAGTTTTAGTTGGGTTCGTATTTTTACCCGGAGTTTTAGTTGGGTTCGTATTTTTTACCCGGACTTTTTAGTTGGGTTAGTATTTTTGCCCGGAGTTTTAGTTGGGTTCGTATTTTTTAGCCGGAGTTTTAGTTGGGTTCGTATTTTTTACCCGGAGTTTTAGTTGGGTTCGTATTTTTACCCGGAGTTTTAGTTGGGTTCGTATTTTTACCCGGAGTTTTAGTTGGGTTCGTATTTTTTACCCGGAGTTTTAGTTGGGTTCGTATTTTTACCCGGAGTTTTAGTTGGGTTCGTAATTTTACCCGGACTTTTTAGTTGGGTTCGAATTTTTTACCCGGACTTTTACTTGGGTTCGTAATTTTACCCGGACTTTTTAGTTGGGTTCGTATTTTTTACCCGGACTTTTAGTTGGGTTCGTAATTTTACCCGGAGTTTTAGTTGGGTTCGTAATTTTACCCGGAGTTTTAGTTGGGTTCGTAATTTTACCCGGAGTCTTGAGTTAATAGTTGGGTTCGTATTTTTACCCGGACTTTTAGTTGGGTTCGTAATTTTACCCGGAGTTTTAGTTGGGTTCGTTATTTTACCCGGAGTTTTAGTTGGGTTCGTAATTTTACCCGGAGTTTTACTTGGGTTCGTAATTTTACCCGGAGTTTTACTTGGGTTCGTAATTTTACCCGGAGTTTTAGTTGGGTTCGTAATTTTACCCGGAGTTTTAGTTGGGTTCGTAATTTTACCCGGACTTTTTAGTTGGGTTCGTATTTTTTACCCGGACTTTTAGTTGGGTTCGTAATTTTACCCGGAGTTTTAGTTGGGTTCGTAATTTTACCCGGAGTTTTACTTGAGTTCGTAATATTACCCGGAGTTTTAGTTGGGTTCGTAATTTTACCCGGACTTTTTAGTTGGGTTCGTAATTTTACCCGGACTTTTTAGTTGGGTTCGTATTTTTTACCCGGAGTTTTAGTTGGGTTCGTAATTTTACCCGGAGTTTTAGTTGGGTTTGTAATTTTACCCGGACTTTTTAGTTGGGTTCGTATTTTTTACCCGGACTTTTAGTTGGGTTCGTAATTTTACCCGGAGTTTTAGTTGGGTTCGTAATTTTACCCGGAGTTTTAGTTGAGTTCGTAATTTTACCCGGAGTTTTAGTTGGGTTCGTAATTTTACCCGGATTTTTTAGTTGGGTTCGTAATTTTACCCGGACTTTTTAGTTGGGTTCGTAATTTTACCCGGACTTTTTAGTTGGGTTCGTAATTTTACCCGGAGTTTTAGTTGGGTTGGGTTGGGTTGGGTTGGGTTGGACATGGACAGTAAGTGAAGACGAGAACCTGAGCGACCGCAGGAACATAACAATAAAGATAAGTGAAGTGAAACCCTGCAGAAGATCTCAGACATGATCAAGAAACGTGGCAACAAATCTAGGAAAATAATTATCGCTGGCGACTTTAATGCGAAGTCTGCTGCATGGGGAGAGAGGGAGACCGCAAGAGGACAGATTATGGCAGACTTTATCACATCCAACGGCCTAGTGTTACTGAACGAAGTGGGAACACCAACATGGCAGAGAGGAGCAAGTAAGTCAATCCTGGACCTGGCAATGGTCAACAACAAATTTGGAAGATGTCAGACAACATGGACAGTAAGTGAAGACGAGAACCTGAGCGACCACAGGAACATAACAATAAAGATAAGTGAAGTAAATCAACTGAAGACAAGGGAGAGAGTGGGAAAAATGAGATGGACTGTGAACGAATCAAAGCTGCAGAAAGCACAACAGACGATTGACCAGACGCTGGAAGGGGTGAAGGAGATTACAGTTAAGAAGCTCGCCAACCTGACAAATGCTATATGTGACAGAACCTTTGGACGGAAGAAGCGTGTTAAGAGGAAGCAGATGACAATATACTGGTGGAGCGATACAATAGACAAAGTGAGAAAAGAGTGCAATGCGCAAAGAAGGAAGATGACCAGAGCTAACGCACACAGAGACGACAGTAGAGAGACGGAGGAGGAGAAATACAGAGAATGCAGAAGGAGATTCAATAAAGAAATAAAAGCTGCGAAGAAGGATGCCTGGAGGAGGCTTCTAAATGAACTGAATGGAAATGTGTGGGGAGAAGCATACCAGATCACGTGCAAAAAACTTAGATCCTTCCCAAAAGTAGACATACCTCAATGGAAAGCTAGAAAAGTGATTGAAGAACTTTTCCCCGATGCCCCAAACATAAAATGGCAGAAAACGAATAGGAAAACAATAGAACAGAAACACAAACAGATAACGATCGCAGAAGTAGAACAAGTCGCAAGAGAAATAAGACTAAAAAAGGCGCCTGGTCCTGATGGGGTTCCAGCGGAAATAACCAAAAAGATGCTAGAAAGAAGACCCGAGCTTTTTCGAAAGTTCTTTGATGACTTGATGAGGAACGGAGAATTTCCTACCGAATGGAAGACGGCGGTACTGACACTCATAGAGAAACCCAAAAAAGAAACAACGGCAGATACAAAATACAGGCCCATCTGCCTGATCAACTCGTGGGCCAAAGCCTACGAAGCAATAATAAGAAATAGAATAGTCAACGACATAGAACAAGGAAAACTCGCAGATCAACAGTATGGTTTTAGAAAAAAAAGGTCGACAGTACAAGCCATCGACAGGGTAAACGAGATTACGAAAAAGTGTGATCTGTACAACAGAGGCAAAAGAAGGTGTTCCTTGCTGGTGACCATTGACGTAAAAAATGCTTTTAATAGCATCAGATGGGAGAAGGTGATAGCAGCGATGAAGGCAAAGCAAATACCGGAAGGACTGATAGAATGTACAAAGAATTACCTGAGCGACAGATGGATAACCCTGGATGACATAAAGTACAGGATGAAAAGAGGAGTACCGCAGGGATCGATAATGGGCGCAACGCTCTGGAATATTGCGTACGACGACGTTCTGGAACTGCCGCGAAAGACAAACGTCGATTTGATCGCTTATGCGGATGACCTCGCGGTATTAGTTCAGGGCTGGACGGCCAATGAGATAATCCAAGATACAGAAGAGGTACTAGCGGATATACATGCATGGTTCGAGGAAAAGGAGTTGGAGATAGCTTTCCACAAGACAGAGGCAGTACTTCTGAGGGGACGAAAGACAATTAAGGAGCTGGAGTTTCAGTTTGGAGGGCATACAGTGAAGACACAGCAGTCACTCAAATATCTGGGAGTGATCATAGATCGAAACCAAAGGTATACGGAGCATATAGTACATGTAACACAAAAAGCGGAAAGAGCGACTGCGGCCCTAAAGAGAATTATGCCAAGAATAGAAGGGCCAACGCAGGAAAAGCGAAAGATAATCGGGACCACCGTGGAGAGCATCATCACGTACGCATGCACAACGTGGTGTCGAGCTCTACGATATAAGAAATACCGTGACATGTTACTGTCAGTTCAGCGTAGACAGAATATACTGATCACTAGCGCATACCGAACAGTGTCGACAGCCGCCCTCTCAGTGCTGGCGTCTGTGATACCGATCGACCTAAAAATAAAGGAGAGTGAACGAATGAAGAACAGTGGACGGAAGAGGAAAGAGGAGCGAGAGATGACTATGAGAGAATGGCAGAAGCGATGGGACGACGAAAGGGAGACGGCACAATGGACGAAAACTCTTATTAAGGATCTAACAGCCTGGTGTGGGAAGAAGCACGGAGAAAGTGAATACTATTTTACCCAGTTTTTGTCTGGGCACGGAGAAATTGGCACTTACCTTAAGAGAATCAAGAAAAGGACCAACGATAGATGCGTGGATTGTGGCGGTGTTGATGACCCGAGACACCCTTTCTTCGTATGCGAAAAAAACTTCGAGATAAGGCAAACATTAACACGCAAACTACTTGTAGAGCTAACCCCTGAAAATATCATAGGCATTATGGTCGAGAATGAAGAGCAATGGAAGATGATACAGGAGCAAATAAGTAGCATAATGAAGGACAGAGAGGAGAGAGGAAGAAACACAGACATCTAAGTGATAAAACATCAAAGAAGATCCGGATGCAGTGAAGTCTGAAACCTTGACAGGTAGTACCGCTTCGTCCACATAGGATCGAGGAGGAGTTTTAGTGGGTAGAGACACGATGGAGTCCCACACTACCACCGACATTGCACGGCCGTCGGTGGTGTGCATAAAGCATTTCTCCTCCTCCCGAAAAAAAAAAAAAAAAAAAAAAAAAAAAAAAAAAGGGTTGGGTTGCGTTGCGTTGGGTTGGGTTGGGTTGGGTTGGGTTGGGTTGGGTTGGGTTGGGTTGGGTTGGGTTGAGTTCGGCAGTAGGCGCGAACCAGAGCAGTCCAGGTACCGAGCGCTCCGGTGCTAAGTCCCAAAGTGGTAGAAAAAGTTTGACCAAAAGAAGTTATTGAAGTGCCAAATTGTTCAGCTGAATAAGTTACGTGAAGTGGATACGTTTCGCGAAATTAACCGCAAAAATAAAGTGTCTGTGAGTGTTTGAAGGATTTCACGTGCCGGTTCATGAGGCTAAGTGTTCCTTTCATTTTTCTGGACTAAGGAACAGAGCTAAAAATCGGGAAAGTGTGCTAAGCTGACCACCGAGGCCCCCTTGAGGACACTGTAAAGGTATTTCCCCCTTTTTGCAAAATTTTTTGATTTTTAAGTCCGGACATAGAAGAATTTTCAATAAATTTTTCCCCACGCGGCTATGTCCTGTGGGTAATTAGAATCAATTAAAAGCAGTTCTCTAGTGGTAATAAGGTGTGAAACGACCAGACATACATACAACGAAAGTTTCGTGGTGCTGGAGCAACTACTAAGGAACTTTTCTTTGTTAGTGCCGCTAATTAACCAGACGCATAGGATCTTTATCCTCAATCATCTAATGACCCGTTGACCGGATAAAAAAGTTCATGTGAGAAATTATAAGCGGGAGGACACGACAAACGCCCCTGTGTGGATATTTTAATTTTAAGAATTTATTTTGTTTTTTTTTCAAAATCGGGACTCTACCGAAAATCCAGTGTTGACGTTTTGTACTTTGAAAAATCTTGGTACTCTGAAATAATTTTGCCTAGTGGGACATAGAAAATTTTTGATACTCTAAGGGAATTTAGTGTTTACATTGTCTTAGAAAAATTTTCATATAGTTTTGGTGGGACATAGAAAATTTTTGGTACTCTAAAATAAATTGGTGTTCACATCGTCTTAGAATAATTTTCAATAAGTTTTCGGGGGACATAGAAGATGAGCGCTGCTCTCGTGTCAGTGCCTAGAGCGCCGGGAGTAGAAGCTCTCTTTAAATATTAAAGAGATATAAGGGCAAAAAAAAAAAAAAAAAAAAAAAAAAAAAAAAAAAAAAAAAAAAAAATTTAAAATTTTAGTTTTTAATTTTAAAGACCTTTAAGAAAAAAAAAAAAAAAAAAAAAAAAAAAAAAAAAAAATAAATAAATAAATAAATAAAAACGCCATAAAATAGCATAGCACACGACCATGTCAGCCGATACCCCCCGCCCGTCCGGCGGGGGTCACTCAGGAAAAAACACCAAAGCAGACCAAACGGATGAGCGCCCCCTCACACCGATGGGAACCATCAGCGACGCCCCTTTCGGGGAGAGCGGCACCGTCAAAAGAGCTCCAAATCAGCAGAGACCTGAAAAACTGCAGAAGTACAGTCACACGGACACACCAAATGTGGACCCATTCGGTAGGAGCCAGACTATCAAAAGGACACCACCTCCGAAAACACCAACAAAACTGGTTTTCGATGAGGAGGAGGACGAAGATGTAAAGACACCAGATACCGAAGAACACGAAATAAGGCAGAAGAAGAAGAAAAAGAAATCCAAGAAAGTTAGTATCCCGATGCTCGGCCTGGACATCTCCTTGGATGGCCTAGACACCAGCTCCGAGAAAGAAGGGATGGACGATAGCAAAGAAAAGACTGCTATCTGCGTTGGGACCCAGGAAACCGCAAATAGCACAAAAGGAAAAGATAACGAGGATAAGAATGACGAAACAAAACATGCACGTCCAACACATAGCACGCCAGTGCAGGCCGCAACTGAGGGCGCGACTCAAAACACAGCGAGAAAATCCGAAGGGACGACAAAAAACGGATCTAAGTCCACAAAAAAAAGAAATAGAGACTCATCCGATGGAGAAAGCCCCATACAAAAAAAGAAAAGCCAACTTGACAAAGCCTTGGCAGACATCTTCACCAAGACAGAGCAACTGCAAGGTCTGATCGCACAAAACACTGCAAGGGACATAAAAGAGAAAATTGCAGCCCTAAAATATGCATCGAGCAAGGCTGCACGATTATATGCTGAAACCAAACAACAGCAAGATATTGACTGCCGACCGACGGTTAAAAGAAATAAAACCACAACGCCGCCGACGAAAGCCCTCCCCACTGATATACCCGGAGCGAAACAAGCCGGCACGCATACACAAACCACGGAAGAAGACAACACAAGTGACATGGAGACACAGACCACAGAAGATACAGCCAGCACATACGCCCCACCCACTTTGCGAAAGCTCCAAAAGAAACGCGCCCACAGACGAGAAGCATTGGCACACAGACTGCAATGCACACAACCGAAGAGTCATTAAAAATCGAGCGAGCACTGAAACAGGCGCCAAAAACTACGGAAGCCTTCCAGGAAATAGCGAAACTTAACTGGGAGGAGAGCCAATACCTCCGGACCGAAGAAAAAAGTGGAAATCCCCTGAAAAAAGAGGGGGAAAAACTCATTGCAATCCCATGCGAAACCGGCGAGATCACGAAAAATCGTGTCGTAAAAGCGTACGCCGAGGAGAACCCCCACATTGGGAAACACCTCGTGAACAAAAAAATTGAAAACGGCCAATTCGTCAAGATCGCGAGCACGACCAACATATGCGAAGACGACAAGGGGGAAAAAGACACGCACAGAACTATTCTCCTGGTAGGCTACGAAAAAGGAAATACACCGGAAGAGAACAAACAGGCGATCGTAGGAAACACGGCTCGAGTCATGGAAATACTAAGGGATAGGTTCCCAACAACAAACAGCATAGCGATGGTAGAACACGATGAGACCAACAACGAAACAACAAGAAAGGCCGCGGAATTCTTCTCCGGAGACAAATTACAGACAGTAAGAATATACACAAAGAAGAGCGAAAGCAATCTACCACGTAACGTCAGAAGGTGGGAAATCATAAACTATACACCACCGCAAAACACCACAAAGACCTTTGAAATCAGACTGAATAGATCGACACAAGAAAACGCACAGCTGATCCAAAACCTCAAAAAGAAGATCGACACCAGGAAAATGGGAGTCAAGGTCAAGAACGTAAGAAGGACCCCTCAAGGCTCGCTGCTGTTTGCTGTCCAGGAAGAAAGAGAAGGGACGGCGGAACAGTTCCGGCAAAGAGTTGTCGAAATAATTGGGACTGATAACCCTATAGAAGAAAAGCGCCCACCTACTGAGTCAATCATTATTAGAAACCTGGACTGCCTCACGGAAACGGAAGACATAAAAGAAGCCATCCAGGAAAAACTCCAAAAACCGCTCCAGGAGGATGAGTGTCGGATCAACCTTATCGAAAATAAGCAGCGAAGAAACACTTTCACCGCCATAGTGGGACTACCGCCCGACATAGCAAAGTTTGTTACTAGCAACGGAGGAATCATCCAAGTGGGGCTAACGGAAAAAAAGGCCCAACTAATGCTGTCCCCCACCAGATGTTATAGGTGCCACGAGCTAGGGCACTCGAAAAAAGATTGCAGGCGAGCCGACGGGGCCGAGGAATTCCCCCCTCAACCACTATGCCTCCGATGCAGCGACTTTGGGCACAAAACCACGGGCTGCAAGAATGATAGGAAATGCTATGATTGCAAAAAAACCGGGCACTCTGCCAATTCCATGTCGTGCTCAATATATCGGGACCTGGTTCACAACCTCGTCCGAGAAAGTAAGGAAAAAGAGGCCGTCGGGACCACCAGCCGAAACAGCACCGCCCAGCCAAACATACCTACGAATAGCAAAGGGAGAGAACCCGGAAAAGACGATTTTAGGCTGGTAAACCGGCGAAGAAGGACCAACACAAACGCCACCCAACAAGACAGAGAAACGGCCAGTAACAGAAACGCCATGATCACAAGCGACGACGACCAGCAATAAAAGACAGCACAAAACCAAGAGCTAAGCACACTCAAGGCGCCTCGTGAGGGAGCTTACGACAGCAACACAGACAGCGACGGATCCAAACGAGACCACAGCAGGAGACCGAACTTAAACAGCATTTAAATGTTCCCAAAAAACAAAAAGAGAACCAGCCCAAACACGGACACCACAAACATAGAGACCACACGAATACTGCAGACGAACGTAAACCGCAGTTATGAAGCCATGACGCTCCTAAACAAAACGATAAAGGTAAACAACACCCACGTGGCAATCATCACTGAACCACACAAAAACTCAGTCGATAAACAAAGGTGGTACTACAGTAGCGACCTCGACGCCGCCATTAGGATCATACACCAACAACGCCCCAGGAGAACCGATGGAGGCCCAAACTACGTGTACGTGGAATGGAGAGAGATGGTTATTATCGCCTGCTATTGCTCCCCAAATAAACCCCCCGAGCACCTCAGCGCAACCCTTCAGGCTGTCAGCAAGATAATCCAGGATAACAGACACCTAAAAACCATTGTGGCAGGAGACTTCAACGCTAAGTCCGTGGCCTGGGGAGAAGCCACAGATACAAAGAGAGGACAGATTATGGCCGACTTTATCTCGGCAAATAACTTATTCCTACTAAACGAGCACGGCAGGGCTACTTGGCAGAGAGGCGCAAGCCAGTCAATCCTGGACCTTACTCTCGCAAACCACCTCTTTAAATCCCACGAAATAACATGGAGAGTCAGTGAAGAGGAAAATCTGAGCGACCACTACGACCTAATTGTCGAAATCACTGGCAAAAGCGACCAAGCTAACGCAAATAAATCAGAATGCGAGAAAAGGTGGAACGTAAACGACCTAAAGCTAGTCAATGCACAGTCCATTATAACTAGGACCCTAGAGAACATCAAAACTCTAACAATACACAAGCTTGAAAACATCACTACGGAAATATGCAATGAGGCATTTGGAAAAAAGAGGCACGCAACACCGCAGCCCCTGAAGCTCTACTGGTGGAACCAAGAAATCGCTGATCTAAGAGTTAAATGCACTAAAAGCAGACGAGAACACACGAGAGCTAACAAAAGAATAAACAACGTGGATAGAAACACCGCCGACCTCTATAATCAGAGCAAAAAAGATCTAAAGCAAGGGATTAAAAAGGCTAAGAGGGAAGCCTGGAAAAAACTACTACGACAGCTAAACGAAAACACCTGGGGCGATGCCTATCAGATTGCCTGCAAGACAATGAGAACGTTCTCAAAGACAGAACTAGAGGCAAATAGAGCACGAGAAATTATTGGAAATCTCTTCCCAGCTGCCCCGACCGTGAAATGGAAACTAAAAAATCCCAGAACGTGGCGTGGTGAATATCAAGCACTTACGAATGAAGAGATACAGACCGTAGCAAGGGCGATTAGAACTAAGAAAGCTCCTGGCCCAGACGGAGTGCCCGCTGATATCGTAAAAATGATGTTGCTCGCAAAACCGTCGCTGTTCGCCGACTTTTTTGACAGACTCCTCAGAAACGGCAAATTCCCACACAGGTGGAACAACGCCAGACTTGCCCTTATCGAGAAGCCTAGGAACCCAAATGACATAGAAGCTAAATACCGCCCGATCTGCCTCCTCAACTCGTGGGCAAAGGCTTTCGAAGCTGTTATAAGAAATAGGCTGGCAACGGTTGTTGAAGATGGGAAATTAAGTAAAGAACAGTACGGTTTCCGGAAAAAAAGATCTACGGTACACGCTATCGACAGAGTTAACCAGATAAACCGAAAATGCGACCTATACCAACGCGGCAAGCGACAGCTGTGCATGCTCGTGACCATCGATGTCCAAAACGCTTTTAACTCTATCAGATGGGATAAAATCGTTGAAGCAATGTACCAGAAAAGTGTACCAGAATACCTCATACAGTGCACAAAAAACTACATGACACAGCGTAAAATACAACACCAAGGCCAAACGTACGAGATGTCGAGGGGGGTCCCGCAAGGTTCGGTGATGGGCCCCACACTGTGGAACATCGCGTACGACGACATTCTGGAACTGCCACGAAGACCAAACGTCCACCTTATTGCATACGCAGACGACCTGGCGGTGCTGGTGCAGGGATGGACGGGAGAGCAGATAGCTAGAGACGCAGAGGAGGCCCTGAGAGACGTAGAGGAGTGGTTCCAGAAGAAGGAACTACAAATAGCATTCCACAAAACAGAGGCCGTAATTACCAAAGGACGGAACACTCTCTACAATGTTGAATTCCTCTTTGGTGGCCACAAAATCATGACAAAGCCTTCACTGAAATATCTGGGCGTGTACCTGGACAGAAATCTCCGCTTTACGGCACACGTAGTTTATATCGCTCAGAAAGCGGAAAAAGCCGTAAACGCACTGAAGCGAATAATGCCTAAAATCGAGGGACCTATCCAAAAGAAAAGGAAGCTTATAGCGGTTACGGCAGAAAGTATCATCTTGTATGCGTGCACCACGTGGGCGGACGCCCTTAAATTTAATAAATACCGCGACATCTTACTAGGAGTGCAGAGACGGCTGAACATTCTAACGACGAGCTCGTATAGGACGGCAGCGACCGCGGCCCTCTCCACCATAGCAGCGGCGGTGCCAATGGACCTGCTGATCGAGGAAAGAGGCAGAATCGCACAGAAAATAAGAACAAGGATGGAAGAACGCGACATCACCCTACAGGAGTGGCAGAAGAGGTGGAATAACGAGAGACAGACGGCCCAATGGACGAAAAGACTAATCCCCGACCTCAAGAACTGGTACAACAGAAAGCACGGCCAAACAAATTACTATCTGACCCAATTCCTTACGGGACGTATTTGCACAAGTGGAAGATCCTAGAAACCGACCAATGCTCAACCTGCGGGGTGGAAGACTCGCCCGAACACGTAATATTTACATGTGAGGACTCACTGCGGGACAGGAGAGACACAGAGGAGAACTTGGGACAGCCCTTAACACCTGACAACATTGTAGAGGTCATGCTGGACGATGAGGAGCAATGGAACGTCGTAGAGAGGTTTATTGTGGAGACTCTGAAGAGGAGAGACAGAAGGGAAAGAGGTGACTAGTCAACACGACAAAAAAAAATCCCAGGCTGAGTGAGGTATAAAACCCCCCAAGGTGTTTCCGCTCAGCCACCCATTGGGATGATGAGGAGGGGTTTTTAGTGGGTAGTGACACTATGGATTCCCACACTACCACCGACATTGCACTCGTCGGTGGTGTGCATAAAGCATTTTCCCCTCCTCTCGAAAAAAAAAAAAAAAAGGGTTGGGTTGGGTTGGGTTGGGTTGGGTTGGGTTGGGTTGGGTTGGGTTCCTTCCAATGGAGATCGCCTTGTTGTGGTGGTTGGGCTCTAGTAAGGCTGTCTGCTCGGTCAGGTCAGCGGGGTCTCCCCGGTGGCAGGGTCGAGTTGGCCGCACGAAGCTAAATGATCTCTTCCCCAGGGACCTCACACTTTGTGAGTTGTGTTTATGTGGTGGCGCGCACAGGGTTCCCGAGCTGAGACCGCCATTTTTTCTCAATCCTATGGCGGCCTCCTTCTCTCCAAAATCTTTTCTATCGGTCTAATCTTGACCAAAGCTTTTTCTGACCCCGACGCTATTAGGTATCGAGGGCTAGGGGTCAACTTCCCCACTCCCCACCCTAATCCCTAAAAACAAAAATTCTTCAAAAAAAAAAAAAAAAAAAAAAAAAAAATCCGTGCGTATGCGTCCTGGACTGCCCCTGCTGATGACGACCCTGCTAGAACCCGGACATGAACGTAAAGTAAGATGTTTGCCGTGTCGATGCTTGGATGGCCGCACGTCACGCGGTCGCGAACGGCTCCAGGCCCCATGTGGTAAGGCCGTGAACTAAGTAGCGGCCCGGCGGTGCTCTACCACATGGGGTTTTCTCTCCTCTCACCGCAACCTGCCAGGAGGTATAAAATGGGGCCGCCCGTGGCCAAAAAAAGGGATTATGAATTTGAAAAAAGCCAAAGCCTCGGATAGGTCCGGCGGCCAAACAGCGCCCCGGCCAACTCGTGAGGAGGAGTCGACCTCACGAGCCTACACAGACTCACCAATACCGGGCCTTGCTAGCCAAGGCAGAGAATACGCTCAAGTCAGTGCGAGGAGCACCAAAACGCCTCGCTCGCCACCAACGGGCAGGATCCTGACAACACCCACAAAACTTGCTTTTGACTGCGAAAACGATGAGGAAGAGAGGATTCAAACCACCAAAAAAAGGAAGTCTCACATCTTCAGCATCCCCATGGCCGGAATGGACATCTCTCTGCCCGACCATGACGCTGATGAAAGTCCAGAAAAAGACGATGGAGCCAGTACAAGTAGCGAGGACACCATGGTGCGCCAGGACACCCCCAAACGGAGACCCTCAACTGGGAGCTTCCAGGACGAGGAGCTCTTTAACAGCACCATATACGACCTGACAGATGACCACGAGATCAATGCTACAGCAGGGCCGGCACGCAGTAGAGAGCTAACAGAAAATAAAGCAGAAACGGTTTTTACCAAATCCACCCTCGAAGTTACACCCATCATAGACATGACCAGAAGACAAGGCAAAAGACCCCCAAATAAAGAAAGCCCGGAACAGAGAAAAAAAAGGAACGGAGACACTTACCAATTGGACAACACTCTTAGAGAGATCTTTAAAAAAGCAGAGAGACTTGAGCATATCGTCGTCCAAAACACAGCAGTAAACATGAAGGAAACAATAGCTTCGTTGAGGAAACTTACAAGAAAAGCAGAAAAACTACATGAACAGGTTAACACCATAAAGCTAGAAGAGAAAGCTAGTCAAAAAATAACTCAAGAGCAGCCAGATACTGTAGCAGAGTCTACAGAAACGGAAACACAAACAGAAGGAAACAAAAAAACAAGTATAGAAAAGAAAATTATGGTAACGTCATCAACACAAACGGAAGACTACGAAAGTGAAAACTCCATTTATATAACACACACAATACAAAGCAAAGAAAAATCCTTACACAGCCTAAATGAGATCCTACCACTAGACTGGGAGGAAAAAGCATTTGAAACAACGGAGACAAAGTTAGGAAACCCTACCAAGGATGAAGAAGAGCACATAATCGCTATTCTCTCCTCAGATGATACCCTTGAAAAAAATGCCATCATCAGAGCATACGCCGAAGTAAATCCGCAGATTGGCAAACATATAACAGACAGAGAGATTAAGGCGGGACAATGCATCAAAATAGCTAGTTCCTTCAACATCTGTGAAGATGACGAAAACAAAGAGGAAATAAGCAAAGTCATCCTGGTACTGGGAATGAAAAACAAAGAGGGAGAAGAATATAATATAACAGATGTGTACGAAAATATAAAAAGAATATTGGAAATTACTAAAAAGCAATATCCTAACAGAAAACGAGTGGCAATAGTTGCGCACAGTAACGAAGAAGACAACATGACCAGGAAAGCTGCTGAATACTTAGCCAACGGTACTGGAATAAAAGTTATAATATACAACAGAAAGAAAGCAACGTATGCGAAAGCTACAGAAATAACTTACACACCTAGTGATAACAAAAGACAGACAATAGACATAAAACTTAACATGACACCAGAAGAAAATGAACAGACGATTCAAAAACTCAAAAAAGAAATAAATACCAATGAGCTTGGTATAAGAATAGCCAATGTAATAAGAAGCACAAACACACTAACATTCCAGATAAAAGAACAAAAGGAAGGAGGAGTGACAAAGTTCAAAGCAGCAGTAGAGAACATAATAGGCCGAGACAATAAGATAGAAGAGAAAAAACATCAAACATCCACCATAATCATAAGAAATATGGACTGTCTTACTGATGCCAACGACATCAAAATGGGAATTGAGCAGAAAACAAAAACAAGTCTTAAAGAAGGGGATTTCCGCATAAACGTTGTCAAAGAGAGATTTAGAGCAAATAGATTCACCGCTATCGTTGACCTCCCAAAGGATATGGCAAAATTCATTACCAACCAAGGAGGCAACATCAAAATAGGATGGCAAGACAGATACGCGAAAAAAATGTATATCCCACCAAGGTGCTACAAATGCCAGGAGCTGGGTCACAAAATTAAAGATTGCGATAAAAATAGAGCAGAACACGAAAATAAGATGTTATGCCAGAGATGCGGCGAATACGGACACAAAGCAAAACAGTGGGAAGAAGACAAAAAATGCTTTGATTGCAAAAGTTCTGGACACTCCATGAATTCTATGGCATGCCAGAAATACAGAGAGCTTGTTAGAGAAATGAGTAGAGCACAAACCAACGGAGAAACTGCAAGAAGAAGGAGCGCAAGAGAACCGATAATGGACCAAGACGGATTCCAAAAAGTACAGCGCAGAAAAAGCAATAGAGCGGAACAAGTAAATAACCAACCAAAGCAATGAACAATACGAATCACAAAAATAAAAACAACAAGAACAGCAACAGAAGACAAGAAAAAACAGGAATTATGGAATACAAAGTAATGCAAACCAACATGAACGGCAGCTATGCTGCGATGACTCTGCTGAATAAAACACTGGAAGAGGACAAAATTGATGTGGCAATAATCGCGGAACCCCACAAGAGATCAATAAATAAGAATAAATGGTTTTATAGCAAGGAAGAAAATGTAATAATAAGGCTGCTAAACGACATTAAGCCGACAGAAACGGAGAGTGGCCAGGATCATGTACATGTGGTGTGGAAGGATATTCTAATTGTGGCCGCATATTGTTCACCAAACAAAAGTACCGACCATCTAAGTGAAACCCTGCAGAAGATCTCAGACATGATCAAGAAACGTGGCAACAAATCTAGGAAAATAATTATCGCTGGCGACTTTAATGCGAAGTCTGCTGCATGGGGAGAGAGGGAGACCGCAAGAGGACAGATTATGGCAGACTTTATCACATCCAACGGCCTAGTGTTACTGAACGAAGTGGGAACACCAACATGGCAGAGAGGAGCAAGTAAGTCAATCCTGGACCTGGCAATGGTCAACAACAAATTTGGAAGATGTCAGACAACATGGACAGTAAGTGAAGACGAGAACCTGAGCGACCACAGGAACATAACAATAAAGATAAGTGAAGTAAATCAACTGAAGACAAGGGAGAGAGTGGGAAAAATGAGATGGACTGTGAACGAATCAAAGCTGCAGAAAGCACAACAGACGATTGACCAGACGCTGGAAGGGGTGAAGGAGATTACAGTTAAGAAGCTCGCCAACCTGACAAATGCTATATGTGACAGAACCTTTGGACGGAAGAAGCGTGTTAAGAGGAAGCAGATGACAATATACTGGTGGAGCGATACAATAGACAAAGTGAGAAAAGAGTGCAATGCGCAAAGAAGGAAGATGACCAGAGCTAACGCACACAGAGACGACAGTAGAGAGACGGAGGAGGAGAAGTACAGAGAATGCAGAAGGAGATTCAATAAAGAAATAAAAGCTGCGAAGAAGGATGCCTGGAGGAGGCTTCTAAATGAACTGAATGGAAATGTGTGGGGAGAAGTATACCAGATCACGTGCAAAAAACTTAGATCCTTCCCAAAAGTAGACATACCTCAATGGAAAGCTAGAAAAGTGATAGAAGAACTTTTCCCCGATGCCCCAAACATAAAATGGCAGAAAACGAATAGGAAAACAATAGAACAGAAACACAAACAGATAACGATCGCAGAAGTAGAACAAGTCGCAAGAGAAATAAGACTAAAAAAGGCGCCTGGTCCTGATGGGGTTCCAGCGGAAATAACCAAAAAGATGCTAGAAAGAAGACCCGAGCTTTTTCGAAAGTTCTTTGATGACTTGATGAGGAACGGAGAATTTCCTACCGAATGGAAGACGGCGGTACTGACACTCATAGAGAAACCCAAAAAAGAAACAACGGCAGATACAAAATACAGGCCCATCTGCCTGATCAACTCGTGGGCCAAAGCCTACGAAGCAATAATAAGAAATAGAATAGTCAACGACATAGAACAAGGAAAACTCGCAGATCAACAGTATGGTTTTAGAAAAAAAAGGTCGACAGTACAAGCCATCGACAGGGTAAACGAGATTACGAAAAAGTGTGATCTGTACAACAGAGGCAAAAGAAGGTGTTCCTTGCTGGTGACCATTGACGTAAAAAATGCTTTTAATAGCATCAGATGGGAGAAGGTGATAGCAGCGATGAAGGCAAAGCAAATACCGGAAGGACTGATAGAATGTACAAAGAATTACCTGAGCGACAGATGGATAACCCTGGATGACATAAAGTACAGGATGAAAAGAGGAGTACCGCAGGGATCGATAATGGGCGCAACGCTCTGGAATATTGCGTACGACGACGTTCTGGAACTGCCGCGAAAGACAAACGTCGATTTGATCGCTTATGCGGATGACCTCGCGGTATTAGTTCAGGGCTGGACGGCCAATGAGATAATCCAAGATACAGAAGAGGTACTAGCGGATATACATGCATGGTTCGAGGAAAAGGAGTTGGAGATAGCTTTCCACAAGACAGAGGCAGTACTTCTAAGGGGACGAAAGACAATTAAGGAGCTGGAGTTTCAGTTTGGAGGGCATACAGTGAAGACACAGCAGTCACTCAAATATCTGGGAGTGATCATAGATCGAAACCAAAGGTATACGGAGCATATAGTACATGTAACACAAAAAGCGGAAAGAGCGACTGCGGCCCTAAAGAGAATTATGCCAAGAATAGAAGGGCCAACGCAGGAAAAGCGAAAGATAATCGGGACCACCGTGGAGAGCATCATCACGTACGCATGCACAACGTGGTGTCGAGCTCTACGATATAAGAAATACCGTGACATGTTACTGTCAGTTCAGCGTAGACAGAATATACTGATCACTAGCGCATACCGAACAGTGTCGACAGCCGCCCTCTCAGTGCTGGCGTCTGTGATACCGATCGACCTAAAAATAAAGGAGAGTGAACGAATGAAGAACAGTGGACGGAAGAGGAAAGAGGAGCGAGAGATGACTATGAGAGAATGGCAGAAGCGATGGGACGACGAGAGGGAGACGGCACAATGGACGAAAACTCTTATTAAGGATCTAACAGCCTGGTGTGGGAAGAAGCACGGAGAAAGTGAATACTATTTTACCCAGTTTTTGTCTGGGCACGGAGAAATTGGCACTTACCTTAAGAGAATTAAGAAAAGGACCAACGATAGATGCGTGGATTGTGGCGGTGTTGATGACCCGAGACACCCTTTCTTCGTATGCGAAAAAAACTTCGAGATAAGGCAAACATTAACACGCAAACTACTTGTAGAGCTAACCCCTGAAAATATCATAGGCATTATGGTGGAGAATGAAGAGCAATGGAAGATGATACAGGAGCAAATAAGTAGCATAATGAAGGACAGAGAGGAGAGAGGAAGAAACACAGACATCTAAGTGATAAAACATCAAAGAAGATCCGGATGCAGTGAAGTCTGAAACCTTGACAGGTAGTACCGCTTCGTCCACATAGGATCGAGGAGGAGTTTTAGTGGGTAGAGACACGATGGAGTCCCACACTACCACCGACATTGAACGGCCGTCGGTGGTGTGCATAAAGCATTTCTCCTCCTCCCGAAAAAAAAAAAAAAAAAAAAAAAAAAAAAAAAAAAAAAAAAAAAAAAAGGGTTGGGTTGGGTTGGGTTGGGTTGTGTTGGGTTGGGTTAGGTTGGGTTGGGTTGGGTTGGGTTGGGTTGGGTTGGGTTGGGTTGGGTTGGGTTGGGTTGGGTTGGGTTGGGTTGGGTTGGGTTGGGTTGGGTTGGGTTGGGTTGGGTTGGGTTGGGTTGGGTTGGGTTGGGTTGGGTTGGGTTGGGTTTGGTTCTCCCTCATGAGATTAGCCTTGTTGTGGCGAGGGGGCTCAGTACGGATTTCTGCCCGGCCGGGTCAACGGGGTACTCCCCGGTGGCAAGGTCGAGCTGGCTTCCCGAAGCGAACAATCTCTTCCCCAGGGACCTCACATCTTGTGAGTCGTGTTGATGTGGTAGCGCACACGGGGTTCCCGAGCTGAGACCGCCATTTTTTCTTAATCCTATGGCGGCTCCTTCTCTCCAAATTCTTTCTATCGGTCTAATCTTGACCAAACCTTTTTTCTGACCCCGACGCTATTAGGTATCGAGGGCTAGGGGTCAACTTTCCCACTCACCACCCTAATCCCAAAAAACAAAATTTCTTCAAAAAAAAAAAAAAAAAAAAAAAAAAAAAAAAAAAAAAAAAAAAAAAAAAAAAAAAAAAAAAACTGGACTGCCCTGCCGATGGAGACCCTGCTAGAACCCGGACATGAACGGAATCCAACGTGTTTGCCGTGCGGAGGGATGGATGGCCGCACGTTACGCGGTCGCTAACGGCTCCAGGCCCCATGTGGCAGGGCCGCGAAATCAAGTAACGGCTCGGTGGTGACTGCCACATGGGGTTTCTCCCTGCTCACCACATCCTGCCAGCAGGAATAAAATGGGGCCGCCCGTGGCCATAAAAAGGGGAAATGAATTGGAATAAGGCCAAAGCCTCGGATGGGCCCGGCGGCCAAACAGCGCCCCGGCCAACTCGTGAGGATGAGTCGACCTCACGAGTCTACAAAGACTCACCAATACCAGGCCTTGCCAGCCAAGGCAGCGAAGACGCAAAATTCAGTGCGAGGAACAACAAAACGCCTCGCTCACCACCGGCGAGTAGATTGGGGCAAACACCTACAAGACTCGCGTTTGACTGCGGTAGCGACGAAGAAAAGGATGACACCACCAGACGAAAGAAGTCCCAAAGATTCAGTATCCCTATGGCCGGATTGGACATTTCTCTGCCTGACATAGAATCTGATGAATGTACAGAGAAAGATGGAGGCAGTACAAGCAGCGAGGACACCATGGTGCACCAGGGCACCCCTGTCAGAACACTTTCCACTGGGAGCTTCCAAGATGAAGAATTATTAAATAGCAGCATTTACGATTTGACAGGGGACAGCCAGGGAGTGGAGACTGCGGGGCCGGCACACGGTAGCGAGGCAACAGAAAATAAAGTAGACATCTTCCAAAGGCAGACAAAAAAAAGAAAAACCATGACAAGCAGTCCTAAGCAGAGTGGAGAGACGAGAGAACCAGCAAATGTAAACCATCAAGTAGAAAAAGCGATGAACGAGATATTTAAAAAAGTCGAACAGCTTGAAAAAATGGTAGCGCAAAACACAGCGAAAAATATGAAAGAAGCGATATCATCGCTCAGGAAGATGACAAGACGTACCGAAGGACTCCAGAGACAGTTAACCCAATCAATGACGGTAGACTGGGAAATACGAGATAATCAGGACAAACCAACTCAAAACAAACAAACCAAAAAACCAACAGATGAGATAACAGAACCCGGCACTTCAACCCAGAATGAAGAAAAGCCAAAGAACACCACAAATAAAAGAGTACAAACGAGAACAATAGGAACACAAACATTCGAAGAAGAATCATCAAAACACATAACAGAAATAATAGAGAACCCAACAAAGACATTTGACGACCTCAACAAAATAGAACACAGTAAATGGGAAGAATCTCTCTTCGAGACCACAAAGGTAGAAAGAGGCAATCCTCTTAAATCGGTCGGAGAATCACTGATTGTGGTGCCATGCGAAGTGGGGACGCTTCAGAATAATCCGATACTTAAAGCGTATGCTGAGGAAAACCCTCAGCTTAAGAAATACATAACGGAAAAAATGATCAAAGAAGGACAATACGTTAAGATAAAGAACTCGCTAAACATATGCCAAGAAGAAGAAAACACGGAAAACTTCGACAAGACCATAATAGCAATTGGAGTCAACATAGAAAACACCAAAGATGAAGAAGAGCAGAGATTGAAAATATTCGAGAATATCAAGAAAATAATAGACACCGCACAGAAACAACACCCGGAAGTAGACAACATAGCAATCACAGGACACAGACATGCAAATGTTCAAACTTTAAGAAAAACGGTTGAATATATAATAAGAGGAACCGGGAAAAAGGCTAAAATCTTCATAGAAAAAAATGCCACATACGCGCAAGCTATAAAGAAACAAGGAGCAGACGTAAAAATTAACAAAAAGTACTACCCTCCAGAAAATACAAGAAAAACGATAGAAATTAAACTAACCAAAAATGAAGAGAATAATAACGCAATAATTCAAAAACTGAAGAAAGAACTAAATATGGATGAAATAGGGGCAAAAGTGGTCACGATAAGAAAAGACAAAAATAACACTATAAACATCTTAGTACAAGAAAGGAAAAAAGAGGCAGCAAAAACTTTAACGGAAAAGGTAGCGAACATAATTGGCAAGGAAAACCAGGTGAGGGAAAAAAGAACACCAGGGACAACAATCATCATTAGAAATCTGGACTGTTTAACAGACGTAGAAGACATCAAAGCAGCCATTGAAGAAAAATTAGGAATAATTCTTAAAACAGATGAACACAAAATAAACCTGATCCAAGATAGATTCAAAAAGGATGCATTTACGGGAATGGTCACCATCCCAACAGATATGGCAAGATCAATTACGGCAGATGGTGGAGCAATTAAAATAGGCCTGTCAACAAGAAGAGCGGTAGAACTGGTAAACCTACCAAGATGTTACCACTGCCACGAACTTGGACATATTAGAGGAGAATGCCCTAAAAAGGACCAAGAAATATATGGTGAAAAAAATATACTCTGCCCAAGATGTGCAACCTTCGGCCACCGACACAACGCGGAAAACCCATGCAACCGTCCTGTAAAGTGTTTTGACTGCGGAGCATCCAATCACTGGATGAATTCTATGGCGTGCGCTATCTATAGGGAGAAGGTGAGAATGAGAAAATCAGAGAGAAATACAAAGGAAAGGAGAGGTAGCACAGCGCCGGGTCAGGAGAAAGAGGAAGAAAGTGAACAACCTAACCACGAAGAGAAGACAAGCAAGATTGACAACGTTGAAAGACAAATAGACAAAGAAGGGTTCCAATTGGTGACACACAAAAGAAAAGGCAGTAGCCCGGAGCTACGGAAAAAACAACTAACACAATAAAATGAACGATACAACCACGCTAAACATACTACAATCAAACATGAATGGTAGCTATGAAGCAATGTCACTTCTGGAGAAAACAATTCAAACAAACAAGATTGATATAGTTATGATCACAGAGCCGCATAAAAACAGCGTCGACAAGAACAAATGGTTCTTCAGCACTAGCATCGACGCAACCATCCGCATATTGCATAAACAAAGGCCAACTGAATCGGGAAGAGGACAACACTATGTATATGTGAAGTGGAAAGAAGTTCTAATAGTTAATTGCTACTGCTCACCAAACAGGGAAATGAACCATCTCAAAGAGATACTCCAAGAAATAGAAGGGATCATCAGAGAAAACAGAAAAAGTAAAATTCTAATAACGGGAGACTTTAATGCAAAATCAACGGCATGGGGAGAGAAAAACGACTCTGGGAGGGGAGAGATAATGGCGGAGTTTCTTGAAGCCAACGAACTACACGTAATCAACGAGTTTGGCAAACCAACATGGCAGAGAGGTACGAGTCAATCAATTCTCGACTTAGCAATCGTCAACAACAGATTCAAACAGCAATATCTCGAGTGGTCGGTTGACGACGGCGAGAACCTCAGCGACCACAAGAACATATTTATAAAAGTAAGGGAACAGAAATCAAAAGGAGAAACATATCCGCAAGAACAGGAAAGATGGGTAAAAAATGAGAAAAAACTACTGAGGGCTCCGGAAGTAATACGAAAGACCCTCAAAAACGTACATACACTAACCCCAAGAAAACTTAGCAATATAACGGAAGAAATCTGCAATGGAATATTTGGAAAAAAGAGGAAAACTAAAAGAAAACCAATGAACTTATACTGGTGGAACGAGAATATTGCACAAGTGAAAGAGAAATGCAACCAACAAAGAAGGACGCTAACCAGAACAAGAAAGAGAGGCAATGCAGAAGAGAACCAGTTCGCAGAGGAGAGTTACAGTACCAGCAAGAAAGAGCTAAGAAGAGCGATTAAAAAGGCCAAGAGGGAAGCATGGAGGGACCTGTTAATGGAACTAAATAATAATGAATGGGGAGATGCATACACAATCGCATGCAAGAAGCTCAAAACCTTTCCAAAAATTCAAATAACTGAAGAAAAGGCCGATCGGGTAATCAGAGAACTGTTCCCGGAGGCACCCACCATTAAGTGGAAAACAGCAAGCAAAAGAAAGGTTAGGAAAGATTATCAGAATATAAGTGCTGAAGAGATTGAAAGAGTTGCGAAGGAAATCAAGACGAAAAAAGCGCCGGGTCCGGATGGAGTGCCGGCGGAGGTTGTAAAGCTCATGCTCAACGAGAAACCTGAACTGTTTAGAACATTTTTTGACGACCTGATGCAAAGAGGAGAGTTCCCTAAAGAATGGAAAATAGCCAGATTGACTTTGATTGAAAAACCGAAAACGAATAGCGACCCAAATGAAGAAGCAAAATATAGACCCATATGCCTCATTAATGCGTGGGCTAAGGCATATGAGGCGGTGATAAGAAATAGACTTGTGGATAGCCTTGAACAAGGAAAGCTATCAGACCATCAATATGGATTCAGAAAAAAACGCTCAACAACAGATGCTTTAGAAGAAATCTGCAGGATCAATAATGCATGCCAGAAATTCAACCGTGGGAAAAGACAGCTATGTGTATTGATTACGATCGATGTCAAAAATGCTTTTAATAGCATAAGGTGGGATAAAATAATCAATTCAATGAGGAAAAAGGACATCGCGGAGAACTTAACTCAATGCACTAAGAACTACCTGAATGATCGAACGATTATCTACGAGGAAAGAAATTACAAAATGCAAAGGGGCGTCCCACAGGGATCGATAATGGGAGCGACCCTGTGGAATTTGACATACGATGACATCCTCGAGATCCCAAGAAGACATAACACCCATCTCATAGCTTACGCGGATGACCTCGCGGTGGTTGTGCATGGTTGGACAGAGGAACAAATTAGAGCAGACACGGAGGATTTGCTGAGAGACATTGAACGATGGTTTGCAGATAAGGAGCTTGAGATTGCATTTGAAAAGACCGAGGCTACTATAATGACGGGAAGAAACATATTACATAACATGCGCTTTCGTTTTGGAACACAAGAGATTAACACAAAGGACTCCTTGAAATATTTAGGTGTAATGATTGACAGGAATATGAGATTCACGGAGCACATAAAATACATAGCGCAAAAGACGGAGAAGGCAACGAATGCACTGAAGAGGATTTTCCCGCGGATCGACGGCCCAACGCAGAGAAAGCGGAAGATCATAGCGACTACAGCGGAGAGCATTATGATGTATGCCTGCACGACATGGAAGAAGGCACTTAAATTCCAGAAGTATAAGAACATGCTTCTCGGCATACAGAGGAGGCTGAATATTATGGTGACCTGCGCCTATAAAACCGCATCTTCAGAGGCACTATCGGTCATTGCGGGAGTAATTCCGATCGATCTCAGAATTGAGGAAAGAACAAGGATGCGAAGGAATAAAACGAAAGGCAAGAAAGAGAGAGAGAGCACGATTAAGAGCTGGCAAGAGAGATGGGACGGAGAGAAGGTGAAGGCGCAATGGACGAAAAGGTTGATCGGGGACATACTGGGATGGCTAGGGAGGAGACACGGTGAAACGAACTACTTCCTAACCCAATTCCTGACGGGACATGGCTCAATAGGGAGCTATTTATTCCGGATGAAGAGGCGAGAAAACGACAGTTGCAAAGACTGTGGCATTACCGACACCCCACAACACGCTTTTTTCGATTGCATGGAGAACAAGAAGCAGAGGGATGATATGAATGAAGCGATTGGAAAAGAAGTCACACCGGATAACGTGATAGGGATAATGATCGGAAGCGAGGAAGATTGGAATGTGATTGAGAGTTATGTGATGCATACAGTGAGGGAGAGAGAGAGAAAGGAGTGGGAGAGCCAGAAGGGGAGACGACGAGAATGGTAGGAGGATGTACAGCGGTGATGACAGGATGAGAAGTGAGAGTATAGATGAGCAAGAGCAATAAGAAAAATATCCGGAAGAGGCGAAGATAAGCCCCCACAGGGCATTCCGTTCTCTCCCACAAAGGATGCATCAGGAGAGGTTTTTAGTGGGTAACCGACGATGTGAGTCCCACACTACCACCGACATTGAACCGTCGTCGGTGGTGTGCATAAAGCATTTTCCTCTCCTTCAACAAAAAAAAAAAAAAAAAAAAAAAAAAAAAAAGGGTTGGGTTGGGTTGGGTTGGGTTGGGTTGGGTTGGGTTGGGTTGGGTTGGGTTGGGTTGGGTTGGGTTGGGTTGGGTTGGGTTGGGTTGGGTTGGGTTGGGTTGGGTTGGGTTGGGTTGGGTTGGGTTGGGTTGGGTTGGGTTGGGTTGGGTTGGGTTGGGTTGGGTTGGGTTGGGTTGGGTTGGGTTGGGTTGGGTTGGGTTCTCCCTCATGAGATTAGCCTTGTTGTGGCGAGGGGGCTCAGTACGGATTTCTGCCCGGCCGGGTCAACGGGGTACTCCCCGGTGGCAAGGTCGAGCTGGCTTCCCGAAGCGAACAATCTCTTCCCCAGGGACCTCACATCTTGTGAGTCGTGTTGATGTGGTAGCGCACACGGGGTTCCCGAGCTGAGACCGCCATTTTTTCTTAATCCTATGGCGGCTCCTTCTCTCCAAATTCTTTCTATCGGTCTAATCTTGACCAAACCTTTTTTCTGACCCCGACGCTATTAGATATCGAGGGCTAGGGGTCAACTTTCCCACTCCCCACCCTAATCCCAAAAACAAAATTTCTTCAAAAAAAAAAAAAAAAAAAAAAAAAAAAAAAAAAAAAAAAAAAAAAAAAAAAAAAAAAAAAAAAAAACTGGACTGCCCTGCCGATGGAGACCCTGCTAGAACCCGGACATGAACGGAATCCAACGTGTTTGCCGTGCGGAGGGATGGATGGCCGCACGTTACGCGGTCGCTAACGGCTCCAGGCCCCATGTGGCAGGGCCGCGAAATCAAGTAACGGCTCGGTGGTGACTGCCACATGGGGTTTCTCCCTGCTCACCACATCCTGCCAGCAGGAATAAAATGGGGCCGCCCGTGGCCATAAAAAGGGGAAATGAATTGGAATAAGGCCAAAGCCTCGGATGGGCCCGGCGGCCAAACAGCGCCCCGGCCAACTCGTGAGGATGAGTCGACCTCACGAGTCTACAAAGACTCACCAATACCAGGCCTTGCCAGCCAAGGCAGCGAAGACGCAAAATTCAGTGCGAGGAACAACAAAACGCCTCGCTCACCACCGGCGAGTAGATTGGGGCAAACACCTACAAGACTCGCGTTTGACTGCGGTAGCGACGAAGAAAAGTATGACACCACCAGACGAAAGAAGTCCCAAAGATTCAGTATCCCTATGGCCGGATTGGACATTTCTCTGCCTGACATAGAATCTGATGAATGTACAGAGAAAGATGGAGGCAGTACAAGCAGCGAGGACACCATGGTGCACCAGGGCACCCCTGTCAGAACACTTTCCACTGGGAGCTTCCAAGATGAAGAATTATTAAATAGCAGCATTTACGATTTGACAGGGGACAGCCAGGGAGTGGAGACTGCGGGGCCGGCACACGGTAGCGAGGCAACAGAAAATAAAGTAGACATCTTCCAAAGGCAGACAAAAAAAAGAAAAACCATGACAAGCAGTCCTAAGCAGAGTGGAGAGACGAGAGAACCAGCAAATGTAAACCATCAAGTAGAAAAAGCGATGAACGAGATATTTAAAAAAGTCGAACAGCTTGAAAAAATGGTAGCGCAAAACACAGCGAAAAATATGAAAGAAGCGATATCATCGCTCAGGAAGATGACAAGACGTACCGAAGGACTCCAGAGACAGTTAACCCAATCAATGACGGTAGACTGGGAAATACGAGATAATCAGGACAAACCAACTCAAAACAAACAAACCAAAAAACCAACAGATGAGATAACAGAACCCGGCACTTCAACCCAGAATGAAGAAAAGCCAAAGAACACCACAAATAAAAGAGTACAAACGAGAACAATAGGAACACAAACATTCGAAGAAGAATCATCAAAACACATAACAGAAATAATAGAGAACCCAACAAAGACATTTGACGACCTCAACAAAATAGAACACAGTAAATGGGAAGAATCTCTCTTCGAGACCACAAAGGTAGAAAGAGGCAATCCTCTTAAATCGGTCGGAGAATCACTGATTGTGGTGCCATGCGAAGTGGGGACGCTTCAGAATAATCCGATACTTAAAGCGTATGCTGAGGAAAACCCTCAGCTTAAGAAATACATAACGGAGAAAATGATCAAAGAAGGACAATACGTTAAGATAAAGAACTCGCTAAACATATGCCAAGAAGAAGAAAACACGGAAAACTTCGACAAGACCATAATAGCAATTGGAGTCAACATAGAAAACACCAAAGATGAAGAAGAACAGAGATTGAAAATATTCGAGAATATCAAGAAAATAATAGACACCGCACAGAAACAACACCCGGAAGTAGACAACATAGCAATCACAGGACACAGACATGCAAATGTTCAAACTTTAAGAAAAACGGTTGAATATATAATAAGAGGAACCGGGAAAAAGGCTAAAATCTTCATAGAAAAAAATGCCACATACGCGCAAGCTATAAAGAAACAAGGAGCAGACGTAAAAATTAACAAAAAGTACTACCCTCCAGAAAATACAAGAAAAACGATAGAAATTAAACTAACCAAAAATGAAGAGAATAATAACGCAATAATTCAAAAACTGAAGAAAGAACTAAATATGGATGAAATAGGGGCAAAAGTGGTCACGATAAGAAAAGACAAAAATAACACTATAAACATCTTAGTACAAGAAAGGAAAAAAGAGGCAGCAAAAACTTTAACGGAAAAGGTAGCGAACATAATTGGCAAGGAAAACCAAGTGAGGGAAAAAAGAACACCAGGGACAACAATCATCATTAGAAATCTGGACTGTTTAACAGACGTAGAAGACATCAAAGCAGCCATTGAAGAAAAATTAGGAATAATTCTTAAAACAGATGAACACAAAATAAACCTGATCCAAGATAGATTCAAAAAGGATGCATTTACGGGAATGGTCACCATCCCAACAGATATGGCAAGATCAATTACGGCAGATGGTGGAGCAATTAAAATAGGCCTGTCAACAAGAAGAGCGGTAGAACTGGTAAACCTACCAAGATGTTACCACTGCCACGAACTTGGACATATTAGAGGAGAATGCCCTAAAAAGGACCAAGAAATATATGGTGAAAAAAATATACTCTGCCCAAGATGTGCAACCTTCGGCCACCGACACAACGCGGAAAACCCATGCAACCGTCCTGTAAAGTGTTTTGACTGCGGAGCATCCAATCACTGGATGAATTCTATGGCGTGCGCTATCTATAGGGAGAAGGTGAGAATGAGAAAATCAGAGAGAAATACAAAGGAAAGGAGAGGTAGCACAGCGCCGGGTCAGGAGAAAGAGGAAGAAAGTGAACAACCTAACCACGAAGAGAAGACAAGCAAGATTGACAACGTTGAAAGACAAATAGACAAAGAAGGGTTCCAATTGGTGACACACAAAAGAAAAGGCAGTAGCCCGGAGCTACGGAAAAAACAACTAACACAATAAAATGAACGATACAACCACGCTAAACATACTACAATCAAACATGAATGGTAGCTATGAAGCAATGTCACTTCTGGAGAAAACAATTCAAACAAACAAAATTGATATAGTTTTGATCACAGAGCCGCATAAAAACAGCGTCGACAAGAACAAATGGTTCTTCAGCACTAGCATCGACGCAACCATCCGCATATTGCATAAACAAAGGCCAACTGAATCGGGAAGAGGACAACACTATGTATATGTGAAGTGGAAAGAAGTTCTAATAGTTAATTGCTACTGCTCACCAAACAGGGAAATGAACCATCTCAAAGAGATACTCCAAGAAATAGAAGGGATCATCAGAGAAAACAGAAAAAGTAAAATTCTAATAACGGGAGACTTTAATGCAAAATCAACGGCATGGGGAGAGAAAAACGACTCTGGGAGGGGAGAGATAATGGCGGAGTTTCTTGAAGCCAACGAACTACACGTAATCAACGAGTTTGGCAAACCAACATGGCAGAGAGGTACGAGTCAATCAATTCTCGACTTAGCAATCGTCAACAACAGATTCAAACAGCAATATCTCGAGTGGTCGGTTGACGACGGCGAGAACCTCAGCGACCACAAGAACATATTTATAAAAGTAAGGGAACAGAAATCGAAAGGAGAAACATATCCGCAAGAACAGGAAAGATGGGTAAAAAATGAGAAAAAACTACTGAGGGCTCCGGAAGTAATACGAAAGACCCTCAAAAACGTACATACACTAACCCCAAGAAAACTTAGCAATATAACGGAAGAAATCTGCAATGGAATATTTGGAAAAAAGAGGAAAACTAAAAGAAAACCAATGAACTTATACTGGTGGAACGAGAATATTGCACAAGTGAAAGAGAAATGCAACCAACAAAGAAGGACGCTAACCAGAACAAGAAAGAGAGGCAATGCAGAAGAGAACCAGTTCGCAGAGGAGAGTTACAGTACCAGCAAGAAAGAGCTAAGAAGAGCGATTAAAAAGGCCAAGAGGGAAGCATGGAGGGACCTGTTAATGGAACTAAATAATAATGAATGGGGAGATGCATACACAATCGCATGCAAGAAGCTCAAAACCTTTCCAAAAATTCAAATAACTGAAGAAAAGGCCGATCGGGTAATCAGAGAACTGTTCCCGGAGGCACCCACCATTAAGTGGAAAACAGCAAGCAAAAGAAAGGTTAGGAAAGATTATCAGAATATAAGTGCTGGAGAGATTGAAAGAGTTGCGAAGGAAATCAAGACGAAAAAAGCGCCGGGTCCGGATGGAGTGCCGGCGGAGGTTGTAAAGCTCATGCTCAACGAGAAACCTGAACTGTTTAGAATTTTTTTTGACGACCTGATGCAAAGAGGAGAGTTCCCTAAAGAATGGAAAATAGCCAGATTGACTTTGATTGAAAAACCGAAAACGAATAGCGACCCAAATGAAGAAGCAAAATATAGACCCATATGCCTCATTAATGCGTGGGCTAAGGCATATGAGGCGGTGATAAGAAATAGACTTGTGGATAGCCTTGAACAAGGAAAGCTATCAGACCATCAATATGGATTCAGAAAAAAACGCTCAACAACAGATGCTTTAGAAGAAATCTGCAGGATCAATAATGCATGCCAGAAATTCAACCGTGGGAAAAGACAGCTATGTGTATTGATTA
This sequence comes from Melinopterus prodromus, assembly GCA_964023965.1. Taxonomy (NCBI): domain Eukaryota; kingdom Metazoa; phylum Arthropoda; class Insecta; order Coleoptera; family Scarabaeidae; genus Melinopterus; species Melinopterus prodromus. The sequence goes on from CAXIES010000311.1 coordinate 217,748, forward strand.
CGATCGATGTCAAAAATGCTTTTAATAGCATAAGGTGGGATAAAATAATCAATTCAATGAGGAAAAAGGACATCGCGGAGAACTTAACTCAATGCACTAAGAACTACCTGAATGATCGAACGATTATCTACGAGGAAAGAAATTACAAAATGCAAAGGGGCGTCCCACAGGGATCGATAATGGGAGCGACCCTGTGGAATTTGACATACGATGACATCCTCGAGATCCCAAGAAGACATAACACCCATCTCATAGCTTACGCGGATGACCTCGCGGTGGTTGTGCATGGTTGGACAGAGGAACAAATTAGAGCAGACACGGAGGATTTGCTGAGAGACATTGAACGATGGTTTGCAGATAAGGAGCTTGAGATTGCATTTGAAAAGACCGAGGCTACTATAATTACGGGAAGAAACACATTACATAACATGCGCTTTCGTTTTGGAACACAAGAGATTAACACAAAGGACTCCTTGAAATATTTAGGTGTAATGATTGACAGGAATATGAGATTCACGGAGCACATAAAATACATAGCGCAAAAGACGGAGAAGGCAACGAATGCACTGAAGAGGATTTTCCCGCGGATCGACGGCCCAACGCAGAGAAAGCGGAAGATCATAGCGACTACAGCGGAGAGCATTATGATGTATGCCTGCACGACATGGAAGAAGGCACTTAAATTCCAGAAGTATAAGAACATGCTTCTCGGCATACAGAGGAGGCTGAATATTATGGTGACCTGCGCCTATAAAACCGCATCTTCAGAGGCACTATCGGTCATTGCGGGAGTAATTCCGATCGATCTCAGAATTGAGGAAAGAACAAGGATGCGAAGGAATAAAACGAAAGGCAAGAAAGAGAGAGAGAGCACGATTAAGAGCTGGCAAGAGAGATGGGACGGAGAGAAGGTGAAGGCGCAATGGACGAAAAGGTTGATCGGGGACATACTGGGATGGCTAGGGAGGAGACACGGTGAAACGAACTACTTCCTAACCCAATTCCTGACGGGACATGGCTCAATAGGGAGCTATTTATTCCGGATGAAGAGGCGAGAAAACGACAGTTGCAAAGACTGTGGCATTACAGACACCCCACAACACGCTTTTTTCGATTGCATGGAGAACAAGAAGCAGAGGGATGATATGAATGAAGCGATTGGAAAAGAAGTCACACCGGATAACGTGATAGGGATAATGATCGGAAGCGAGGAAGATTGGAATGTGATTGAGAGTTATGTGATGCATACAGTGAGGGAGAGAGAGAGAAAGGAGTGGGAGAGCCAGAAGGGGAGACGACGAGAATAGTAGGAGGATGTACAGCGGTGATGACAGGATGAGAAGTGAGAGTATAGATGAGCAAGAGCAATAAGAAAAATATCCGGAAGAGGCGAAGATAAGCCCCCACAGGGCATTCCGTTCTCTCCCACAAAGGATGCATCAGGAGAGGTTTTTAGTGGGTAACCGACGATGTGAGTCCCACACTACCACCGACATTGAACCGTCGTCGGTGGTGTGCATAAAGCATTTTCCTCTCCTTCAACAAAAAAAAAAAAAAAAAAAAAAAAAAAAAAAAAAAAAGGGTTGGGTTGGGTTGGGTTGGGTTGGGTTGGGTTGGGTTGGGTTGGGTTGGGTTGGGTTGGGTTGGGTTGGGTTGGGTTGGGTTGGGTTGGGTTGGGTTGGGTTGGGTTGGGTTGGGTTGGGTTGGGTTGGGTTGGGTTGGGTTGGGTTGGGTTGGGTTGGGTTGGGTTGGGTTGGGTTGGGTTGGGTTGGGTTAATAAAAGTACGGAACATCTCAGCGAAACATTACTGGAGATAACGAATATACTCCAAAGAAACAGAGGCCGAAAAATCATCGTTGCCGGAGACTTCAATGCGAAGTCTGTGGCATGGGGCGAGAAGACGGACACTGCGCGTGGCAAGGTGATGGCCGACTTTGTCGTAGCAAATGGGTTACACTTACTGAACGAAATCGGAACTCCAACATGGCAGAGAGGTACCAGCGCGTCAATCTTGGACTTGACGATGATAAACGACAAGTTTGGTAGATGCGACACCCAATGGAGAGTGAGAAATGAAGAGAACTTAAGTGACCACAAAGACATAATAGTCACCTTCAGAGAGGACAACGTTAAAGAACCAGAAACTCGGAAGACGAGATGAGGTGGGTCATAAACGACAACAAAATGCAAAGGTTGCCACAAATAATAGATAAAGCCCTGCAAGCAATACGAACCCTAACAGTCAGGAAACTAGACAACACTACTAGAGATATCTGTAACAAAGCCTTCGGCCCAAAGAAACCAAGAAAGACTAAACAAATGGCCCTGTACTGGTGGAATGAAGAAATAAAACAGTTAAGAGAAAAATGCAATGAGCAGAGACGCAAAGCTACAAGAGCGAACAGGAATAATCCTAGTGGAAACAGCACGACAAACGAAGAATACAAACAAGGCAAGAAAGATCTCAAAAGGGCAATCAAAGCAGCCAAGAGAGAAGCGTGGAAATCGCTCCTTAACGAACTAAACAACAACGAATGGGGGGATGCATACCAAATAACCTGCAAGCGAATGAAAACTTTCCCGAAACTAACACTAACAGAGTCAAAGGCAGGACAAGTAATTAAAACACTTTTCCCAGAAGCACCCCGCATAAAATGGCCCACCATGGACAAAAGACGAATCAACCGACAACACCAGACAATAACCATCGCGGAAATCGAAAAGATAACAAGGGAAGCAAAAAAGAAAAAAGCCCCGGGACCAGACGGCGTTCCGCCGGAAGTCACTAAAATGATGCTAGAACGAAAGCCGGAACTCTTCCGAAACTTCTTCGACGGACTCGTGAAAACCGGTGAATTCCCAAAAGAATGGAAGAAGGCTAAACTAACTCTTATAGAAAAACCAAAGCCGAAAAATGACCCTACATCCGAAACTAAATATAGGCCTATTTGCCTAATTAACTCGTGGGCCAAAATATACGAAGCACTAATAAGAAATAGACTAGTTGAAGATATAGAGAAGGGAAAGATAGCTGATGAACAATATGGTTTCAGAAAAAAAAGATCGACCGTGGACGCAATAAACAGAATAAATGAGATTGCAGAAAAATGCGACCTATATAACCGTGGAAAGCGAAAATTTTGTATCTTGGTGACAATAGATGTGAAAAACGCTTTCAATAGCATAAGGTGGGAAAAGGTGGTGGAGGCGATGGAAAAAAAGCGGGTTCCGGAGGGTCTCATAGAATGCACGAAGAGTTACCTAAACGACAGATGGATATCATATAAAAGTATAGAATACGAGATGAAAAGAGGAGTGCCCCAGGGATCCGTTATGGGAGCAACCCTCTGGAATATTGCCTACGACGACGTACTCGAATTACCAAAGAAACCCAACGTCCAACTAACGGCGTACGCGGACGATCTCGCCGTTACCGTACAGGGATATACAAAAGAAAATATTGCTGAAGACACCGAGGAGATCTTAAGAGACATAGAAGAATGGTTCGCGGGAAAAGAACTTGAAATTGCTTTCAATAAGACTGAAGCTACCCTAATAAGAGGAAGAAACACAATATACGAAATGGAATTCAACTTCGGAGGACATGTAGTAAAAACGCAACAATCACTAAAGTACCTGGGAGTGATGATCGACCGCAACCAACGATACGCAGAGCACATAAGTTATATAACTCAGAAAGCGGAAAACTCCACGAAAGCATTAAAAAGAATAATGCCAAGAATAGACGGTCCTTCACATAAAAAGCGCAGAGTGATAGCGGCCACAGCGGAAAGCGTTTTGCTATACGCGTGCACTACGTGGTCAATCGCTATAAAACACCGAAAATATAGAGACATGCTCCTGAGCGCGCAAAGGAGGCAACATATACTGATAGCGAGCGCCTACCAGACAGTGTCTACGATCGCCCTGGCAGTGATAAGTGCAGTCATTCCCATAGACTTAAAGATAGACGAAAGAGTTAGGATGAAGAAGAACGGCACAAGGCGAAATGAAGAAAGGACGAAAACGATGGAGATCTGGCAGAGAAGATGGGAGGACGAAAAACTAGGAGCGCAATGGACTAAGTGCCTAATAGGAAACATAGATGCGTGGTACAGCAGGAAGCATGGAGAACTGAATTACTATCTAACACAGTTCTTCACGGGGCACGGTGAATTTGGATCCTATCTATGCAGAATACGCAAGAAGGAAAATGACAGATGCGCGGACTGCGGAGGTATTGACATCCCTAGGCACCCGTTCTTTGAGTGCAAAAAGAACGCAAGAAGAAGACAAGTGCTGGAAGAAAGGTTCAAGAAGCAGGTAACTCCGGAAAATATCGTGGAATTGATGGTGAGAGATGAGGAGAGCTGGAGAAGTATCGAGGAACAATTGGTGGAAATGATGAAATCCAGAGAGGAGAGAGGAAGAGCGGACCGTTAGATGAAGGCAATGAATAGTCCGGCTCAAAGTGATGGAGAAACCCACAAAGGTAGTTCCGCTTTGACCATAGAGGACTTCAGGAGAGGTTTTTAGTGGGTAACCGACGATGTGAGTCCCACACTACCACCGACATTGCACCGTCGTCGGTGGTGTGCATAAAGCATTTTCCTCTCCTTCAACAAAAAAAAAAAAAAAAAAAAAAAAAAGGGTTGGGTTGGGTTGGGTTCCCTTCCAATGGAGATCGCCTTGTTGTGGTGGTTGGGCTCTAGTAAGGCTGTCTGCTCGGCCAGGTCAGCGGGGTCTCCCCGGTGGCAGGGTCGAGCTGGCCGCACGAAGCTAAATGATCTCTTCCCCAGGGACCTCACACTTTGTGAGTTGTGTTTATGTGGTGGCGCGCACAGGGTTCCCGAGCTGAGACCGCCATTTTTTCTCAATCCTATGGCGGCCTCCTTCTCTCCAAAATCTTTTCTATCGGTCTAATCTTGACCAAAGCTTTTTCTGACCCCGACGCTATTAGGTATCGAGGGCTAGGGGTCAACTTCCCCACTCCCCACCCAAATCCCTAAAAACAAAAATTCTTCAAAAAAAAAAAAAAAAAAAAAAAAAAAAAAAAAAAAAAAAAAAATCCGTGCGTATGCGTCCTGGACTGCCCCTGCTGATGACGACCCTGCTAGAACCCGGACAAGAACGTAAAGTAAGATGTTTGCCGTGTCGATGCTTGGATGGCCGCACGTCACGCGGTCGCGAACGGCTCCAGGCCCCATGTGGTAAGGCCGTGAACTAAGTAGCGGCCCGGCGGTGCTCTACCACATGGGGTTTTCTCTCCTCTCACCGCAACCTGCCAGGAGGTATAAAATGGGGCCGCCCGTGGCCAAAAAAAGGGATTATGAATTTGGAAAAAGCCAAAGCCTCGGATAGGTCCGGCGGCCAAGCAGCGCCCCGGCCAACTCGTGAGGAGGAGTCGACCTCACGAGCCTACACAGACTCACCAATACCGGGCCTTGCAAGCCAAGGCAGAGAATACGCTCAAGTCAGTGCGAGGAGCACCAAAACGCCTCGCTCGCCACCAGCGGGCAGGATACTGACAACACCCACAAAACTTGCTTTTGACTGCGAAAGCGATAAGGAAGAGAGGATTCAAACCACCAAAAAAAGGAAGTCGCACATCTTCAGCATCCCCATGGCCGGAATGGACATCTCTCTGCCCGACCATGACGCTGATGAAAGTCCAGAAAAAGACGATGGAGCCAGTACAAGTAGCGAGGACACCATGGTGCGCCAGGACACCCCCGAACGGAGACCTTCAACTGGGAGCTTCCAGGACGAGGAGCTCTTTAACAGCACCATATACGACCTGACAGATGACCACGAGATCAATGCTACAGCAGGGCTGGCATGCAGTAGAGAGCTAACAGAAAATAAAGCAGAAACGGTTTTTACCAAATCCACCCTCGAAGTTACACCCATCATAGACATGACCAGAAGACAAGGCAAAAGACCCCCAAATAAAGAAAGCCCGGAACAGAGAAAAAAAAGGAACGGAGACACTTACCAATTGGACAACACTCTTAGAGAGATCTTTAAAAAAACAGAGAGACTTGAGCATATCGTCGTCCAAAACACAGCAGTAAACATGAAGGAAACAATAGCTTCGTTGAGGAAACTTACAAGAAAAGCAGAAAAACTACATGAACAGGTTAACACCATAAAGCTAGAAGAGAAAGCTAGTCAAAAAATAACTCAAGAGCAGCCAGATACTGTAGCAGAGTCTACAGAAACGGAAACACAAACAGAAGGAAACAAAAAAACAAATATAGAAAAGAAAATTATGGTAACGTCATCAACACAAACGGAAGACTACGAAAGTGAAAACTCCATGTATATAACACACACAATACAAAGCAAAGAAAAATCCTTACACAGCCTAAATGAGATCCTACCACTAGACTGGGAGGAAAAAGTATTTGAAACAACGGAGACAAAGTTAGGAAACCCTACCAAGGATGAAGAAGAGCACATAATCGCTATTCTCTCCTCAGATGATACCCTTGAAAAAAATGCCATCATCAGAGCATACGCCGAAGTAAATCCGCAGATTGGCAAACATATAACAGACAGAGAGATTAAGGCGGGACAATGCATCAAAATAGCTAGTTCCTTCAACATCTGTGAAGATGACGAAAACAAAGAGGAAATAAGCAAAGTCATCCTGGTACTGGGAATGAAAAACAAAGAGGGAGAAGAATATAATATAACAGATGTGTACGAAAATATAAAAAGAATATTGGAAATCACTAAAAAGCAATATCCTAACAGAAAACGAGTGGCAATAGTTGCACACAGTAACGAAGAAGACAACATGACCAGGAAAGCTGCTGAATACTTAGCCAACGGTACTGGAATAAAAGTTATAATATACAACAGAAAGAAAGCAACGTATGCGAAAGCTACAGAAATAACTTACACACCTAGTGATAACAAAAGACAGACAATAGACATAAAACTTAACATGACACCAGAAGAAAATGAACAGACGATTCAAAAACTCAAAAAAGAAATAAATACCAATGAGCTTGGTATAAGAATAGCCAATGTAATAAGAAGCACAAACACACTAACATTCCAGATAAAAGAACAAAAGGAAGGAGGAGTGACAAAGTTCAAAGCAGCAGTAGAGAACATAATAGGCCGAGACAATAAGATAGAAGAGAAAAAACATTCAACATCCACCATAATCATAAGAAATATGGACTGTCTTACTGATGCCAACGACATCAAAATGGGAATTGAGCAGAAAACAAAAACAAGTCTTAAAGAAGGGGATTTCCGCATAAACGTTGTCAAAGAGAGATTTAGAGCAAATAGATTCACCGCTATCGTTGACCTCCCAAAGGATATGGCAAAATTCATTACCAACCAAGGAGGCAACATCAAAATAGGATGGCAAGACAGATATGCGAAAAAAATGTATATCCCACCAAGATGCTACAAATGCCAGGAGCTGGGTCACAAAATTAAAGATTGCGATAAAAATAGAGCAGAACACGAAAATAAGATGTTATGCCAGAGATGCGGCGAATACGGGCACAAAGCAAAACAGTGCGAAGAAGACAAAAGATGCTTTGATTGCAAAAACTCTGGACACTCCATGAACTCTATGGCATGCCAGAAATACAGAGAGCTTGTTAGAGAAATGAGTAGAGCACAAACCAACGGAGAAACTGCAAGAAGAAAGAGCGCAAGAGAACCGATAATGGACCAAGACGGATTCCAAAAAGTACAGCGCAGAAAAAGCAATAGAGCGGAACAAGGAAATAACCAACCAAAGCAATGAACAATACGAATCACAAAAATAAAAACAACAAGAACAGCAACAGAAGACAAGAAAAAACAGGAATTATGGAATACAAAGTAATGCAAACCAACATGAACGGCAGCTATGCTGCGATGACTCTGCTGAATAAAACACTGGAAGAGGACAAAATTGATGTGGCAATAATCGCGGAACCCCACAAGAGATCAATAAATAAGAATAAATGGTTTTATAGCAAGGAAGAAAATGTAATAATAAGGCTGCTAAACGACATTAAGCCGACAGAAACGGAGAGTGGCCAGGATCATGTACATGTGGTGTGGAAGGATATTCTAATTGTGGCCGCATATTGTTCACCAAACAAAAGTACCGACCATCTAAGTGAAACCCTGCAGAAGATCTCAGACATGATCAAGAAACGTGGCAACAAATCTAGGAAAATAATTATCGCTGGCGACTTTAATGCGAAGTCTGCTGCATGGGGAGAGAGGGAGACCGCAAGAGGACAGATTATGGCAGACTTTATCACATCCAACGGCCTAGTGTTACTGAACGAAGTGGGAACACCAACATGGCAGAGAGGAGCAAGTAAGTCAATCCTGGACCTGGCAATGGTCAACAACAAATTTGGAAGATGTCAGACAACATGGACAGTAAGTGAAGACGAGAACCTGAGCGACCACAGGAACATAACAATAAAGATAAGTGAAGTAAATCAACTGAAGACAAGGGAGAGAGTGGGAAAAATGAGATGGACTGTGAACGAATCAAAGCTGCAGAAAGCACAACAGACGATTGACCAGACGCTGGAAGGGGTGAAGGAGATTACAGTTAAGAAGCTCGCCAACCTGACAAATGCTATATGTGACAGAACCTTTGGACGGAAGAAGCGTGTTAAGAGGAAGCAGATGACAATATACTGGTGGAGCGATACAATAGACAAAGTGAGAAAAGAGTGCAATGCGCAAAGAAGGAAGATGACCAGAGCTAACGCACACAGAGACGACAGTAGAGAGACGGAGGAGGAGAAGTACAGAGAATGCAGAAGGAGATTCAATAAAGAAATAAAAGCTGCGAAGAAAGATGCCTGGAGGAGGCTTCTAAATGAACTGAATGGAAATGTGTGGGGAGAAGCATACCAGATCACGTGCAAAAAACTTAGATCCTTCCCAAAAGTAGACATACCTCAATGGAAAGCTAGAAAAGTGATAGAAGAACTTTTCCCCGATGCCCCAAACATAAAATGGCAGAAAACGAATAGGAAAACAATAGAACAGAAACACAAACAGATAACGATCGCAGAAGTAGAACAAGTCGCAAGAGAAATAAGACTAAAAAAGGCGCCTGGTCCTGATGGGGTTCCAGCGGAAATAACCAAAAAGATGCTAGAAAGAAGACCCGAGCTTTTTCGAAAGTTCTTTGATGACTTGATGAGGAACGGAGAATTTCCTACCGAATGGAAGACGGCGGTACTGACACTCATAGAGAAACCCAAAAAAGAAACAACGGCAGATACAAAATACAGGCCCATCTGCCTGATCAACTCGTGGGCCAAAGCCTACGAAGCAATAATAAGAAATAGAATAGTCAACGACATAGAACAAGGAAAACTCGCAGATCAACAGTATGGTTTTAGAAAAAAAAGGTCGACAGTACAAGCCATCGACAGGGTAAACGAGATTGCGAAAAAGTGTGATCTGTACAACAGAGGCAAAAGAAGGTGTTCCTTGCTGGTGACCATTGACGTAAAAAATGCTTTTAATAGCATCAGATGGGAGAAGGTGATAGCAGCGATGAAGGCAAAGCAAATACCGGAAGGACTGATAGAATGTACAAAGAATTACCTGTGCGACAGATGGATAACCCTGGATGACATAAAGTACAGGATGAAAAGAGGAGTACCGCAGGGATCGATAATGGGCGCAACGCTCTGGAATATTGCGTACGACGACGTTCTGGAACTGCCGCGAAAGACAAACGTCGATTTGATCGCTTATGCGGATGACCTCGCGGTATTAGTTCAGGGCTGGACGGCCAATGAGATAATCCAGGATACAGAAGAGGTACTAGCGGATATACATGCATGGTTCGAGGAAAAGGAGTTGGAGATAGCTTTCCACAAGACAGAGGCGGTACTTCTAAGGGGACGAAAGACAATTAAGGAGCTGGAGTTTCAGTTTGGAGGGCATACAGTGAAGACACAGCAGTCACTCAAATATCTGGGAGTGATCATAGATCGAAACCAAAGGTATACGGAGCATATAGTACATGTAACACAAAAAGCGGAAAGAGCGACTGCGGCCCTAAAGAGAATTATGCCAAGAATAGAAGGGCCAACGCAGGAAAAGCGAAAGATAATCGGGACCACCGTGGAGAGCATCATCACGTACGCATGCACAACGTGGTGTCGAGCTCTACGATATAAGAAATACCGTGACATGTTACTGTCAGTTCAGCGTAGACAGAATATACTGATCACTAGCGCATACCGAACAGTGTCGACAGCCGCCCTCTCAGTGCTGGCGTCTGTGATACCGATCGACCTAAAAATAAAGGAGAGTGAACGAATGAAGAACAGTGGACGGAAGAGGAAAGAGGAGCGAGAGATGACTATGAGAGAATGGCAGAAGCGATGGGACGACGAGAGGGAGACGGCACAATGGACGAAAACTCTTATTAAGGATCTAACAGCCTGGTGTGGGAAGAAGCACGGAGAAAGTGAATACTATTTTACCCAGTTTTTGTCTGGGCACGGAGAAATTGGCACTTACCTTAAGAGAATTAAGAAACGGACCAACGATAGATGCGTGGATTGTGGCGGTGTTGATGACCCGAGACACCCTTTCTTCGTATGCGAAAAAAACTTCGAGATAAGGCAAACATTAACACGCAAACTACTTGTAGAGCTAACCCCTGAAAATATCATAGGCATTATGGTGGAGAATGAAGAGCAATGGAAGATGATACAGGAGCAAATAAGTAGCATAATGAAGGACAGAGAGGAGAGAGGAAGAAACACAGACATCTAAGTGATAAAACATCAAAGAAGATCCGGATGCAGTGAAGTCTGAAACCTTGACAGGTAGTACCGCTTCGTCCACATAGGATCGAGGAGGAGTTTTAGTGGGTAGAGACACGATGGAGTCCCACACTACCACCGACATTGAACGGCCGTCGGTGGTGTGCATAAAGCATTTCTCCTCCTCCCGAAAAAAAAAAAAAAAAAAAAAAAAAAAAAAAAGGGTTGGGTTGGGTTGGGTTGGGTTGGGTTAGGTTCCCTTCCAATGGAGATCGCCTTGTTGTGGTGGTTGGGCTCTAGTAAGGCTGTCTGCTCGGCCAGGTCAGCGGGGTCTCCCCGGTGGCAGGGTCGAGTTGACCGCACGAAGCTAAATGATCTCTTCCCCAGGGACCTCACACTTTGTGAGTTGTGTTTATGTGGTGGCGCGCACAGGGTTCCCGAGCTGAGACCGCCATTTTTTCTCAATCCTATGGCGGCCTCCTTCTCTCCAAAATCTTTTCTATCGGTCTAATCTTGACCAAAGCTTTTTCTGACCCCGACGCTATTAGGTATCGAGGGCTAGGGGTCAACTTCCCCACTCCCCACCCTAATCCCTAAAAACAAAAATTCTTCAAAAAAAAAAAAAAAAAAAAAAAAAAAAAAAAAAAATCCGTGCGTATGCGTCCTGGACTGCCCCTGCTGATGACGACCCTGCTAGAACCCGGACAAGAACGTAAAGTAAGATGTTTGCCGTGTCGATGCTTGGATGGCCGCACGTCACGCGGTCGCGAACGGCTCCAGGCCCCATGTGGTAAGGCCGTGAACTAAGTAGCGGCCCGGCGGTGCTCTACCACATGGGGTTTTCTCTCCTCTCACCGCAACCTGCCAGGAGGTATAAAATGGGGCCGCCCGTGGCCAAAAAAAGGGATTATGAATTTGGAAAAAGCCAAAGCCTCGGATAGGTCCGGCGGCCAAACAGCGCCCCGGCCAACTCGTGAGGAGGAGTCGACCTCACGAGCCTACACAGACTCACCAATACCGGGCCTTGCTAGCCAAGGCAGAGAATACGCTCAAGTCAGTGCGAGGAGCACCAAAACGCCTCGCTCGCCACCAGCGGGCAGGATCCTGACAACACCCACAAAACTTGCTTTTGACTGCGAAAGCGATGAGGAAGAGAGGATTCAAACCACCAAAAAAAGGAAGTCTCACATCTTCAGCATCCCCATGGCCGGAATGGACATCTCTCTGCCCGACCATGACGCTGATGAAAGTCCAGAAAAAGACGATGGAGCCAGTACAAGTAGCGAGGACACCATGGTGCGCCAGGACACCCCCGAACGGAGACCCTCAACTGGGAGCTTCCAGGACGAGGAGCTCTTTAACAGCACCATATACGACCTGACAGATGACCACGAGATCAATGCTACAGCAGGGCCGGCACGCAGTAGAGAGCTAACAGAAAATAAAGCAGAAACGGTTTTTACCAAATCCACCCTCGAAGTTACACCCATCATAGACATGACCAGAAGACAAGGCAAAAGACCCCCAAATAAAGAAAGCCCGGAACAGAGAAAAAAAAGGAACGGAGACACTTACCAATTGGACAACACTCTTAGAGAGATCTTTAAAAAAGCAGAGAGACTTGAGCATATCGTCGTCCAAAACACAGCAGTAAACATGAAGGAAACAATAGCTTCGTTGAGGAAACTTACAAGAAAAGCAGAAAAACTACATGAACAGGTTAACACCATAAAGCTAGAAGAGAAAGCTAGTCAAAAAATAACTCAAGAGCAGCCAGATACTGTAGCAGAGTCTACAGAAACGGAAACACAAACAGAAGGAAACAAAAAAACAAGTATAGAAAAGAAAATTATGGTAACGTCATCAACACAAACGGAAGACTACGAAAGTGAAAACTCCATTTATATAACACACACAATACAAAGCAAAGAAAAATCCTTACACAGCCTAAATGAGATCCTACCACTAGACTGGGAGGAAAAAGTATTTGAAACAACGGAGACAAAGTCAGGAAACCCTACCAAGGATGAAGAAGAGCACATAATCGCTATTCTCTCCTCAGATGATACCCTTGAAAAAAATGCCATCATCAGAGCATACGCCGAAGTAAATCCGCAGATTGGCAAACATATAACAGACAGAGAGATTAAGGCGGGACAATGCATCAAAATAGCTAGTTCCTTCAACATCTGTGAAGATGACGAAAACAAAGAGGAAATAAGCAAAGTCATCCTGGTACTGGGAATGAAAAACAAAGAGGGAGAAGAATATAATATAACAGATGTGTACGAAAATATAAAAAGAATATTGGAAATTACTAAAAGGCAATATCCTAACAGAAAACGAGTGGCAATAGTTGCGCACAGTAACGAAGAAGACAACATGACCAGGAAAGCTGCTGAATACTTAGCCAACGGTACTGGAATAAAAGTTATAATATACAACAGAAAGAAAGCAACGTATGCGAAAGCTACAGAAATAACTTACACACCTAGTGATAACAAAAGACAGACAATAGACATAAAACTTAACATGACACCAGAAGAAAATGAACAGACGATTCAAAAACTCAAAAAAGAAATAAATACCAATGAGCTTGGTATAAGAATAGCCAATGTAATAAGAAGCACAAACACACTAACATTCCAGATAAAAGAACAAAAGGAAGGAGGAGTGACAAAGTTCAAAGCAGCAGTAGAGAACATAATAGGCCGAGACAATAAGATAGAAGAGAAAAAACATTCAACATCCACCATAATCATAAGAAATATGGACTGTCTTACTGATGCCAACGACATCAAAATGGGAATTGAGCAGAAAACAAAAACAAGTCTTAAAGAAGGGGATTTCCGCATAAACGTTGTCAAAGAGAGATTTAGAGCAAATAGATTCACCGCTATCGTTGACCTCCCAAAGGATATGGCAAAATTCATTACCAACCAAGGAGGCAACATCAAAATAGGATGGCAAGACAGATATGCGAAAAAAATGTATATCCCACCAAGGTGCTACAAATGCCAGGAGCTGGGTCACAAAATTAAAGATTGCGATAAAAATAGAGCAGAACACGAAAATAAGATGTTATGCCAGAGATGCGGCGAATACGGACACAAAGCAAAACAGTGCGAAGAAGACAAAAGATGCTTTGATTGCAAAAGCTCTGGACACTCCATGAACTCTATGGCATGCCAGAAATACAGAGAGCTTGTTAGAGAAATGAGTAGAGCACAAACCAACGGAGAAACTACAAGAAGAAGGAGCGCAAGAGAACCGATAATGGACCAAGACGGATTCCAAAAAGTACAGCGCAGAAAAAGCAATAGAGCGGAACAAGGAAATAACCAACCAAAGCAATGAACAATACGAATCACAAAAATAAAAACAACAAGAACAACAACAGAAGACAAGAAAAAACAGGAATTATGGAATACAAAGTAATGCAAACCAACATGAACGGCAGCTATGCTGCGATGACTCTGCTGAATAAAACACTGGAAGAGGACAAAATTGATGTGGCAATAATCGCGGAACCCCACAAGAGATCAATAAATAAGAGTAAATGGTTTTATAGCAAGGAAGAAAATGTAATAATAAGGCTGCTAAACGACATTAAGCCGACAGAAACGGAGAGTGGCCAGGATCATGTACATGTGGTGTGGAAGGATATTCTAATTGTGGCCGCATATTGTTCACCAAACAAAAGTACCGACCACCTAAGTGAAACCCTGCAGAAGATCTCAGACATGATCAAGAAACGTGGCAACAAATCTAGGAAAATAATTATCGCTGGCGACTTTAATGCGAAGTCTGCTGCATGGGGAGAGAGGGAGACCGCAAGAGGACAGATTATGGCAGACTTTATCACATCCAACGGCCTAGTGTTACTGAACGAAGTGGGAACACCAACATGGCAGAGAGGAGCAAGTAAGTCAATCCTGGACCTGGCAATGGTCAACAACAAATTTGGAAGATATCAGACAACATGGACAGTAAGTGAAGACGAGAACCTGAGCGACCACAGGAACATAACAATAAAGATAAGTGAAGTAAATCAACTGAAGACAAGGGAGAGAGTGGAAAAAATGAGATGGACTGTGAACGAATCAAAGCTGCAGAAAGCACAACAGACGATTGACCAGACGCTGGAAGGGGTGAAGGAGATTACAGTTAAGAAGCTCGCCAACCTGACAAATGATATATGTGACAGAACCTTTGGACGGAAGAAGCGTGTTAAGAGGAAGCAGATGACAATATACTGGTGGAGCGATACAATAGACAAAGTGAGAAAAGAGTGCAATGCGCAAAGAAGGAAGATGACCAGAGCTAACGCACACAGAGACGACAGTAGAGAGACGGAGGAGGAGAAGTACAGAGAATGCAGAAGGAGATTCAATAAAGAAATAAAAGCTGCGAAGAAGGATGCCTGGAGGAGGCTTCTAAATGAACTGAATGGAAATGTGTGGGGAGAAGCATACCAGATCACGTGCAAAAAACTTAGATCCTTCCCAAAAGTAGACATACCTCAATGGAAAGCTAGAAAAGTGATAGAAGAACTTTTCCCCGATGCCCCAAACATAAAATGGCAGAAAAGGAATAGGAAAACAATAGAACAGAAACACAAACAGATAACGATCGCAGAAGTAGAACAAGTCGCAAGAGAAATAAGACTAAAAAAGGCGCCTGGTCCTGATGGGGTTCCAGCGGAAATAACCAAAAAGATGCTAGAAAGAAGACCCGAGCTTTTTCGAAAGTTCTTTGATGACTTGATGAGGAACGGAGAATTTCCTACCGAATGGAAGACGGCGGTACTGACACTCATAGAGAAACCCAAAAAAGAAACAACGGCAGATACAAAATACAGGCCCATCTGCCTGATCAACTCGTGGGCCAAAGCCTACGAAGCAATAATAAGAAATAGAATAGTCAACGACATAGAACAAGGAAAACTCGCAGATCAACAGTATGGTTTTAGAAAAAAAAGGTCGACAGTACAAGCCATCGACAGGGTAAACGAGATTACGAAAAAGTGTGATCTGTACAACAGAGGCAAAAGAAGGTGTTCCTTGCTGGTGACCATTGACGTAAAAAATGCTTTTAATAGCATCAGATGGGAGAAGGTGATAGCAGCGATGAAGGCAAAGCAAATACCGGAAGGACTGATAGAATGTACAAAGAATTACCTGAGCGACAGATGGATAACCCTGGATGACATAAAGTACAGGATGAAAAGAGGAGTACCGCAGGGATCGATAATGGGCGCAACGCTCTGGAATATTGCGTACGACGACGTTCTGGAACTGCCGCGAAAGACAAACGTCGATTTGATCGCTTATGCGGATGACCTCGCGGTATTAGTTCAGGGCTGGACGGCCAATGAGATAATCCAAGATACAGAAGAGGTACTAGCGGATATACATGCATGGTTCGAGGAAAAGGAGTTGGAGATAGCTTTCCACAAGACAGAGGCAGTACTTCTAAGGGGACGAAAGACAATTAAGGAGCTGGAGTTTCAGTTTGGAGGGCATACAGTGAAGACACAGCAGTCACTCAAATATCTGGGAGTGATCATAGATCGAAACCAAAGGTATACGGAGCATATAGTACATGTAACACAAAAAGCGGAAAGAGCGACTGCGGCCCTAAAGAGAATTATGCCAAGAATAGAAGGGCCAACGCAGGAAAAGCGAAAGATAATCGGGACCACCGTGGAGAGCATCATCATGTACGCATGCACAACGTGGTGTCGAGCTCTACGATATAAGAAATACCGTGACATGTTACTGTCAGTTCAGCGTAGACAGAATATACTGATCACTAGCGCATACCGAACAGTGTCGACAGCCGCCCTCTCAGTGCTGGCGTCTGTGATACCGATCGACCTAAAAATAAAGGAGAGTGAACGAATGAAGAACAGTGGACGGAAGAGGAAAGAGGAGCGAGAGATGACTATGAGAGAATGGCAGAAGCGATGGGACGACGAAAGGGAGACGGCACAATGGACGAAAACTCTTATTAAGGATCTAACAGCCTGGTGTGGGAAGAAGCACGGAGAAAGTGAATACTATTTTACCCAGTTTTTGTCTGGGCACGGAGAAATTGGCACTTACCTTAAGAGAATTAAGAAAAGGACCAACGATAGATGCGTGGATTGTGGCGGTGTTGATGACCCGAGACACCCTTTCTTCGTATGCGAAAAAAACTTCGAGATAAGGCAAACATTAACACGCAAACTACTTGTAGAGCTAACCCCTGAAAATATCATAGGCATTATGGTGGAGAATGAAGAGCAATGGAAGATGATACAGGAGCAAATAAGTAGCATAATGAAGGACAGAGAGGAGAGAGGAAGAAACACAGACATCTAAGTGATAAAACATCAAAGAAGATCCGGATGCAGTGAAGTCTGAAACCTTGACAGGTAGTACCGCTTCGTCCACATAGGATCGAGGAGGAGTTTTAGTGGGTAGAGACACGATGGAGTCCCACACTACCACCGACATTGCACGGCCGTCGGTGGTGTGCATAAAGCATTTCTCCTCCTCCCGAAAAAAAAAAAAAAAAAAAAAAAAAAAAAAAAAAAAAGGGTTGGGTTGGGTTGGGTTGGGTTGGGTTGGGTTGGGTTGGGTTGGGTTGGGTTGGGTTGGGTTGGGTTGGGTTGGGTTGGGTTGGGTTGGGTTGAGTTCGGCAGTAGGCGCGAACCAGAGCAGTCCAGGTATCGAGCGCTCCGGTGCTAAGTCCGAAAGTGACGAAAAAATTTCAACAGAAAGTAGTTATCGAAGTGTTAAACTGTGCAGTTCACCGAATTACGTGTTGTGATTAAGTTTCGCGAAATTCGGTGGAAAAATAAAGTTTTTGTGAGTGTTTTAAAGTTTACACGTGCAAATCCAGAAGCCAAAAGTTATTTTATTTTTCCTGGAGTAAGGAGCAGGATTAAAAATCGGGGAAGTTCACCAAGCTGACCACCGAAGCACCCTTGAGGATTTTTAAAATCGGACTTGTAAAAATTTTTCAAAATTTTTACCACGCGGAAGTGCCCATTAGGTAATTAAACACTGCTTGAGAGTGTTTTTCTGGTGACTAAAAGTTGTGTACAGACCAGACAGACACACAGTGAGATTTTTGCGGTGCTGTGACAAGAACAGAGAAACTTTTCTTTGTTAGTGCCGTAAATTAGCCGTAAACACCAGATCCTAATCTCCAAACATCTCGGGAACGGTGGATCGGTGAAGAAAGTTTACAAGAGCAATTATTAACAGGAAGGAACGATAAACGCCCCTGTACGAATATTTTATTTTTTAGAATTATTTTAATTTTTCCCGAAATCGGGACTCTGCCAAAAATTCATTGTTGACATTTCGTACTTTGAAAAATTTTGGAACTCTGAAAAATTTTTGTGTTTACAATGTGTTAGAATATTTTTCATTTATTTTGAAGGGACATAGAAAACTTTTGGTTAAAAAAAAAAAAAAATTTTTTTTTTTTTTCTCGTTTTTTTGAGTGCGTCTCCTGTGCCGGAACCACAGTGCGTCGTGTGTACAATTTTTGCTTCAAAAGGAGGTGACTCGTCGCGGTGGTGTGTAACACCAGAAATGTCCACAAGCGGTCCCCACCCGGACGGTGGGGGTGGTACTGACTCCCAAACCAGCCCGAAAGTAATGCCGGGCGACGCTTCTGAAAGCACCCCATCAGAAAAAGCACATAAGAATAGGTCCCCAACCCCTTTTAAAGGACCGAACTTCGATCCCTTTGGAAAAAGTGGCGCTGTCAAAAGAACACCTCCAAAAGCGCAACAGAAACCAAGAAAACTGAGTTTCGACAACGAGGACGATATAGAGGAGGAAGAACCTCAGACAGTGAAGAAGAAAGAAAAAAAAACCCAAACATATGCATATCCCTATGTTGGGCCTCAACATCACCGTCGACGACTCAGAAGCAGAAGACGGTAGTACGGAGAAGGAAGATGCTACACACTTGGACAACGAAGCTACCGATGTGAAAAAAAAGACCCCTAGCACAGAAGAAACCAACCCACCAAAGAGCAGCACACCCATCAGATCATCTGATGCTTCCTCCAGCAAAGCAAACAATGAGGAAAAACGGAAAACGACTCCTGACTTCTACCCATTCGGCGCTGCGAAAGGGAAAGAAAACAAGGACGAGGAAGACTTTCCCACACTCCAGACCAGGAAATCCTTCGTCTGGAAACACAAAGCAACTCCGACTGAGGACAACCGCTCACAGACAAATGAAGTCTGGAGGAAAAAACGAGAAGAGCGAAATACAAAGGACTGCGAGACAGTAACCGTTGAAGACTCCCCGACGATCGACATGACCAGAAGACAGGGGAAAAGAGAAAGAGCAAAACAAGATAGCCCCGAACAGAGAAAGAGGGGAAACAATGACAAACACCAGTTAGAAACAGAGCTGCAAGAAATATTCAAAAGAGTAAATGACATGGAGAAAATTATTTCCCAGAATACAGCCAAAAACATGAAGGAAGCGATATCATCCTTACGAAGACACACAAAAAGGCAGAGAAACTGCACGCACGAATAGCGCTTGCATTGGAGACAGAGCCAGAATCGAGGGAGGGCCAAACAGCACAGGGCACTAACTACGAGGCGAGCAAGGAGGGGTGTACACAAGACAAGCAAGAAAAAACTAAAAAACCACACACAAGATCAATGTCGACTCAAACAGAGGATTACGAGAACGAACACTCCATCCAACTAGCCCACACAATTCACTCAGGAAACAAAACCCTGCAAGAATTTATGGACATTCTCCCACTCCCCTGGGAAGACAAGCTCTTTGAAGCCACGGAAATAAAAACAGGGAACCCAATAAAAAACGAAGAAGAACTCCTTATTGCGGTCCCATGCGTGGAAGAAACACTTGGCGAAAATACCATCATAAGGGCCTACGCAGAAGCAAATCCCCAGATCCACAAATACCTTATCGACAAAAAGGTGCAAGCAGGTCAATGCACAAAAATAGCAACCTCATTCAACATTAGCCAGGATAACGAAAGCACAGACGAGGTCAACAGAGTCATTCTCGCGGTTGGTATGAAGAAAAATGAGGAAGACGAACAACAGGAGACAGCTGCGATCTTTGAGAACATTAAGGAAATTCTGCATACCATTACATCCCAATATCCTAATAGAAAAAGATTAGCTATGATCGCACACCTTGATACCGAGACACAAATGGTTCAAAAGGCAACAGAATACCTGGCAAACGGCACAGGCTTAGCGATCACAATATACGAAAAAAAAAAAATAACACCAACGTACGCGAGAGCAACGGGCCAACGACAACAAGGAAACCTCCCAGAAGCTAGGTACCGACAGACAGCTAATCAGAGAAGACGAATCGAAGTCAAGATAAACAAGGCCCTAGACAGAAACGATAACCTCATCCGAAAACTCAAAACGGAACTACGAACAGAGGAAATAGGAATAAAGATCACAGGAATCCGCAAAACTCCTGAAATGACACTAAGCTTCGAGATCCTAGAGACGAAACATGGAGCCATAGACGCTTTTAAAAAACAAGTAGAAGAGATCTTAGGTGGAGAAAACCTGGTCACTGAAAGAAAAACCCCAGGGGCGACTATAATCATCCGCAACCTGGACTGCCTGACAGACGAGAACGATATAAGAGAAGCCCTAGAGAAGAAGCTAAATATGAAAATAAGAGACCAGGACTATAAAATAACTTTAATCGAAGACCGACTCCGCAAGGATCTACATACGGCTATTGTGGTCTTACCTCACAGTATGGCTAAGTTCATAACAACGAACGGTGGAAACATAAGAGTAGGTCTGTCCGACAAAAAGGCAATTCTAACGATCAACCCGCCGAGATGTAGCAAATGCCACAGCCTGGGGCATATAAGCAAGGAATGCCCAGAAAAGGTCGACCAAAGAACAGGAGAAGGAGCCATCTTCTGCCAGAAATGCGGCTCCTATGGGCACAGACCGAGCAACTGCAAGAACAAAAGGTGCTATGACTGCAAAGCAGAAGACCACTCAATGAGCTCGATGGCGTGCCCAGTCTTCAGAGAAGCAGTCAGGAAACTCAGAGAGGAAGGGGCAGTCAGGAGAGATGGAGGAACGGATGTAAGGGCTCAGGATGCGGATTCCAGCGATGTAGAAACAGAAAACGAAACAAAGACGCACAAGAACAACTCCCAAAAAGCTAAAGACAGAGACGGCTTTCAAGAAGTAAAATACAGAAAGCGAAACGTCAACAATGAAAACAAGAAAAACAAATAAATCTCCATCAATGCCTGTACAAAACCTCAACAAACGGATAATTACCGGACAACGAACACAAACACAACAACGAAACACAATCATAACCGGCAAGAATTCGAAACCAAGGGACGAAACCAGAAAACAAACCCTGAACATACTACAGACGAACTTGAACTGTAACAGAGAAGCCACAACTCTAATCAACAAAACAGCGAAGGACAACAACACAGACATCCTAATAATTACCGAACCCCACAAAGCTAGTGTGGACAAGAACAGGTGGTTCTATAGCACTAACGTAGACGCGGCTATAAGAATCCTACACCACCAGAAGCCCCAGAGATCCGGAAACGGACCAAATTTTGTGTACATTGAGTGGGGAGGGATAGTTTTCATTGCCTGTTATTGTTCTCCAAACAAGGAAATAGAACATCTGAGCGAGACCCTGCAGGCACTACGCACTCTCATTAGAAGAAATAGCCACATGAAGGTCTTCCTGGCCGGCGACTTCAATTCAAAGTCAGTAGCATGGGGCGAGAAGTTTGATACGCCGCGCGGAAAAATCATGGCAGACTTTATATCCGAGAACGATCTTCATCTATTAAATGAGTTCGGAGTGCCAACATGGGAGAGGGGACAGAGCACTTCCATACTAGACCTCACAATAGTAAACAGACACTTCAAAAGAAACAACATCGTATGGAAGGTATCTGAGGAAGAAAACCTGAGCGACCACCACGATCTATTGATAAGGATCGCGGAGGAAAACACGACGAACAACGATAAAAAAAGAAACAGCGACCTCAAATGGACAGTCAATGATCAGAAATTGCAAAAGGCACAAGAAACGATCGGGCACAGTCTTGAAAATGTAAAAGTCTTAACAACAATAAAACTATCTAACATTACTACAGACATCTGCGACAAACTGTTCGGCAGAAAAAGACCGAAAAAAACAACAACCCCGATGAGACTCTACTGGTGGTCACAGGAAACGGCACAACTCAGAGTGGAGTGCAACAGATGCAGACGAGTACTCACTAGGAGCAACAGAAACAATGGGCAGGTGGACACCGTTGCTGCCGAGAAGTTTAGTGACAGCAAGAAAGCACTAAGAAAGGCTATAAAGAGAGCAAAAAGGGACGCATGGCGTGACCTCCTCGCAGACCTGAACGAGAACCCATGGGGCGACGCCTACCAGATAGCGTGTAAGAGGATGGGCACATTCCCAAAACTAGAGCTGACAGAGGACAAAGCAAGCGAGGTTATTCGAGACCTCTTCCCCGATTCACCAAATGTCGACTGGAAGGAGCAGAGGAAAAGTGGGGCAGACCCAGAATACACTCCCATCACAATCCAGGAAATTATCCAAGTCGGAAGCCAGATTAAAACGGGAAAGGCTCCTGGGCCGGACGGCGTCCCCGCCATAATAGTAAAGCTAATGATCCAGACCAAACCTAAACTCTTCTCTGAATTCTTTGACAGATTGCTGAGGAGGGGCGAATTTCCTCATTCCTGGACGGAAGCGAGACTATCACTTATTGAAAAACCCAAGAAGAACGACGAATCAACGAAATATAGACCGATATGCCTCCTAAACTCTTGGGCAAAGGCTTACGAGGCAGTAATCCGCAATAGACTGGTATCAGACCTGGAAGAAGGAAAACTTTCAAAAGATCAATATGGCTTCCGCAAGAAACGTTCTACAACACAAGCCATCGAACGAGTGATTGAAATAGCGAAGACCTGCGACCGCTACAATCACGGCAAGCGACAGTTCTGCATGCTAATAACTATTGATGTACAGAACGCTTTCAATTCGGTGAGGTGGGAGCAAATCGTCAAGGCAATGCAAAACAAAGAAATACCTGAATACTTGATCGCATGCACCAAAAGTTACCTAACAGAGAGGACAATTACCTACGAGGGGAAGAAGCACACAATGCGGAGAGGAGTCCCACAAGGATCAGTAATGGGGGCCACGCTGTGGAATGTCGCATACGACTCCATACTGGAAATCCCGCGAAAAACAAACACGCACCTAATTGCATATGCCGACGATCTGGCAGTGGTGGTCCAGGGATGGAGCGGCGACAGAATTGTGGCTGACGCGGAGACAGTACTGAAGGATGTGGAAGAGTGGTTCCACGAGAACGACCTCAACATAGCGTTCCACAAAACTGAGGCAACCATCATCCGAGGACGGAATACGCTATATGAGCTGGAGTTCACATTTGGTCAGCACATAATCAAGACCCAGCAGTCCCTTAAGTATCTGGGCGTGGTTATCGACAGGAATATGCGCTTCACAGAACATGTCATCTACGTCGCCGGAAAAGCAGAGAGGGCGGCAAATGCTCTGAAAAGAATAATGCCAAAGATAGATGGTCCGTTACAGAAGAAAAGGAAACTGATAGCCCACACGGCGGAAAGCATTATCTTATACGCGTGTACGACCTGGGAAACCGCATTGAAATATCAAAAATACCGGGATATTCTTCTCGGAGTCCAGAGACGCCTCAATATCTTGATCACGTGCTCCTATAGGACGGTCTCATCGGCGGCCCTCTCGGTAATGGCTGGTGTCATACCGATAGACCTACAGATGGGTGAGAGAACCCGACTCAAGAGCGGAAAATCCAAGAATAACGAAGAACGACTGGTCACGATGCAGCTATGGCAGGAGAGGTGGAATGGAGAAAAAATAAAGGCCCAGTGGACGAAACGACTCATTCCAGACCTAATATATTGGCACAGCAGACCACATGGAGAAATTAACTACCACCTGTCCCAATTTCTATCAGGCCACGGTCCCTTTGGTTCATACCTCCACAAAATTAAAAAAAAAGCAGACAACCGGTGCAACAGCTGCGATACGGAGGATACTCCCGCCCACGCACTATTCCACTGCTCTAGATTCTCTGCCCAAAAAAGACAACTGGACGAAGATGTAGGTACGACGATCACAACCCGAAACATAATAGATCAAATGTTGGATAACAATGACAAATGGAAACACATAGAAGGATACGTGACCGAGACGCTAAAAATGAAAGAAACTGACAATTAGATACGATCATTCCCGGGTGAGTGAAGGATAAAGCCCTTCAAGGCGCTTCCGCTCTACCCAGAAAAGGGACTATGAGGAGTTTTTAGTGAGTAAGAATCTCACACTGCCGGCATATGAGACCCTTGCCGGCGCCTAGAGTAGGTTTTCTCCTGTCAAAAAAAAAAAAAAAAAAAAAAAAAAAAAAAAAAAAAAGGGTTGGGTTGGGTTGGGTTGGGTTGGGTTGGGTTGGGTTGGGTTGGGTTGGGTTGGGTTGGGTTGGGTTGGGTTCGGAAAGTAAGATGTTTGCCGTGTCGAGACTTGGATGGCCGCACGTTACGCGGTCGCGAACGGCCCCGGACCCCATATGGCACGGCCGTGAATTAAGTAGCGGCCCGGCGGTGCTCTGCCAAATGGGGTTTTAATCTCTTCTTCTCCACCGCGACCTGCCGGCAGGGATAAAACGGAAGGTAAGGTAGGCCTCCAATCTCCAAAACCACCACATGAAAAAAGGCCCAGCCTCGGAACATGACCGTAGGGAAATTGAGCCGACCCTACGGCGACTGTCTGGCTCTAACGAAGACGGATCCACGCAAATACCAGGCTCTGCTAGCCAGAGCGAGGAAGAGCGGCAAATTTTTAACCGCAGTAACCTCTTAAGCAGGTCGCCAACAAAAGCGGCGAATGATGGAAAAAAAGCGAAGCACCCTGGGAAAACCCCAGATACACTACAGAGGCCAAAGGGCATATGCGACTCACCAATGCCACGTGGACTGATGACATCAGACAAGGAGGCAGTTGAAATCAGTGACGATGAAAGCGAGACAGCACCACGATCGTCGATATCAAGTCAGGAGGGCATGAACTGGGATGAGATGGATCTTGATAGAACCATCATGCCAGCAGATATAAACACATCGACCAGCATCCCAAGTTACTGGTCTATCCCGGGCCTGGAAGGTATCCCCCCTCCAGAAGCACAAAGTCAGAAGAAAGGAGAAGAGAAAGATACAAACCTAACGCCAAAGAAAGAACTTAAGAAAAGGAAAAAGATGGGAAGCAGCGAAGAGACGATATGGATCGGAGATGACTTCCCTGCAGATGAAGACGCAACGAAAGAGCACAGAGAGCAGGCAGAGAAACTAAGAAGTGTCATTACTAGAGTAATAGAACAGATAGCGACACTAAAATCCCACGAGGAGCAAAATACCAAAAGGGAAATTAAAAGAGCCATACAAAGGCTAGAAAAAGAGGCCAGAACACTGAAAATGGCGGACACCATAGGCTGGCTCAAACAGCAGACGGAAGTGAAACAAACAAACGTAACAAGACAGAGGCAAACTAGAGAAATGGAGACCCAAACCGAAACGGAAGAGGAGAGAAGGGAACGATCGGAAAGAGTATTGGAGGATAAAATAATAAATATACAAACCTACGCAGAATTCAAAGAACTCGAGATAGAAGAGTGGAAGGAGAAATGCTTCTGTTACACAAAAGTAACAGAGGGCAACCCTATATATCAACAAGAGACTGATACGAGAGTGGTACTCATCGAAGAAGATGACGAGAACATGAACAGCAGTATACAAAACCAGTACAAGAAAACATACCCAGTCCTTGAAAAACTAACGCAAGATTACGAAGAAATAGAGCTAACAACCAGAACAAAGACAAGAGACCACGAACAAGAAAATAAACAAAGAATAATTAAGATAAACGCAAAAGGGACCGAAGAAGAACTCTGGCGAAAATTGCAGCAACTAGCTGACGAAACGTACCAAGAAAACGTAATAGCATTACACCACCTTAAAAAAATAACGCTCACTAAGATGAGAAAAATGACAGAAGCCATTTTTAAAAGAAAAGCCACAAAAGTGCTCATATACACCACTAGAGAAAAGATTGATGAGGAGAGCAGAGAAAGGAAGGGGAAGCGAGAGAGAGCAACTTACGCACTAATAGTTGAAAATAAAGGAAAGCAATATGAAGAGATAGTCAAGGAGATAAAGGAACAAATGAGAGGAAAACCAGAAGTAAGACAGATAGAGGGCATAAGAAAAACAAGAGACGGTAAAGTACTCATAACAACGCAAAGGAATAGAGATGCGATTGAGGAAATACAAAAAACATTAGAGCAGAATAAGAAACAAAAAGTCAGGGAAATAGCAGGTAAAGATGAACGCAAAACGATAATTATAAGAGGGATGGCGATAACAACAGAACAAGAAGAATTGGAGGAGGCCTTAAAAAGTGTAACAGGAGATGACAAAATAAAGTTTGAAGCAAGCAATTTTCGCCCCTATGCAGGGAGTATGCTCGCAACTACCATAAAGATGGAAACAAAAAGTGCAGACAAAATCCTGAGAGAAAAAAGAGTCCAAATTGGTATGGCAAGATGTTTTGTGGAAGAGAAGATCAACCTAATAAGATGCCACAAGTGCTGGCTACCTTCACACTTGGCTAAGGACTGCAGCGAAGAGGACAAATTCGACAAATGCTTCAGATGCGGTGAAGATGGACACCTCACAAAGAACTGTGAAAAGGAGAAGCACTGCCCGGACTGTAAAGAAGAGGGACATAGTGGGGGAACGTCAAAATGCCCAAAGTACAGGAGAGAGTTGAATAGGATGAAACGGGAACGTAGGGCGGAGAGTGAGAGCGAGAATACTGATGCCAGGAGTGAGGAAGGACAAGAAAGAAACGGCGGAGGACCGGTAAACGCACAAACATAAATGCCAGATAAAGAGGAAAGACCACAAACAAACAGAAAGATGACGCAACGAAAAGAACAGACAGAGATACGAATCCTCCAAACAAACATGAATAGGAGCTACGCAGCCATGGCACTGCTAAACAAGACGCTAACAGAACACAAGATAGATCTAGCAGTCATCACTGAACCACATAAAAAAAGCATTGATGAGAACAGATGGTATTTTAGCGAAGAACGTGACGTAACCATCAGAGTAATAACCCCAGAAAGACCTACAAAATCGGAAAAAGGCCAAAATCACGTCTGCGTGCATTGGAAACAAATGCTTGTGATAGCTTGCTACTGCTCTCCGAACAGAGACATAGAACATCTCAAGGCGACGCTGGACAAAGTAACAGAGTATATCCAGAAGAACAGGCACAAAAAGATATTTATCGCAGGAGACTTTAATGCAAAATCCCCGGTATGGGGTGAGCAATCCCAAAATGAGAGAGGTTCAGTAATGGCCGATTTCATTAACGCAAACGAACTCACCCTGATCAACACTCCTGGAATCCCTACGTGGCAGAGACATCAGCAGTCCTCTATCCTGGACTTGTCGATGGCTAGCAAAACGTTTAAACACACTGAGTTTCACTGGAAAGTGGCAACAGAGGAAAACCTCAGTGACCACAGGGACATCATCATCACCCTTACAAACGAAAATAGAGAGCAGACCGAAGAGAAAGAAAAGAGATGGGTAGTCACAGGGGACAAGCTAAGGAGGGCACCACAAATCATCAACACAAACCTGCGAAATATCACAAAGCTGACACCCCAAAAGCTGGAAAATATATCCAGGGATATCTGCAACAAGGTGTTTGGTAGAAAAAGAACCACGCGGACAAGAAAAATGTGTATATATTGGTGGAACGAGGAGATCGCGGAAAAGAGACGGGAGTGCAATAGAATAAGAAGGATACACACAAGGCAAAATGCACAACAGACAGCAGACGGGAGGAACAGCGAAGAAAGGTATAGAGCCAGCAGAAAGGCACTGAACAACGCCATCAAAAAGGCAAAGCGGGACGCGTGGACCAGATTGCTGGACGACCTTAATGACAACGTCTGGGGAGACGCCTACCAGCTTACCTGCAAAAGGCTAAAAACTTTCCCGACGACGAAGATTTCAGAACAAAAGGCCGATGCTGTGGTGGCCGAGCTCTTTCCAACGGCCCCGGGGATAGTGTGGGAGACGGCTAAAAACCAACAATTAAGGAACGAACACACACCAGTCTCAAAGGAGGAGATCGAACGTGCGGCAAGAGATCTCAAAGCGGGGAAGGCAGCCGGCCCGGATGGGGTTCCGGCTGATATCGTCAAAATGATGCTTGCTAACAAACCGGACATCTTTAGGAACCTCTTTGATTGCATGCTTAGAGAAGGACAGTACCCGCAGAAATGGAACCAGACTAAACTGGTCCTCATAGAAAAGCCAAAAAAAGACCTGGAAGAAGAAACCAAATATCGGCCGATATGTCTTGTAAATACATGGGCAAAGGCTTACGAAATGGTCATTAGGAATAGGCTCGTGCTCGAGCTAGAAGAAGGAAAGCTGTCTCCACAACAATATGGCTTTAGAAAAGGGAGATCCACAATCGACGCAATAGAGCACGTCCTCAAGATAAACAAAGAGTGCGACAAGTTCAATAGAGGAAAGAGACGCTTTTGTATGTTGGTCACAATCGATGTTAAAAACGCATTTAATTCGATTAGATGGGAAAAAATAATAAATGCCCTTCAAAAAAAGAAAACATCAGAATATATTATCGAGTGCACAAAGAACTATCTGAAGGATAGAACAGTGACCTACAGAGGGAAGACATACAACATGAAGAGAGGAGTGCCGCAAGGATCGGTGATGGGGGCGACGCTCTGGAACGTCGCCTATGATGACCTCCTAGACATCCCAGTGACGAGCAATGTGCACCTGATAGCATACGCGGATGACCTGGCGGTCGTCGTACAGGGATGGAGCGAAAACCAGCTGAAGGAAGACACCGAAGAAACCCTAGGAACCATTGAAAAATGGTTTCAGGATAAAGAGCTGCAGATTGCCTACAATAAAACCGAGGCCACCGTGATTAAAGGAAGGAGGACGGTGCTTAAAGTGGAGTTCAACTTCGGAGAACATAAAGTGACCACGCAACAATCGCTTAAATATCTGGGGGTCATTATCGACCGCAACACGAAGTTCACCGCGCACGTATTACACGTCATAGGAAAGGTTGAAAAAACTATAAATGCCCTTAAACGAATAATGCCCAGAATTACGGGGCCAAGCAGTCGAAAGAGGCGGATAATAGCCACTGCGGCGGAAAGTATGTTGCTGTACGCATGCACGACGTGGGCCGAAGTGATGAAGGTCCAAAAATATAGAAACCTCCTTTTGAGTACACAGCGCAGGATGAACATTCTGGTTACAAGCTCATACAGAACGGTGTCTACGGAAGCCCTGGCAGTGATAGCGGGTGTAGTGCCGATTGACCTTCAAATAAGGGAAAGAGTCTGCTTAAGAGAAAACCGCGGCAAGACAAAGAAGGACGCCCGGGACGAGACGCTGAGAACATGGCAGCAAAGGTGGGACGAGGAGATGACAAAGGCACAGTGGACAAAGACCTTAATTCCAGACATAACAGCATGGTATAACAGGAAACACGGGGAGTCCAATTACTGGTTAACTCAAGCACTAACGGGACACGGCGCCTTTGGGACCTACCTATACAAAATAAAGAAGAAAGAGGACAACACTTGTCGAGTGTGCGGGGTGGCTGATGATCCGAAGCATGCGCTTTTTGAATGTAGAGAGTCAGAGGAAGAGAGAGCGAAGCTGCAGGAGGACTTGGGCGGAGAAGTGACCGCAAACACTTTGGTGGCGGCGATGCTGGAGAGCGAGGAATCGTGGCGAATGGCAGAGGAATGGCTGGTGCGAGTAATGAAAAGAAGGATGATGGAGGAGTGAGTGTGGTGCATGTGATGGTGAGAAGTGACCGCGGGGAAAGGTGAAAAGTGTTTTGAGTGAGTGAGTGAGCAGTTCGAGTGAGAAATGGATTGAGTGATTAAGAAGAAGAGAAATGAGGAGTTAGCAGCGAGGAAAAGAAACAATGGAGAAGAAAACATTCCTGCTCAGAGGAAGTCGAAACCTGCAAGGGTAGTACCGCCTGCGCGTCGTAAGGAAGAAGGGGAAAATGGGGGAGGAGTTTTAGTGGGTATGAGTGCCAAGAGGCGAACTGAGTCCCACACTCCCGGCCGAAGTGTTTTCCGATGAACACCTCAAAAGCGCCAACAGTAGGCCGGGGTGCGTAAAAGACATTTCTCCTTCCCTAGCGCAAAAAAAAAAAAAAAAAAAAAAAAAAAATAAAAAAAAAAGGGTTGGGTTGGGTTGGGTTGGGTTGGGTTGGGTTGGGTTGGGTTGGGTTGGGTTGGGTTGGGTTGGGTTGGGTTGGGTTGGGTTGGGTCCCCTTCCAATGGAGATCGCCTTGTTGTGGTGGTTGGGCTCTAGTAAGGCTGTCTGCTCGGCCAGGTCAGCGGGGTCTCCCCGGTGGCAGGGTCGAGTTGACCGCACGAAGCTAAATGATCTCTTCCCCAGGGACCTCACACTTTGTGAGTTGTGTTTATGTGGTGGCGCGCACAGGGTTCCCGAGCTGAGACCGCCATTTTTTCTCAATCCTATGGCGGCCTCCTTCTCTCCAAAATCTTTTCTATCGGTCTAATCTTGACCAAAGCTTTTTCTGACCCCGACGCTATTAGGTATCGAGGGCTAGGGGTCAACTTCCCCACTCCCCACCCTAATCCCTAAAAACAAAAACTCTTCAAAAAAAAAAAAAAAAAAAAAAATCCGTGCGTATGCGTCCTGGACTGCCCCTGCTGATGACGACCCTGCTAGAACCCGGACAAGAACGTAAAGTAAGATGTTTGCCGTGTCGATGCTTGGATGGCCGCACGTCACGCGGTCGCGAACGGCTCCAGGCCCCATGTGGTAAGGCCGTGAACTAAGTAGCGGCCCGGCGGTGCTCTACCACATGGGGTTTTCTCTCCTCTCACCGCAACCTGCCAGGAGGTATAAAATGGGGCCGCCCGTGGCCAAAAAAAGGGATTATGAATTTGGAAAAAGCCAAAGCCTCGGATAGGTCCGGCGGCCAAACAGCGCCCCGGCCAACTCGTGAGGAGGAGTCGACCTCACGAGCCTACACAGACTCACCAATACCGGGCCTTGCTAGCCAAGGCAGAGAATACGCTCAAGTCAGTGCGAGGAGCACCAAAACGCCTCGCTCGCCACCAGCGGGCAGGATCCTGACAACACCCACAAAACTTGCTTTTGACTGCGAAAGCAATGAGGAAGAGAGGATTCAAACCACCAAAAAACGGAAGTCTCACATCTTCAGCACCCCCATGGCCGGAATGGACATCTCTCTGCCCGACCATGACGCTGATGAAAGTCCAGAAAAAGACGATGGAGCCAGTACAAGTAGCGAGGACACCATGGTGCGCCAGGACACCCCCGAACGGAGACCCTCAACTGCGAGCTTCCAGGACGAGGAGCTTTTTAACAGCACCATATACGACCTGACAGATGACCACGAGATCAATGCTACAGCAGGGCCGGCACGCAGTAGAGAGCTAACAGAAAATAAAGCAGAAACGGTTTTTACCAAATCCACCCTCGAAGTTACACCCATCATAGACATGACCAGAAGACAAGGCAAAAGACCCCCAAATAAAGAAAGCCCGGAACAGAGAAAAAAAAGGAACGGAGACACTTACCAATTGGACAACACTCTTAGAGAGATCTTTAAAAAAGCAGAGAGACTTGAGCATATCGTCGTCCAAAACACAGCAGTAAACATGAAGGAAACAATAGCTTCGTTGAGGAAACTTACAAGAAAAGCAGAAAAACTACATGAACAGGTTAACACCATAAAGCTAGAAGAGAAAGCTAGTCAAAAAATAACTCAAGAGCAGCCAGATACTGTAGCAGAGTCTACAGAAACGGAAACACAAACAGAAGGAAACAAAAAAACAAGTATAGAAAAGAAAATTATGGTAACGTCATCAACACAAACGGAAGACTACGAAAGTGAAAACTCCATTTATATAACACACACAATACAAAGCAATGAAAAATCCTTACACAGCCTAAATGAGATCCTACCACTAGACTGGGAGGAAAAAGTATTTGAAACAACGGAGACAAAGTTAGGAAACCCTACCAAGGATGAAGAAGAGCACATAATCGCTATTCTCTCCTCAGATGATACCCTTGAAAAAAATGCCATCATCAGAGCATACGCCGAAGTAAATCCGCAGATTGGCAAACATATAACAGACAGAGAGATTAAGGCTGGACAATGCATCAAAATAGCTAGTTCCTTCAACATCTGTGAAGATGACGAAAACAAAGAGGAAATAAGCAAAGTCATCCTGGTACTGGGAATGAAAAACAAAGAGGGAGAAGAATATAATATAACAGATGTGTACGAAAATATAAAAAGAATATTGGAAATTACTAAAAAGCAATATCCTAACAGAAAACGAGTGGCAATAGTTGCGCACAGTAACGAAGAAGACAACATGACCAGGAAAGCTGCTGAATACTTAGCCAACGGTACTGGAATAAAAGTTATAATATACAACAGAAAGAAAGCAACGTATGCGAAAGCTACAGAAATAACTTACACACCTAGTGATAACAAAAGACAGACAATAGACATAAAACTTAACATGACACCAGAAGAAAATGAACAGACGATTCAAAAACTCAAAAAAGAAATAAATACCAATGAGCTTGGTATAAGAATAGCCAATGTAATAAGAAGCACAAACACACTAACATTCCAGATAAAAGAACAAAAGGAAGGAGGAGTGACAAAGTTCAAAGCAGCAGTAGAGAACATAATAGGCCGAGACAATAAGATAGAAGAGAAAAAACATTCAACATCCACCATAATCATAAGAAATATGGACTGTCTTACTGATGCCAACGACATCAAAATGGGAATTGAGCAGAAAACAAAAACAAGTCTTAAAGAAGGGGATTTCCGCATAAACGTTGTCAAAGAGAGATTTAGAGCAAATAGATTCACCGCTATCGTTGACCTCCCAAAGGATATGGCAAAATTCATTACCAACCAAGGAGGCAACATCAAAATAGGATGGCAAGACAGATATGCGAAAAAAATGTATATCCCACCAAGGTGCTACAAATGCCAGGAGCTGGGTCACAAAATTAAAGATTGCGATAAAAATAGAGCAGAACACGAAAATAAGATGTTATGCCAGAGATGCGGCGAATACGGACACAAAGCAAAACAGTGCGAAGAAGACAAAAGATGCTTTGATTGCAAAAGCTCTGGACACTCCATGAACTCTATGGCATGCCACAAATACAGAGAGCTTGTTAGAGAAATGAGTAGAGCACAAACCAACGGAGAAACTGCAAGAAGAAGGAGCGCAAGAGAACCGATAATGGACCAAGACGGATTCCAAAAAGTACAGCGCAGAAAAAGCAATAGAGCGGAACAAGGAAATAACCAACCAAAGCAATGAACAATACGAATCACAAAAATAAAAACAACAAGAACAGCAACAGAAGACAAGAAAAAACAGGAATTATGGAATACAATGCAAACCAACATTAACGGCAGCTATGCTGCGATGACTCTGCTGAATAAAACACTGGAAGAGGACAAAATTGATGTGGCAATAATCGCGGAACCCCACAAGAGATCAATAAATAAGAATAAATGGTTTTATAGCAAGGAAGAAAATGTAATAATAAGGCTGCTAAACGACATTAAGCCGACAGAAACGGAGAGTGGCCAGGATCATGTACATGTGGTGTGGAAGGATATTCTAATTGTGGCCGCATATTGTTCACCAAACAAAAGTACCGACCATCTAAGTGAAACCCTGCAGAAGATCTCAGACATGATCAAGAAACGTGGCAACAAATCTAGGAAAATAATTATCGCTGGCGACTTTAATGCGAAGTCTGCTGCATGGGGAGAGAGGGAGACCGCAAGAGGACAGATTATGGCAGACTTTATCACATCAAACGGCCTAGTGTTACTGAACGAAGTGGGAACACCAACATGGCAGAGAGGAGCAAGTAAGTCAATCCTGGACCTGGCAATGGTCAACAACAAATTTGGAAGATGTCAGACAACATGGACAGTAAGTGAAGACGAGAACCTGAGCGACCACAGGAACATAACAATAAAGATAAGTGAAGTAAATCAACTGAAGACAAGGGAGAGAGTGGGAAAAATGAGATGGACTGTGAACGAATCAAAGCTGCAGAAAGCACAACAGACGATTGACCAGACGCTGGAAGGGGTGAAGGAGATTACAGTTAAGAAGCTCGCCAACCTGACAAATGATATATGTGACAGAACCTTTGGACGGAAGAAGCGTGTTAAGAGGAAGCAGATGACAATATACTGGTGGAGCGATACAATAGACAAAGTGAGAAAAGAGTGCAATGCGCAAAGAAGGAAGATGACCAGAGCTAACGCACACAGAGACGACAGTAGAGAGACGGAGGAGGAGAAATACAGAGAATGCAGAAGGAGATTCAATAAAGAAATAAAAGCTGCGAAGAAGGATGCCTGGAGGAGGCTTCTAAATGAACTGAATGGAAATGTGTGGGGAGAAGCATACCAGATCACGTGCAAAAAACTTAGATCCTTCCCAAAAGTAGACATACCTCAATGGAAAGCTAGAAAAGTGATAGAAGAACTTTTCCCCGATGCCCCAAACATAAAATGGCAGAAAACGAATAGGAAAACAATAGAACAGAAACACAAACAGATAACGATCGCAGAAGTAGAACAAGTCGCAAGAGAAATAAGACTAAAAAAGGCGCCTGGTCCTGATGGGGTTCCAGCGGAAATAACCAAAAAGATGCTAGAAAGAAGACCCGAGCTTTTTCGAAAGTTCTTTGATGACTTGATGAGGAACGGAGAATTTCCTACCGAATGGAAGACGGCGGTACTGACACTCATAGAGAAACCCAAAAAAGAAACAACGGCAGATACAAAATACAGGCCCATCTGCCTGATCAACTCGTGGGCCAAAGCCTACGAAGCAATAATAAGAAATAGAATAGTCAACGACATAGAACAAGGAAAACTCGCAGATCAACAGTATGGTTTTAGAAAAAAAAGGTCGACAGTACAAGCCATCGACAGGGTAAACGAGATTACGAAAAAGTGTGATCTGTACAACAGAGGCAAAAGAAGGTGTTCCTTGCTGGTGACCATTGACGTAAAAAATGCTTTTAATAGCATCAGATGGGAGAAGGTGATAGCAGCGATGAAGGCAAAGCAAATACCGGAAGGACTGATAGAATGTACAAAGAATTACCTGAGCGACAGATGGATAACCCTGGATGACATAAAGTACAGGATGAAAAGAGGAGTACCGCAGGGATCGATAATGGGCGCAACGCTCTGGAATATTGCGTACGACGACGTTCTGGAACTGCCGCGAAAGACAAACGTCGATTTGATCGCTTATGCGGATGACCTCGCGGTAATAGTTCAGGGCTGGACGGCCAATGAGATAATCCAAGATACAGAAGAGGTACTAGCGGATATACATGCATGGTTCGAGGAAAAGGAGTTGGAGATAGCTTTCCACAAGACAGAGGCAGTACTTCTGAGGGGACGAAAGACAATTAAGGAGCTGGAGTTTCAGTTTGGCGGGCATACAGTGAAGACACAGCAGTCACTCAAATATCTGGGAGTGATCATAGATCGAAACCAAAGGTATACGGAGCATATAGTACATGTAACACAAAAAGCGGAAAGAGCGACTGCGGCCCTAAAGAGAATTATGCCAAGAATAGAAGGGCCAACGCAGGAAAAGCGAAAGATAATCGGGACCACCGTGGAGAGCATCATCACGTACGCATGCACAACGTGGTGTCGAGCTCTACGATATAAGAAATACCGTGACATGTTACTGTCAGTTCAGCGTAGACAGAATATACTGATCACTAGCGCATACCGAACAGTGTCGACAGCCGCCCTCTCAGTGCTGGCGTCTGTGATACCGATCGACCTAAAAATAAAGGAGAGTGAACGAATGAAGAACAGTGGACGGAAGAGGAAAGAGGAGCGAGAGATGACTATGAGAGAATGGCAGAAGCGATGGGACGACGAAAGGGAGACGGCACAATGGACGAAAACTCTTATTAAGGATCTAACAGCCTGGTGTGGGAAGAAGCACGGAGAAAGTGAATACTATTTTACCCAGTTTTTGTCTGGGCACGGAGAAATTGGCACTTACCTTAAGAGAATCAAGAAAAGGACCAACGATAGATGCGTGGATTGTGGCGGTGTTGATGACCCGAGACACCCTTTCTTCGTATGCGAAAAAAACTTCGAGATAAGGCAAACATTAACACGCAAACTACTTGTAGAGCTAACCCCTGAAAATATCATAGGCATTATGGTGGAGAATGAAGAGCAATGGAAGATGATACAGGAGCAAATAAGTAGCATAATGAAGGACAGAGAGGAGAGAGGAAGAAACACAGACATCTAAGTGATAAAACATCAAAGAAGATCCGGATGTAGTGAAGTCTGAAACCTTGACAGGTAGTACCGGTTCGTCCACATAGGATCGAGGAGGAGTTTTAGTGGGTAGAGACACGATGGAGTCCCACACTACCACCGACATTGCACGGCCGTCGGTGGTGTGCATAAAGCATTTCTCCTCCTCCCGAAAAAAAAAAAAAAAAAAAAAAAAAAAAAAAAGGGTTGGGTTGGGTTGGGTTGGGTTGGGTTGGGTTGGGTTGGGTTGGGTTGGGTTGGGTTGGGTTGGGTTGGGTTGGGTTGCCCGCAGGGACCTCGCTTACGAGCGAGTCGTGCGTTGGCGTGCACGCGGTTCCCGAGCTGTGTCTGATACTCCCGTCCCCATATCAGACTCACCCTATCTCCACCCCTCTCCCCTCAGGGATTACCCTCGGGTATTCGTGCGTTGGCGTGCACGGGGTTCCCGAGCTCCCTACTGAGACATGCCGTCAAAGTAGGGTCCCCTCTCTTCCTCAGGGATATTGCCTTCGGGTAGTTCGTGCGTTGGCGTGCATGGGGTTCCCGAGCCCCCTGCTGAAGCACGCTGTTTCAGCAGGGTCCTTCTCCTACATCCCAAGAAGCCCCCTGATGACGACCTGGCGCTGACATGGACATGGCCCGGACCTCGACCTGGAACTCTCTGTGATGATGTGCTGTCCCGGGCTGCCCCATGAAGACGACCCTGCGATTCCCTGGCTACGAACGGAAAGTAAGATGTTGGCCGTGTCGAGACTTGGATGGCCGCACGTTACGCGGTCGCGAACGGCCCCGGACCCCATGTGGCACGGCCGTGAATTAAGTAGCGGCCCGGCGGTGCTCTGCCACATGGGGGTCTCTCTCCAATCACCGCACCCCTGCCAGTAGGGCTAAAATGGAACCCCCCCCCCCATGAAGCACAATAAAGGCAAAGCCTCGGATGGGTTCGGCGGCCAAGCAGCGCCCCGACCAGCTCGTACGGACCAGTCGACCGGACGGGTCTACATAGACTCACCAATACCAGGCTCTGCCAGCCAGAGCGAGGAGGAACGGCAGATCTTCGGCACCAGCAGCCGATTAAGCAGATCTCCAACAAAGTCCAAGACGGACTCCCCGATGCCAGGAAGTGCGATCAACATCAGCTCGGTGACCATCAGCGATGAGGAGGAAGTGGAAGACGCACCACCAAGGTCGTCAACCTCAAGCCAGGAGGGTATGAGGTGGGACGAGACAGACCTTAACAACACCATCATCCCCGCTGAAGAAACAGAAGAGGGGAGTCCCTCGAACTACTCGGCTATACCAGGAGGGGTATCTCGCCCCTAAGTACAGAGGATCGCAGGAAATATGTAGACAAACAAAAAGACACGACTCCCAAGAGGGAAAATAAAAAACGGAAAAAGATGGGAAGCACAGATGAAACAAGATCAAGCGGAGAGGAGCTCCCAGACGACGAAAATGCACTCAAAGAACACCGGCAACAGGCGGAAAAGTTGGAAGGTACCATAAACAGAGTCTTAGAACTGATAAAGACATTAAAAGTAAATGAAGAACAGAATACAAAAAGAGAGATAAAGAAGGCAATACACAAACTAGAAAGAGAGGCAGGTATCCTGAAAAAGGCAGACACACAACAATGGCTCCAACAGCAAATAAATACCAAACAAAAGACAAACCAGAGACAGAAGGTAACTCGAGAAATGGAAACTCAAACCGAAACCGAGGAAGAACGGAAGGAAAATGAGGAAAGACAGACAAAGGAAAGAATACTAAATATAAGAACATACCGAGAATGGAAAGACCTTGAACCACACGAATGGAAAGAGGAATATTTCTGCTATACACAAACAATAGAGGGCAACCCCATCTACCAGCAAGCTACAGACACAAGGGTGGTGCTGGTTGAGAGGGACGATGTAAATATGGAAAAAAGTATCCAAAATCAGTTCAAGAAAACATATCCCATACTGGAAACCCTGACACAGGAATATGAAGAGATTGAGATGGTCACTAAAACAAAAACAAGAGACCTGGAACAAGAAAGGAGGCAAAGGATAATAAAAATAAGGACAGGAGAGACAGAGGAAGAACTCTGGGATAACCTGGAAAAACTAGCAGACGAAACCGTACAAGAATGCGAAATAGCGATACACCACCTTCGATCAATGACACTAAGCAAACTAAGGAAAATGGCAGAAGCTATTTTCAAGCGTAGGGCCACCAAAGTCCATATTTATACAACGAAAGAAAAGATAGAGGAGGAAAAAGACAAAACAAAGGGAGAAGAGAAAGACAGATATACGCACTGATAGTAGAGAACAAAGAAAAGCAGTACGAAGAAATAGTTAAAGAAATAAAGGAGCAAATGAGAGGAAAGCCGGAAATAGAACAGATAGAAGGTATACGTAAAACAAGAGATGGAAAAGTGCTTATAACAACGCAAAAAAATAGAAAGGCAATGCAGGAAATACAGAAAACAATAGGACAGAACACACAACAAAAAGTCAGGGAAATAACCGGTAAAGATGAACGCAAAACAATAATAGTGCGAGGGATGGCAATAACAACGGATCGTCAAGAACTAGAGATAGCGATAAGAGATGTGACAAAAGATCAAAACATCCAGTTCGAGGCAAGTGACTTCCGTCCCTATGCAGGAAGTATGCTGGCAACTACCTTAAAAGTGGACGACAAGAATGCGGAGATACTCCTTCAAAATAGGCGAATCAGGGTGGGAATGGCAAGATGCATGGTAGAGGAGAAAATAAAGATAAACAGGTGTCACAAGTGCTGGTCACCATTACACTTAGCAAGAGACTGCAAGGAAGAAGACAAATCAGGAAGATGCTACAGATGTGGGGAAGAAGGACACCTAACAAAAACGTGCACAAACGAGCAATACTGCCCAGACTGCAAGGAGGCGGGGCATAGCGGGGGAACAGCGAAATGCCAAAAATATCTTTATGAGCTGAGGAAAATCAGAAGAGGTCACCGCACAGACAGCGAAAGAGAGAGTTTCAGTTCCAACAGAGCCGAAGCACTCAACACAGAAACGCAAGCTATGGACACGGCGGAGGACCGAGATGCAAAAAACAAAAGAGCTAGATAAAACACAAAATAACCATCAACACAGAAACATGGCGCAGCAAAATAACAACAATAAGACGAGAATTCTACAAACAAATATGAACAGGAGCTATGCTGCCATGACACTGCTCAACAAGACTCTAAATGAGCAAATGATTGATCTAGCAATCATCACGGAACCTCACAAGAATAGCATCGATAGGAGCAAATGGTTCTATAGCGTGGAAGAAGATGTGACCATCAGAATAACAGCGTCAGAGTATCCAACCCACACGGAGAAAGGACAGAACTATGTGTACGTCGAGTGGAAGGGAATGATAGTCCTGGGATGCTACTGCTCACCCAACCGGGAAATGGAACACCTACAGGCGACACTACACCAACTCGCGACAATAATCCAAAAAAACAAAGGGAAAAAAATAATAATCGCAGGCGATTTTAACGCGAAGTCCCCAGTTTGGGGAGAACAAACGGAAAATGAAAGAGGTGCCATAATGGCGGATTTTATGAACGCGAATGGGATGATACTGATTAATACTCCTGGAGTACACACGTGGCAGCGAAGACACCAAACATCCATCTTGGATCTCGCCCTAGTAAATAACAAATTCAGAGACACCGAGGTCGAATGGAACGTTATGACGGAAGAAAACCTAAGTGACCACAAGAACATAATAATCAATATAAGCGGCATAACGAAAGAGCAAAGCGAAAGGTTGGAGAAGA
Source organism: Melinopterus prodromus (assembly GCA_964023965.1). Taxonomy (NCBI): domain Eukaryota; kingdom Metazoa; phylum Arthropoda; class Insecta; order Coleoptera; family Scarabaeidae; genus Melinopterus; species Melinopterus prodromus. Next base: position 257,951 of record CAXIES010000311.1, read on the forward strand.
GATGGATTATAAACACGGCAAAACTCAATACGGCACCAGACATTATAAAAGAAAACCTCCGAGGCATCAGAAAACTAACACCGAAAAAACTGGATAACGTTACCAAAGATATATGCGACAAGGTGTTCGGGAAAAAGAGATACACCAAAAGAAAGAAACTGTGCATATACTGGTGGAATGGGGAAGTCGAAGAAAAAAGGAAAGAGTGTAACAGGAGAAGAAGGCAATACACCAGACAGAATGCACAACAAAGGACGCAGGAGAACAGCAGCAATGAGCTATACAAGGAAAGCAGAAGAGAACTCAGCAATGCCATAAAAAAGGCAAAGAAGGATGCATGGATAAAATTACTGAGCGATCTTAACGACAATGTGTGGGGGGACGCATACCAGATAACCTGCAAAAGATTGAAAACCCACCCGATAGTGAAGCTGACAGAGCAACAAGCTACAACGATCATTGAAGAGCTATTTCCAACGGCCCCAGAAATTACATGGGAGAGGCCAGACAGCAGACAACTAAGCACCGATCACAAACAGGTAACAGCGGAGGAGATTGACAGAGTGGCAAAAGACATCAAGACGGGCAAAGCGGCTGGTCCGGATGGAGTCCCGGCAGACATAGTGAAACTAATGCTGAAGGCCAAACCCGAAATCTTCAGGAAGCTATTTGACGAGATGATTAAGGGAGGAATCTACCCAGCACAGTGGAACACCGCCAAACTTGTTCTCATCGAGAAACCAAAAAAGGAGGCAGAAGAAGCAACGTACAGGCCCATATGCCTGGTTAACACCTGGGCGAAAGCCTATGAGATGGTAATTAGAAATCGCCTAGTCGACGAGCTGGAAGAAGGAAAACTGTCACCCCACCAATACGGCTTTAGGAAGGGAAGATCCACCACCGACGCGATTGACCAAGTATTAAAATATAATAGTGAATGCGACAAATATAATAGAGGGAAAAGAAGATACTGCCTACTAGTAACCATAGACGTAAAAAATGCCTTCAACTCTATGCGGTGGGAAAATATTGTCGGGGCACTACAAACCAAACAAATATCCCAATACTTAATAGAGTGCACGCGGAACTATCTACATAAAAGAACAATAACCTATGAAGGAAAAACATATCAAATGCGGAGAGGAGTCCCACAGGGATCGGTGATGGGAGCGACCCTCTGGAACGCCGCTTACGATGACCTCCTTAATCTCCCAGTCACGAACAACGTGCACCTAATAGCATATGCCGATGATCTGGCCGTAGTGGTGCAAGGGTGGAACGAGAGTGAGCTTAGAGAGGACACCGAGGAAATCCTCACAAGGATAGAAGAATGGTTCCGGGAGATGGAAATCCGAATAGCTTACCAGAAGACGGAAGCAACAGTAACAAGGGGAAGGAAGACGGTCTACAGAGTGGAGTTTAACTTCGGAGAGCATATGATAACGACACAGCAAACACTGAAGTACCTGGGCGTCATCATAGACAGGAACACGAGGTTCACGGCACACGTTTTACACACGGTGGAAAAGGCGGAGCGAAGCATAAATGCCCTGAAAAGGATTATGCCGAGGGTTGCAGGACCGACAAGTAACAAACGGCGAATAATTGCTACGGCAGCGGAGAGCATCCTACTCTATGCCTGTACAACATGGGCGGAGGCATTGAGGTACAAGAAATATGCAAACATCCTCCAAAGAGCGCAAAGAAGGCTAAACATCCTGGTCACCAGTGCCTACCGAACGACGTCAACGGAAGCCCTTTCGATCATCGCAAGAACTATCCCAATAGATCTAAAAATAAGGGAAAGAGTAAGGCTACGCGATAACCGAGAAATGACGAAGAAGGAAGCTAGAGACGAAACATTAATGAAATGGCAGGACCGATGGAACCGGGAAACCACAAAAGCCCAATGGACGAAGACGTTGATACCGGACATTATACCATGGTACGACAGGAAGCATGGGGAGATAAACTTCTGGGTGACGCAGGCCCTGAGCGGACACGGCGAATTCGGAACTTTTCTTCATAAGATAAAGAAAAGGCAGGACAACTGTTGCAGAGCATGCGGGATGGTCGACGATCCGAACCATGCCATGTTTGAATGTAGAGAAACGCAGGAAGAGAGAGCAACATTCTTTGATGAAATAGGCGGACAAGTTACTGCATCTACGCTTGTTGGGACAATGCTGCAGAGTGAGGAGAAGTGGAGAATGGCGGAAGAGTGGATCGGGAGAATGATCAGGAGAAGAGTGGAAGAGTAGCGAGTAGTGTTGAGCTGTGTGTATGATGAGGTGCGCAGTGAATGAAGTGTAGTGAGAGAGGGCATAGTGGTGAGTGAAAGGAAGAAAGAAAGAGTCAAGGAAAGAAGCAAGATAGAAGAAAGCTACCAATCAACTTCCGGCACAGTTGAAGAAGAAACCCGCAAGGGTAGTCCCACCTGAGCCCTATAGGAAGCCGAGGAAAATGGGGGAGGAGTTTTAGTGGGTATGAGTGCCAAGAGGCGAACTGAGTCCCACACTCCCGGCCGAAGTGTTTTCCGATGAACACCTCTAAAGCGCCAACAGTAGGCCGGGGTGCGTAAAAGACATTTCTCCTTCCCTAGCGCTAAAACAAAAAAAAAAAAAAAAAAAGGGTTGGGTTGGGTTGGGTTGGGTTGGGTTGGGTTGGGTTGGGTTGGGTTGGGTTGGGTTCCCGCAGGGACCTCGCTTACGAGCGAGTAGTGCGTTGGCGTGCACGCGGTTCCCGAGCTGTGTCTGATACTCCCGACCCCATATCAGACTCACCCTATCTCCACCCCTCTCCCCTCAGGGACTACCCTCGGGTATTCGTGCGTTGGCGTGCACGGGGTTCCCGAGCTCCCTACTGAGACAGGCCGTCAAAGTAGGGTCCCCTCTCTTCCTCAGGGATATTGCCTTCGGGTAGTTCGTGCGTTGGCGTGCATGGGGTTCCCGAGCCCCCTGCTGAAGCACGCTGTTTCAGCAGGGTCCTTCTCCTACATCCCAAGAAGCCTCCTGATGACGACCTGGCGCTGACATGGACATGGCCCGGACCTCGACCTGGAACTCTCTGTGATGATGTGCTGTCCCGGACTGCCCCATGAAGACGACCCTGCGATTCCCTGGCTACGAACGGAAAGTAAGATGTTTGCCGTGTCGAGACTTGGATGGCCGCACGTTACGCGGTCGCGAACGGCCCCGGACCCCATATGGCACGGCCGTGAATTAAGTAGCGGCCCGGCGGTGCTCTGCCAAATGGGGTTTTAATCTCTTCTTCTCCACCGCGACCTGCCGGCAGGGATAAAACGGAAGGTAAGGTAGGCCTCCAATCTCCAAAACCACCACATGAAAAAAGGCCCAGCCTCGGAACATGACCGTAGGGAAATTGAGCCGACCCTACGGCGACTGTCTGGCTCTAACGAAGACGGATCCACGCAAATACCAGGCTCTGCTAGCCAGAGCGAGGAAGAGCGGCAAATTTTTAACCGCAGTAACCTCTTAAGCAGGTCGCCAACAAAAGCGGCGAATGATGGAAAAAAAGCGAAGCCCCCTGGGAAAACCCCAGATACACTACAGAGGCCAAAGGGCATATGCGACTCACCAATGCCACGTGGACTGATGACATCAGACAAGGAGGCAGTTGAAATCAGTGACGATGAAAGCGAGACAGCACCACGATCGTCGATATCAAGTCAGGAGGGCATGAACTGGGATGAGATGGATCTTGATAGAACCATCATGCCAGCAGATATAAACACATCGATCAGCATCCCAAGTTACTGGTCTATCCCGGGCCTGGAAGGTATCCCCCCTCCAGAAGCACAAAGTCAGAAGAAAGGAGAAGAGAAAGATACAAACCTAACGCCAAAGAAAGAACTTAAGAAAAGGAAAAAGATGGGAAGCAGCGAAGAGACGATATGGATCGGAGATGACTTCCCTGCAGATGAAGACGCAACGAAAGAGCACAGAGAGCAGGCAGAGAAACTAAGAAGTGTCATTACTAGAGTAATAGAACAGATAGCGACACTAAAATCCCACGAGGAGCAAAATACCAAAAGGGAAATTAAAAGAGCCATACAAAGGCTAGAAAAAGAGGCCAGAACACTGAAAATGGCGGACACCATAGGCTGGCTCAAACAGCAGACGGAAGTGAAACAAACAAACGTAACAAGACAGAGGCAAACTAGAGAAATGGAGACCCAAACCGAAACGGAAGAGGAGAGAAGGGAACGATCGGAAAGAGTATTGGAGGATAAAATAATAAATATACAAACCTACGCAGAATTCAAAGAACTCGAGATAGAAGAGTGGAAGGAGAAATGCTTCTGTTACACAAAAGTAACAGAGGGCAACCCTATATATCAACAAGAGACTGATACGAGAGTGGTACTCATCGAAGAAGATGACGAGAACATGAACAGCAGTATACAAAACCAGTACAAGAAAACATACCCAGTCCTTGAAAAACTAACGCAAGATTACGAAGAAATAGAGCTAACAACCAGAACAAAGACAAGAGACCACGAACAAGAAAATAAACAAAGAATAATTAAGATAAACGCAAAAGGGACCGAAGAAGAACTCTGGCGAAAATTGCAGCAACTAGCTGACGAAACGTACCAAGAAAACGTAATAGCATTACACCACCTTAAAAAAATGACGCTCACTAAGATGAGAAAAATGACAGAAGCCATTTTTAAAAGAAAAGCCACAAAAGTGCTCATATACACCACTAGAGAAAAGATTGATGAGGAGAGCAGAGAAAGGAAGGGGAAGCGAGAGAGAGCAACTTACGCACTAATAGTTGAAAATAAAGGAAAGCAATATGAAGAGATAGTCAAGGAGATAAAGGAACAAATGAGAGGAAAACCAGAAGTAAGACAGATAGAGGGCATAAGAAAAACAAGAGACGGTAAAGTACTCATAACAACGCAAAGGAATAGAGATGCGATTGAGGAAATACAAAAAACACTAGAGCAGAATAAGAAACAAAAAGTCAGGGAAATAGCAGGTAAAGATGAACGCAAAACGATAATTATAAGAGGGATGGCGATAACAACAGAACAAGAAGAATTGGAGGAGGCCTTAAAAAGTGTAACAGGAGATGACTAAATAAAGTTTGAAGCAAGCAATTTTCGCCCCTATGCAGGGAGTATGCTCGCAACTACCATAAAGATGGAAACAAAAAGTGCAGACAAAATCCTGAGAGAAAAAAGAGTCCAAATTGGTATGGCAAGATGTTTTGTGGAAGAGAAGATCAACCTAATAAGATGCCACAAGTGCTGGCTACCTTCACACTTGGCTAAGGACTGCAGCGAAGAGGACAAATCCGACAAATGCTTCAGATGCGGTGAAGATGGACACCTCACAAAGAACTGTGAAAAGGAGAAGCACTGCCCGGACTGTAAAGAAGAGGGACATAGTGGGGGAACGTCAAAATGCCCAAAGTACAGGAGAGAGTTGAATAGGATGAAACGGGAACGTAGGGCGGAGAGTGAGAGCGAGAATACTGATGCCAGGAGTGAGGAAGGACAAGAAAGAAACGGCGGAGGACCGGTAAACGCACAAACATAAATGCCAGATAAAGAGGAAAGACCACAAACAAACAGAAAGATGACGCAACGAAAAGAACAGACAGAGATACGAATCCTCCAAACAAACATGAATAGGAGCTACGCAGCCATGGCACTGCTAAACAAGACGCTAACAGAACACAAGATAGATCTAGCAGTCATCACTGAACCACATAAAAAAAGCATTGATGAGAACAGATGGTATTTTAGCGAAGAACGTGACGTAACCATCAGAGTAATAACCCCAGAAAGACCTACAAAATCGGAAAAAGGCCAAAATCACGTCTGCGTGCATTGGAAACAAATGCTTGTGATAGCTTGCTACTGCTCTCCGAACAGAGACATAGAACATCTCAAGGCGACGCTGGACAAAGTAACAGAGTATATCCAGAAGAACAGGTACAAAAAGATATTTATCGCAGGAGACTTTAATGCAAAATCCCCGGTATGGGGTGAGCAATCCCAAAATGAGAGAGGTTCAGTAATGGCCGATTTCATTAACGCAAACGAACTCACCCTGATCAACACTCCTGGAATCCCTACGTGGCAGAGACATCAGCAGTCCTCTATCCTGGACTTGTCGATGGCTAGCAAAACGTTTAAACACACTGAGTTTCACTGGAAAGTGGCAACAGAGGAAAACCTCAGTGACCACAGGGACATCATCATCACCCTTACAAACGAAAATAGAGAGCAGACCGAAGAGAAAGAAAAGAGATGGGTAGTCACAGGGGACAAGCTAAGGAGGGCACCACAAATCATCAACACAAACCTGCGAAATATCACAAAGCTGACACCCCAAAAGCTGGAAAATATATCCAGGGATATCTGCAACAAGGTGTTTGGTAGAAAAAGAACCACGCAGACAAGAAAAATGTGTATATATTGGTGGAACGAGGAGATCGCGGAAAAGAGACGGGAGTGCAATAGAATAAGAAGGATACACACAAGGCAAAATGCACAACAGACAGCAGACGGGAGGAACAGCGAAGAAAGGTATAGAGCCAGCAGAAAGGCACTGAACAACGCCATCAAAAAGGCAAAGCGGGACGCGTGGACCAGATTGCTGGACGACCTTAATGACAACGTCTGGGGAGACGCCTACCAGCTTACCTGCAAAAGGCTAAAAACTTTCCCGACGACGAAGATTTCAGAACAAAAGGCCGATGCTGTGGTGGCCGAGCTCTTTCCAACGGCCCCGGGGATAGTGTGGGAGACGGCTAAAAACCAACAATTAAGGAACGAACACACACCAGTCTCAAAGGAGGAGATCGAACGTGCGGCAAGAGATCTCAAAGCGGGGAAGGCAGCCGGCCCGGATGGGGTTCCGGCTGATATCGTCAAAATGATGCTTGCTAACAAACCGGACATCTTTAGGAACCTCTTTGATTGCATGCTTAGAGAAGGACAGTACCCGCAGAAATGGAACCAGACTAAACTGGTCCTCATAGAAAAGCCAAAAAAAGACCTGGAAGAAGAAACCAAATATCGGCCGATATGTCTTGTAAATACATGGGCAAAGGCTTACGAAATGGTCATTAGGAATAGGCTCGTGCTCGAGCTAGAAGAAGGAAAGCTGTCTCCACAACAATATGGCTTTAGAAAAGGGAGATCCACAATCGACGCAATAGAGCACGTCCTCAAGATAAACAAAGAGTGCGACAAGTTCAATAGAGGAAAGAGACGCTTTTGTATGTTGGTCACAATCGATGTTAAAAACGCATTTAATTCGATTAGATGGGAAAAAATAATAAATGCCCTTCAAAAAAAGAAAACATCAGAATATATTATCGAGTGCACAAAGAACTATCTGAAGGATAGAACAGTGACCTACAGAGGGAAGACATACAACATGAAGAGAGGAGTGCCGCAAGGATCGGTGATGGGGGCGACGCTCTGGAACGTCGCCTATGATGACCTCCTAGACATCCCAGTGACGAGCAATGTGCACCTGATAGCATACGCGGATGACCTGGCGGTCGTCGTACAGGGATGGAGCGAAAACCAGCTGAAGGAAGACACCGAAGAAACCCTAGGAACCATTGAAAAATGGTTTCAGGATAAAGAGCTGCAGATTGCCTACAATAAAACCGAGGCCACCGTGATTAAAGGAAGGAGGACGGTGCTTAAAGTGGAGTTCAACTTCGGAGAACATAAAGTGACCACGCAACAATCGCTTAAATATCTGGGGGTCATTATCGACCGCAACACGAAGTTCACCGCGCACGTATTACACGTCATAGGAAAGGTTGAAAAAACTATAAATGCCCTTAAACGAATAATGCCCAGAATTACGGGGCCAAGCAGTCGAAAGAGGCGGATAATAGCCACTGCGGCGGAAAGTATGTTGCTGTACGCATGCACGACGTGGGCCGAAGTGATGAAGGTCCAAAAATATAAAAACCTCCTTTTGAGTACACAGCGCAGGATGAACATTCTGGTTACAAGCTCATACAGAACGGTGTCTACGGAAGCCCTGGCAGTGATAGCGGGTGTAGTGCCGATTGACCTCCAAATAAGGGAAAGAGTCTGCTTAAGAGAAAACCGCGGCAAGACAAAGAAGGATGCCCGGGACGAGACGCTGAGAACATGGCAGCAAAGGTGGGACGAGGAGATGACAAAGGCACAGTGGACAAAGACCTTAATTCCAGACATAACAGCATGGTATAACAGGAAACACGGGGAGTCCAATTACTGGTTAACTCAAGCACTAACGGGACACGGCGCCTTTGGGACCTACCTATACAAAATAAAGAAGAAAGAGGACAACACTTGTCGAGTGTGCGGGGTGGCTGATGATCCGAAGCATGCGCTTTTTGAATGTAGAGAGTCAGAGGAAGAGAGAGCGAAGCTGCAGGAGGACTTGGGCGGAGAAGTGACCGCAAACACTTTGGTGGCGGCGATGCTGGAGAGCGAGGAATCGTGGCGAATGGCAGAGGAATGGCTGGTGCGAGTAATGAAAAGAAGGATGATGGAGGAGTGAGTGTGGTGCATGTGATGGTGAGAAGTGACCGCGGGGAAAGGTGAAAAGTGTTTTGAGTGAGTGAGTGAGCAGTTCGAGTGAGAAATGGATTGAGTGATTAAGAAGAAGAGAAATGAGGAGTTAGCAGCGAGGAAAAGAAACAATGGAGAAGAAAACATTCCTGCTCAGACGAAGTCGAAACCTGCAAGGGTAGTACCGCCTGCGCGTCGTAAGGAAGAAGGGGAAAATGGGGGAGGAGTTTTAGTGGGTATGAGTGCCAAGAGGCGAACTGAGTCCCACACTCCCGGCCGAAGTGTTTTCCGATGAACACCTCAAAAGCGCCAACAGTAGGCCGGGGTGCGTAAAAGACATTTCTCCTTCCCTAGCGCAAAAAAAAAAAAAAAAAAAAAAAAAAAAAAAAAAAAAAAAGGGTTGGATTGGGTTGGGTTGGGTTCGGTTGGGTTGGGTTGGGTTGGGTTGGGTTGGGTTGGGTTGGGTTGGGTTGGGTTACCCGGAGTTTTAGTTGGGTTCATATTTTTTACCGGACTTTTTAGTTGGGTTCGTATTTCTTACCCGGAGTTTTAGTTGGGTTCGTATTTTTTATCCGGAGTTTTAGTTGGGTTCGTATTTTTAACCGGAGTTTTAGTTGGGTTCGTATTTTTACCCGGAGTTTTAGTTGGGTTCGTATTTTTTACCCGGACTTTTTAGTTGGGTTAGTATTTTTGCCCGGAGTTTTAGTTGGGTTCGTATTTTTTACCCGGAGTTTTAGTTGGGTTCGTATTTTTTACCCGGAGTTTTAGTGGGGTTCGTATTTTTACCCGGAGTTTTAGTGGGGTTCGTATTTTTACCCGGAGTTTTAGTTGGGTTCGTATTTTTACCCGGAGTTTTAGTTGGGTTCGTATTTTTACCCGGAGTTTTAGTTGGGTTCGTATTTTTTACCCGGAGTTTTAGTTGGGTTCGTATTTTTACCCGGAGCTTTAGTTGGGTTCGTATTTTTACCCGGAGTTTTAGTTGGGTTCGTATTTTTTACCCGGACTTTTTAGTTGGGTTAGTATTTTTGCCCGGAGTTTTAGTTGAGTTTGTAATTTTACCCGGAGTTTTAGTTGGGTTCGTAATTTTACCCGGACTTTTTAGTTGGGTTCGTATTTTTTACCCGGAGTTTTAGTTGGGTTCGTAATTTTACCCGGAGTTTTAGTTGGGTTCGTAATTTTACCCGGACTTTTTAGTTGGGTTCGTATTTTTTACCCGGACTTTTAGTTGGGTTCGTAATTTTACCCGGAGTTTTAGTTGGGTTCGTAATTTTACCCGGAGTTTTGGTTGAGTTTGTAATTTTACCCGGAGTTTTAGTTGGGTTCGTAATTTTACCCGGACTTTTTAGTTGGGTTCGTAATTTTTCCCGGACTTTTTAGTTGGGTTCGTATTTTTTACCCGGAGTTTTAGTTGGGTTCGTAATTTTACCCGGAGTTTTAGTTGGGTTCGTAATTTTACCCGGACTTTTTAGTTGTGTTGGTAATTTTACCCGGAGTTTTAGTTGGGTTCATATTTTTTACCGGACTTTTTAGTTGGGTTCGTATTTTTTACCCGGAGTTTTAGTTGGGTTCGTATTTTTTACCCGGAGTTTTAGTTGGGTTCGTATTTTTACCCGGAGTTTTAGTTGGGTTCGTATTTTTACCCGGAGTTTTAGTTGGGTTCGTATTTTTTACCCGGACTTTTTAGTTGGGTTAGTAATTTTACCCGGACTTTTTAGTTGGGTTCGTATTTTTTACCCGGACTTTTAGTTGGGTTCGTAATTTTACCCGGAGTTTTAGTTGGGTTCGTAATTTTACCCGGAGTTTTAGTTGAATTCGTAATTTTACCCGGAGTTTTAGTTGAGTTCGTAATTTTACCCGGACTTTTTAGTTGGGTTCGTAATTTTACCCGGACTTTTTAGTTGGGTTCGTATTTTTTACCCGGAGTTTTAGTTGGGTTCGTAATTTGAGCCGGAGTTTTAGTTGGGTTCGTAATTTTACCCGGACTTTTTAGTTGGGTTCGTATTTTTTACCCGGACTTTTAGTTGGGTTCGTAATTTTACCCGGAGTTTTAGTTGGGTTCGAATTTTTTACCCGGAGTTTTAGTTGGGTTCGTATTTTTTACCCGGAGTTTTAGTTGGGTTCGTATTTTTACCCGGAGTTTTAGTTGTGTTGGTAATTTTACCCGGAGTTTTAGTTGGGTTCATATTTTTTACCCGGAGTTTTAGTTGGGTTCGTATTTTTACCCGGAGTTTTAGTTGGGTTCGTATTTTTACCCGGAGTTTTAGTTGGGTTCGTATTTTTTACCCATGACTTTTTAGTTGGGTTAGTATTTTTGCCCGGAGTTTTAGTTGGGTTCGTATTTTTTACCCGGACTTTTAGTTGGGTTCGTAATTTTACCCGGAGTTTTAGTTGGGTTCGTAATTTTACCCGGAGTTTCACTTGGGTTCGTAATTTTACCCGGACTTTTTAGTTGGGTTCGTATTTTTTACCCGGACTTTTAGTTGGGTTCGTAATTTTACCCGGACTTTTTAGTTGGGTTCGTATTTTATACCCGGACTTTTAGTTGGGTTCGTAATTTTACCCGGAGTTTTAGTTGGGTTCGTAATTTTACCCGGAGTTTTACTTGGGTTCGTAATTTTACCCGGACTTTTTAGTTGGGTTCGTATTTTTTACCCGGAGTTTTAGTTGGGTTCGTAATTTTACCCGGACTTTTTAGTTGGGTTCGTATTTTTTACCCGGACTTTTAGTTGGGTTCGTAATTTTACCCGGAGTTTTAGTTGGGTTCGTATTTTTTACCCGGAGTTTTAGTTGGGTTCGTATTTTTTACCCGGAGTTTTAGTTGGGTTCGTATTTTTACCCGGAGTTTTAGTTGTGTTGGTAATTTTACCCGGAGTTTTAGTTGGGTTCATATTTTTTACCGGACTTTTTAGTTGGGTTCGTATTTTTTACCCGGAGTTTTAGTTGGGTTCGTATTTTTTATCCGGAGTTTTAGTTGGGTTCGTATTTTTACCCGGAGTTTTAGTTGGGTTCGTATTTTTACCCGGAGTTTTAGTTGGGTTCGTATTTTTTACCCGGACTTTTTAGTTGGGTTAGTATTTTTGCCCGGAGTTTTAGTTGGGTTCGTATTTTTTACCCGGAGTTTTAGTTGGGTTCGTATTTATTACCCGGAGTTTTGGTTGGGTTCGTATTTTTACCCGGAGTTTTAGTTGGGTTCGTATTTTTACCCGGAGTTTTAGTTGGGTTCGTATTTTTTACCCGCCGTTTTAGTTGGGTTCGTATTTTTACCCGGAGCTTTAGTTGGGTTCGTATTTTTACCCGGAGTTTTAGTTGGGTTCGTATTTTTTACCCGGACTTTTTAGTTGGGTTAGTATTTTTGCCCGGAGTTTTAATTGGGTTCGTATTTTTTTACCCGGAGTTTTAGTTGGGTTCTAAATGTTACCCGGACTTTTTTGTTTGGTTCGTATTTTTTACCCGGAGTTTTAGTTGGGTTCGTAATTTTACCCGCACTTTTTAGTTGGGTTCGTAATTTTACCCGGAGTTTTAGTTGGGTTCGTAATTTTACCCGGAGTTTTAGTTGGGTTCGTAATTTTACCCGGAGTTTTAGTTGGGTTCGTAATTTTACCCGGAGTTTTAGTTGGGTTCGTAATTTTACCCGGAGTTTTACTTGGGTTCGTAATTTTACCCGGAGTTTTACTTGGGTTCGTAATTTTACCCGGAGTTTTAGTTGGGTTCGTAATTTTACCCGGAGTTTTAGTTGGGTTCGTAATTTTACCCGGACTTTTTAGTTGGGTTCGTATTTTTTACCCGGACTTTTAGTTGGGTTCGAGATTTTACCCGGAGTTTTAGTTGGGTTCGTAATTTTACCCGGAGTTTTAGTTGGGTTCGTAATTTTACCCGGTGTTTTAGTTGGGTTCGTAATTTTACCCAGAGTTTTACTTGGGTTCGTAATTTTACCCGGAGTTTTACTTGGGTTCGTAATTTTACCCGGACTTTTTAGTTGGGTTCGTATTTTATACCCGGACTTTTAGTTGGGTTCGTAATTTTACCCGGAGTTTTAGTTGGGTTCGTAATTTTACCCGGAGTTTTACTTGGGTTCGTAATTTTACCCGGACTTTTTAGTTGGGTTCGTATTTTTTACCCGGAGTTTTAGTTGGGTTCGTAATTTTACCCGGACTTTTTAGTTGGGTTCGTATTTTTTACCCGGACTTTTAGTTGGGTTCGTAATTTTACCCGGAGTTTTAGTTGGGTTCGTATTTTTTACCCGGAGTTTTAGTTGGGTTCGTATTTTTTACCCGGAGTTTTAGTTGGGTTCGTATTTTTACCCGGAGTTTTAGTTGTGTTGGTAATTTTACCCGGAGTTTTAGTTGGGTTCATATTTTTTACCGGACTTTTTAGTTGGGTTCGTATTTTTTACCCGGAGTTTTAGTTGGGTTCGTATTTTTTATCCGGAGTTTTAGTTGGGTTCGTATTTTTACCCGGAGTTTTAGTTGGGTTCGTATTTTTACCCGGAGTTTTAGTTGGGTTCGTATTTTTTACCCGGACTTTTTAGTTGGGTTAGTATTTTTGCCCGGAGTTTTAGTTGGGTTCGTATTTTTTACCCGGAGTTTTAGTTGGGTTCGTATTTTTTACCCGGAGTTTTAGTTGGGTTCGTATTTTTACCCGGAGTTTTAGTTGGGTTCGTATTTTTACCCGGAGTTTTAGTTGGGTTCGTATTTTTTACCCGGAGCTTTAGTTGGGTTCGTATTTTTTACCCGGACTTTTTAGTTGGGTTAGTATTTTTGCCCGGAGTTTTAATTGGGTTCGTATTTTTTTACCCGGAGTTTTAGTTGGGTTCTAAATGTTACCCGGACTTTTTTGTTTGGTTCGTATTTTTTACCCGGAGTTTTAGTTGGGTTCGTAATTTTACCCGCACTTTTTAGTTGGGTTCGTAATTTTACCCGGAGTTTTAGTTGGGTTCGTAATTTTACCCGGAGTTTTAGTTGGGTTCGTAATTTTACCCGGAGTTTTAGTTGGGTTCGTAATTTTACCCGGAGTTTTAGTTGGGTTCGTAATTTTACCCGGAGTTTTATTTGGGTTCGTAATTTTACCCGGAGTTTTACTTGGGTTCGTAATTTTACCCGGAGTTTTAGTTGGGTTCATAATTTTACCCGGAGTTTTAGTTGGGTTCGTAATTTTACCCGGACTTTTTAGTTGGGTTCGTATTTTTTACCCGGACTTTTAGTTGGGTTCGTAATTTTACCCGGAGTTTTAGTTGGGTTCGCAATTTTACCCGGAGTTTTAGTTGGGTTCGTAATTTTACCCGGTGTTTTAGTTGGGTTCGTAATTTTACCCAGAGTTTTACTTGGGTTCGTAATTTTACCCGGAGTTTTACTTGGGTTCGTAATTTTACCCGGAGTTTTAGTTGGGTTCGTAATTTTACCCGGAGTTTTAGTTGGGTTCGTAATTTTACCCGGACTTTTTAGTTGGGTTCGTATTTTTTACCCGGACTTTTAGTTGGGTTCGTAATTTTACCCGGAGTTTTAGTTGGGTTCGTAATTTTACCCGGAGTTTTAGTTGAGTTCGTAATTTTACCCGGAGTTTTAGTTGGGTTCGTAATTTTACCCGGACTTTTTAGTTGGGTTCGTAATTTTACCCGGAGTTTTAGTTGGGTTCGTAATTTTACCCGGAGTTTTAGTTGGGTTCGTAATTTTACCCGGACTTTTTAGTTGGGTTCGTATTTTTTACCCGGACTTTTAGTTGGGTTCGTAATTTTACCCGGAGTTTTAGTTGGGTTCGTAATTTTACCCGGAGTTTTAGTTGGGTTCGTAATTTTACCCGGTGTTTTAGTTGGGTTCGTAATTTTACCCAGAGTTTTACTTGGGTTCGTAATTTTACCCGGAGTTTTACTTGGGTTCGTAATTTTACCCGGAGTTTTAGTTGGGTTCGTAATTTTACCCGGAGTTTTAGTTGGGTTCGTAATTTTACCCGGACTTTTTAGTTGGGTTCGTATTTTTTACCCGGACTTTTAGTTGGGTTCGTAATTTTACCCGGAGTTTTAGTTGGGTTCGTAATTTTACCCGGAGTTTTAGTTGAGTTCGTAATTTTACCCGGAGTTTTAGTTGGGTTACTAATTTTACCCGGACTTTTTAGTTGGGTTCGTAATTTTACCCGGACTTTTTAGTTGGGTTCGTATTTTTTATCCGGAGTTTTAGTTGGGTTCGTATTTTTACCCGGAGTTTTAGTTGGGTTCGTATTTTTACCCGGAGTTTTAGTTGGGTTCGTATTTTTTACCCGGACTTTTTAGTTGGGTTAGTATTTTTGCCCGGAGTTTTAGTTGGGTTCGTATTTTTTACCCGGAGTTTTAGTTGGGTTCGTATTTTTTACCCGGAGTTTTAGTTGGGTTCGTATTTTTACCCGGAGTTTTAGTTGGGTTCGTATTTTTACCCGGAGTTTTAGTTGGGTTCGTATTTTTTACCCGGAGCTTTAGTTGGGTTCGTATTTTTTACCCGGACTTTTTAGTTGGGTTAGTATTTTTGCCCGGAGTTTTAATTGGGTTCGTATTTTTTTACCCGGAGTTTTAGTTGGGTTCTAAATGTTACCCGGACTTTTTTGTTTGGTTCGTATTTTTTACCCGGAGTTTTAGTTGGGTTCGTAATTTTACCCGCACTTTTTAGTTGGGTTCGTAATTTTACCCGGAGTTTTAGTTGGGTTCGTAATTTTACCCGGAGTTTTAGTTGGGTTCGTAATTTTACCCGGAGTTTAAGTTGGGTTCGTAATTTTACCCGGAGTTTTAGTTGGGTTCGTTATTTTACCCGGAGTTTTATTTGGGTTCGTAATTTTACCCGGAGTTTTACTTGGGTTCGTAATTTTACCCGGAGTTTTAGTTGGGTTCATAATTTTACCCGGAAATTTAGTTGGGTTCGTAATTTTACCCGGACTTTTTAGTTGGGTTCGTATTTTTTACCCGGACTTTTAGTTGGGTTCGTAATTTTACCCGGAGTTTTAGTTGGGTTCGCAATTTTACCCGGAGTTTTAGTTGGGTTCGTAATTTTACCCGGTGTTTTAGTTGGGTTCGTAATTTTACCCAGAGTTTTACTTGGGTTCGTAATTTTACCCGGAGTTTTACTTGGGTTCGTAATTTTACCCGGAGTTTTAGTTGGGTTCGTAATTTTACCCGGAGTTTTAGTTGGGTTCGTAATTTTACCCGGACTTTTTAGTTGGGTTCGTATTTTTTACCCGGACTTTTAGTTGGGTTCGTAATTTTACCCGGAGTTTTAGTTGGGTTCGTAATTTTACCCGGAGTTTTAGTTGAGTTCGTAATTTTACCCGGAGTTTTAGTTGGGTTCGTAATTTTACCCGGACTTTTTAGTTGGGTTCGTAATTTTACCCGGACTTTTTAGTTGGGTTCGTATTTTTTACCCGGAGTTTTAGTTGGGTTCGTAATTTTACCCGGAGTTTTAGTTGGGTTCGTAATTTTACCCGGAGTTTTAGTTGGGTTCGTAATTTTACCCGGACTTTTTAGTTGGGTTCGTATTTTTTACCCGGACTTTTAGTTGGGTTCGTAATTTTACCCGGAGTTTTAGTTGGGTTCGTAATTTTACCCGGAGTTTTAGTTGGGTTCGTAATTTTACCCGGTGTTTTAGTTGGGTTCGTAATTTTACCCAGAGTTTTACTTGGGTTCGTAATTTTACCCGGAGTTTTACTTGGGTTCGTAATTTTACCCGGAGTTTTAGTTGGGTTCGTAATTTTACCCGGAGTTTTAGTTGGGTTCGTAATTTTACCCGGACTTTTTAGTTGGGTTCGTATTTTTTACCCGGACTTTTAGTTGGGTTCGTAATTTTACCCGGAGTTTTAGTTGGGTTCGTAATTTTACCCGGAGTTTTAGTTGAGTTCGTAATTTTACCCGGAGTTTTAGTTGGGTTACTAATTTTACCCGGACTTTTTAGTTGGGTTCGTAATTTTACCCGGACTTTTTAGTTGGGTTCGTATTTTTACCCGGAGTTTTAGTTGGGTTCGTAATTTTACCCGGAGTTTTAGTTGGGTTCGTAATTTTACCCGGACTTGTTAGTTGGGTTCGTATTTTTTACCCGGACTTTTAGTTGGGTTCGTAATTTTACCTGGAGTTTTAGTTGGGTTTGTAATTTTACCCGGAGTTTTAGTTGAGTTCGTAATTTTACCCGGAGTTTTAGTTGGGTTCGTAATTTTACCCGGACTTTTTAGTTGGGTTCGTAATTTTACCCGGACTTTTTAGTTGGGTTCGTAATTTTACCCGGACTTTTTAGTTGGGTTCGTAATTTTACCCGGAGTTTTAGTTGGGTTCGTAATTTTACCCGGACTTTTTAGTTGGGTTCGAATTTTTTACCCGGACTTTTAGTTGGGTTCATAATTTTACCCGGAGTTTTAGTTGGGTTCGTAATTTTACCCGGACCTTTTAGTTGGGTTCGTATTTTGTACCCGGACTTTTAGTTGGGTTCGTAATTTTACCCGGAGTTTTAGTTGGGTTCGTAATTTTACCCGGAGTTTTAGTTGGGTTCGTAGTTTTACCCGGAGTCTTGAATTACCCGGACTTTTTAGTTGGGTTCGTATTTTTACCCGGACTTTTAGTTGGGTTCGTAATTTTACCCGGAGTTTTAGTTGGGTTCGTAATTTTACATGGAGTTTTAGTTGGGTTCGTAATTTTACCCGGAGTTTTACTTGGGTTCGTAATTTTACCCGGAGTTTTACTTGGGTTCGTAATTTTACCCGGAGTTTTAGTTGGGTTCGTAATTTTACCCGGAGTTTTAGTTGGGTTCGTAATTTTACCCGGACTTTTTAGTTGGGTTCGTATTTTTACCCGGACTTCTAGTTGGGTTCGTAATTTTACCCGGAGTTTTAGTTGGGTTCGTAATTTTACCCGGAGTTTTAGTTGAGTTCGTAATTTTACCCGGAGTTTTAGTTGGGTTCGTAATTTTACCCGGAGTTTTAGTTGGGTTCATATTTTTTACCGGACATTTTAGTTGGGTTCGTATTTTTTACCCGGAGTTTTAGTTGGGTTCGTATTTTTTACCCGGAGTTTTAGTTGGGTTCGTATTTTTACCCGGAGTTTTAGTTGGGTTCGTATTTTTACCCGGAGTTTTAGTTGGGTTCGTATTTTTTACCCGGACTTTTTAGTTGGGTTAGTATTTTTGCCCGGAGTTTTAGTTGGGTTCGTATTTTTTAGCCGGAGTTTTAGTTGGGTTCGTATTTTTTACCCGGAGTTTTAGTTGGGTTCGTAATTTTACATGGACTTTTAGTTGGGTTCGTAATTTTACCCGGAGTTTTAGTTGGGTTCGTAATTTTACCCGGAGTTTTAGTTGAGTTCGTAATTTTACCCGGAGTTTTAGTTGGGTTCGTAATTTTACCCGGACTTTTTAGTTGGGTTCGTAATTTTACCCGGACTTTTTAGTTGGGTTCGTATTTTTTACCCGGAGTTTTAGTTGGGTTCGTAATTTTACCCGGAGTTTTAGTTGGGTTCGTAATTTTACCCGGAGTTTTAGTTGGGTTCGTAATTTTACCCGGACTTTTTAGTTGGGTTCGTATTTTTTACCCGGACTTTTAGTTGGGTTCGTAATTTTACCCGGAGTTTTAGTTGGGTTCGTAATTTTACCCGGAGTTTTAGTTGGGTTCGTAATTTTACCCGGTGTTTTAGTTGGGTTCGTAATTTTACCCAGAGTTTTACTTGGGTTCGTAATTTTACCCGGAGTTTTACTTGGGTTCGTAATTTTACCCGGAGTTTTAGTTGGGTTCGTAATTTTACCCGGAGTTTTAGTTGGGTTCGTAATTTTACCCGGACTTTTTAGTTGGGTTCGTATTTTTTACCCGGACTTTTAGTTGGGTTCGTAATTTTACCCGGAGTTTTAGTTGGGTTCGTAATTTTACCCGGAGTTTTAGTTGAGTTCGTAATTTTACCCGGAGTTTTAGTTGGGTTCGTAATTTTACCCGGACTTTTTAGTTGGGTTCGTAATTTTACCCGGACTTTTTAGTTGGGTTCGTATTTTTACCCGGAGTTTTAGTTGGGTTCGTAATTTTACCCGGAGTTTTAGTTGGGTTCGTAATTTTACCCGGACTTTTTAGTTGGGTTCGTATTTTTTACCCGGACTTTTAGTTGGGTTCGTAATTTTACCTGGAGTTTTAGTTGGGTTCGTAATTTTACCCGGAGTTTTAGTTGAGTTCGTAATTTTACCCGGAGTTTTAGTTGGGTTCGTAATTTTACCCGGACTTTTTAGTTGGGTTCGTAATTTTACCCGGACTTTTTAGTTGGGTTCGTAATTTTACCCGGACTTTTTAGTTGGGTTCGTAATTTTACCCGGAGTTTTAGTTGGGTTCGTAATTTTACCCGGACTTTTTAGTTGGGTTCGAATTTTTTACCCGGACTTTTAGTTGGGTTCATAATTTTACCCGGAGTTTTAGTTGGGTTCGTAATTTTACCCGGACCTTTTAGTTGGGTTCGTATTTTGTACCCGGACTTTTAGTTGGGTTCGTAATTTTACCCGGAGTTTTAGTTGGGTTCGTAATTTTACCCGGAGTTTTAGTTGGGTTCGTAGTTTTACCCGGAGTCTTGAATTACCCGGACTTTTTAGTTGGGTTCGTATTTTTACCCGGACTTTTAGTTGGGTTCGTAATTTTACCCGGAGTTTTAGTTGGGTTCGTAATTTTACATGGAGTTTTAGTTGGGTTCGTAATTTTACCCGGAGTTTTACTTGGGTTCGTAATTTTACCCGGAGTTTTACTTGGGTTCGTAATTTTACCCGGAGTTTTAGTTGGGTTCGTAATTTTACCCGGAGTTTTAGTTGGGTTCGTAATTTTACCCGGACTTTTTAGTTGGGTTCGTATTTTTTACCCGGACTTCTAGTTGGGTTCGTAATTTTACCCGGAGTTTTAGTTGGGTTCGTAATTTTACCCGGAGTTTTAGTTGAGTTCGTAATTTTACCCGGAGTTTTAGTTGGGTTCGTAATTTTACCCGGAGTTTTAGTTGGGTTCATATTTTTTACCGGACTTTTTAGTTGGGTTCGTATTTTTTACCCGGAGTTTTAGTTGGGTTCGTATTTTTTACCCGGAGTTTTAGTTGGGTTCGTATTTTTACCCGGAGTTTTAGTTGGGTTCGTATTTTTACCCGGAGTTTTAGTTGGGTTCGTATTTTTTACCCGGACTTTTTAGTTGGGTTAGTATTTTTGCCCGGAGTTTTAGTTGGGTTCGTATTTTTTAGCCGGAGTTTTAGTTGGGTTCGTATTTTTTACCCGGAGTTTTAGTTGGGTTCGTATTTTTACCCGGAGTTTTAGTTGGGTTCGTATTTTTACCCGGAGTTTTAGTTGGTTTCGTATTTTTTACCCGGAGTTTTAGTTGGGTTCGTATTTTTACCCGGAGTTTTAGTTGGGTTCGTAATTTTACCCGGACTTTTTAGTTGGGTTCGAATTTTTTACCCGGACTTTTACTTGGGTTCGTAATTTTACCCGGACTTTTTAGTTGGGTTCGTATTTTTTACCCGGACTTTTAGTTGGGTTCGTAATTTTACCCGGAGTTTTAGTTGGGTTCGTAATTTTACCCGGAGTTTTAGTTGGGTTCGTAATTTTACCTGGAGTCTTGAGTTAATAGTTGGGTTCGTATTTTTACCCGGACTTTTAGTTGGTTTCGTATTTTTTACCCGGAGTTTTAGTTGGGTTCGTAATTTTACCCGGACCTTTTAGTTGGGTTCGTATTTTGTACCCGGACTTTTAGTTGGGTTCGTAATTTTACCCGGAGTTTTAGTTGGGTTCGTAATTTTACCCGGAGTTTTAGTTGGGTTCGTAGTTTTACCCGGAGTCTTGAATTACCCGGACTTTTTAGTTGGGTTCGTATTTTTACCCGGACTTTTAGTTGGGTTCGTAATTTTACCCGGAGTTTTAGTTGGGTTCGTAATTTTACATGGAGTTTTAGTTGGGTTCGTAATTTTACCCGGAGTTTTACTTGGGTTCGTAATTTTACCCGGAGTTTTACTTGGGTTCGTAATTTTACCCGGAGTTTTAGTTGGGTTCGTAATTTTACCCGGAGTTTTAGTTGGGTTCGTAATTTTACCCGGACTTTTTAGTTGGGTTCGTATTTTTTACCCGGACTTCTAGTTGGGTTCGTAATTTTACCCGGAGTTTTAGTTGGGTTCGTAATTTTACCCGGAGTTTTAGTTGAGTTCGTAATTTTACCCGGAGTTTTAGTTGGGTTCTTAATTTTACCCGGAGTTTTAGTTGGGTTCATATTTTTTACCGGACTTTTTAGTTGGGTTCGTATTTTTTACCCGGAGTTTTAGTTGGGTTCGTATTTTTTACCCGGAGTTTTAGTTGGGTTCGTATTTTTACCCGGAGTTTTAGTTGGGTTCGTATTTTTACCCGGAGTTTTAGTTGGGTTCGTATTTTTTACCCGGACTTTTTAGTTGGGTTAGTATTTTTGCCCGGAGTTTTAGTTGGGTTCGTATTTTTTAGCCGGAGTTTTAGTTGGGTTCGTATTTTTTACCCGGAGTTTTAGTTGGGTTCGTATTTTTACCCGGAGTTTTAGTTGGATTCGTATTTTTACCCGGAGTTTTAGTTGGTTTCGTATTTTTTACCCGGAGTTTTAGTTGGGTTCGTATTTTTACCCGGAGTTTTAGTTGGGTTCGTAATTTTACCCGGACTTTTTAGTTGGGTTCGAATTTTTTACCCGGACTTTTACTTGGGTTCGTAATTTTACCCGGACTTTTTAGTTGGGTTCGTATTTTTTACCCGGACTTTTAGTTGGGTTCGTAATTTTACCCGGAGTTTTAGTTGGGTTCGTAATTTTACCCGGAGTTTTAGTTGGGTTCGTAATTTTACCTGGAGTCTTGAGTTAATAGTTGGGTTCGTATTTTTACCCGGACTTTTAGTTGGGTTCGTAATTTTACCCGGAGTTTTAGTTGGGTTCGTTATTTTACCCGGAGTTTTAGTTGGGTTCGTAATTTTACCCGGAGTTTTACTTGGGTTCGTAATTTTACCCGGAGTTTTACTTGGGTTCGTAATTTTACCCGGAGTTTTAGTTGGGTTCGTAATTTTACCCGGAGTTTTAGTTGGGTTCGTAATTTTACCCGGACTTTTTAGTTGGGTTCGTATTTTTTACCCGGACTTTTAGTTGGGTTCGTAATTTTACCCGGAGTTTTAGTTGGGTTCGTAATTTTACCCGGAGTTTTACTTGAGTTCGTAATATTACCCGGAGTTTTAGTTGGGTTCGTAATTTTACCCGGACTTTTTAGTTGGGTTCGTAATTTTACCCGGACTTTTTAGTTGGGTTCGTATTTTTTACCCGGAGTTTTAGTTGGGTTCGTAATTTTACCCGGAGTTTTAGTTGGGTTCGTAATTTTACCCGGACTTTTTAGTTGGGTTCGTATTTTTTACCCGGACTTTTAGTTGGGTTCGTAATTTTACCCGGAGTTTTAGTTGGGTTGGTTCGTAATTTTACCCGGAGTTGTACTTGGGTTCGTAATTTTACCCGGACTTTTTAGTTGGGTTCGTATTTTTTACCCGGAGTTTTAGTTGGGTTCGTAATTTTACCCGGAGTTTTAGTTGGGTTCGTAATTTTACCCGGACTTTTTAGTTGGGTTCGTATTTTTTACCCGGACTTTTAGTTGGGTTCGTAATTTTACCCGGAGTTTTAGTTGGGTTGGTTCGTAATTTTACCCGGAGTTTTACTTGGGTTCGTAATTTTACCCGGAGTTTTACTTGGGTTCGTAATTTTACCCGGAGTTTTAGTTGGGTTCGTAATTTTACCCGGAGTTTTAGTTGGGTTCGTAATTTTACCCGGACTTTTTAGTTGGGTTCGTATTTTTTACCCGGACTTTTAGTTGGGTTCGTAATTTTACCCGGAGTTTTAGTTGGGTTCGTAATTTTACCCGGAGTTTTAGTTGAGTTCGTAATTTTACCCGGAGTTTTAGTTGGGTTCGTAATTTTACCCGGATTTTTTAGTTGGGTTCGTAATTTTACCCGGACTTTTTAGTTGGGTTCGTAATTTTACCCGGACTTTTTAGTTGGGTTCGTAATTTTACCCGGAGATTTAGTTGGGTTGGGTTGGGTTGGGTTGGGTTGGGTTGGGTTGGGTTGGGTTGAGTTGGGTTGAGCCAGGCCAGTCGATGCATCGAGCGCTCCGGTCCCAAAGTCCCAAAGTGGTGGATAAATTTGGTCCAAAAGTGGTTATTGAAGTGCTAAAGTGTAAAGAACGTTAATCTACGTGATCTGTTAAAGTTTCGCGGAATTCGTGAATAAAATAAAGGTTTTGTGGGTGATAGAAAGAAAACACGAGCCGTCCTCAGAAACTTAGTGTTTCTGGTGTTAGGAGTGAAGTGAAAAATCCGAAGTGTGTGCTGAATCACCCGGCGGAGCACCCGAGACGACACTGTCAAGGTATTTTTATTTTTTGTTAAAGTTCAGGAATTTATAATCTGACACTTAGAAAAATTTTCGCAAATTTTCACCCACGAGGCTATGTCCGTTAGGGGGCAAAGCCCTATTTAAAAGTGGTTTCCTTGTCGTCAGCAGCCGCCGCGTAACAAGACAAGTGTTCTGTGAAAGTTTCGTCCAATTAGCGTGACTAATAAAGAAGTTTTCTTTGTTCTTTCCGTAAAAGTGCCGCGCGCTCGCTAATTAAATCCGTCTACATCTGGAGATCTAAGGCCTTTTGTGCGACGAAATAGTGGTTGATTGCCTACTACGTGCCCCCCTTAACCGTCCGGTAGCGATATTTTTTCGGTTTTTTTAATTTTATTTTCTCATTTTAACTTAGAAAAATTTCGGTCGTTTTGATTTTGGACTCTGTCGAATTTTTGTGTTGTTGTCGACTTAGAATAATTTCCTGTTATTTTCTTGGCACTTAGAAGAATTTTTGTCAAAAAAATTTTTCTTTCTTTTTTTGTTCATTTTGAATTCTGCTCTCGTGCCAGAGCCTCAGTGTAACGTTTTGAGGGGATCATTGTAAGTTTGAAAGATAGAATAGTTTAAAAAAAAAAAAAAAAAAAAAAAAAAAAAAAAAAAAAAAAAAAAAAAAATTTCACGGAGGAGCTATTCTTCGCAGTGGTGCATCACAGCAGACATGTCGACAAGCGGCCCCCACCCGGATGGTGGGGGTGGCACACAACCCCAAACAAATAAAGCTAAGAACACACAGTCGGGGGATGCATTTGAAAACAAGACTGTAGCAAACATGCAAGGAAACAGACCCCCCACTCCTTATGGGGGCCCGGATTCAGACCCGTTCGGAGAAAGTGGAGCGGTCAAGAGGACTCCACCTGGGAGTAAACAAAAGCCACAAAAGCTGACCTACGAAGAGGAAGAGCTGATAGAAGTAGAAGAACCGCGAACAATAAAGAAAAAAAGGAGGGAAACCAAGCACATGGAAATCCCGATTACAGGCTCCATCATTTCATTGGACGAATCAGGATCAGAGGACAGCCTGGAGAAGGAACAGGAGGAAAGCCCGAATTTCGATGAAACCTTGGTACCAAAAAAGACCCCGGCTAGAGAATCAAGTGAAACCCCAAGAAGCAGCACACCCATTGGACAAAGTAGTGTCTCACCAAGCAAAATAAATAGAGAACGCACGATGCGAGAGGAAAAACGAAAGTCCCCAGACTTCTTCCCTTTCAATGAAGGGAAGGATAAGGAACACAGGGAGAATGACGAGAAAGACTTCCCCCCACTCCAGACGAGGAAATCCTTTTCATGGCAACATAAAGCGAACACAAACTACGCTAGTAACACGATAACCCCAACGGAAATGTGGAGGAAACAAAAATCCGAGACACCTGGAAAACTTGCCGAAATTGTTTCAATAACATCTGAAGACTCCCCCAAAGTAGACATGACAAGAAGGGAGGGAAAAAGAGGGAGACAAAAGCAAAACAGCCCAGAACAAAGGAAGAAGGGAAATAATGACAAATACCAACTCGACTCCACATTTAGAGAAATATTTAAAAGAACAGAGCAGCTTGAAAAGTGTATTGCACAGAACACCGCAAAAAATATGAAAGATGCAATCGCCTCTCTACGAAGACTCACAATGCGGGCGGAAAAACTCCACTCACAATTAGCCCTAGCAAATGAGACGGAATGGGAGTCAGGTGGTTCCCAAACAATGCAGAGCAACAATGAAGCGGAAAACAACGCGGTGGACTCGCAAACAGAGAAAGAAAAACAAACGAAAGCAGCAATAATGGTATCTACTGCCACACAAACCGAGGACTACGAGAATGAGCACTCATTTCATGTCGCCCACGCCATCCAATCCGAAACCAAATCCCTTCAGGTGTTCACCAAAATACTCCCCCTTCCCTGGGAGGACAAACTCTTTGAAACCACGGAAATCAAAGTAGGTAACCCAATTAAACACGAAGAAGAACACTTTATCGCCGTCCCCTGTGCCGAGGAAACGCTGGGAAAGAACACCATCATAAAGGCCTACGCTGAAGCAAATCCTCAAATACATAAATATATAATCGACAAGAAGGTACAAGCGGGACAATGCACAAGTATCTCGAACTCCTTCAACATCAGCCAGGATGATGAAAACACGGACGAAATCAATCGAGTAATTCTGGCAGTTGGAATGAGGGCCGACGAAAACGACGAACAACAAGATATGGCCGCAGTATATGAAAACATAAAGAAAACATTAGAATCCGTCAAATACCAATATCCGGACAGAAAACGCATAGCAATGATAGCACATTCCACCACAGACGTACAAACTATCAGAAAAGCAGCTGAATATTTGGCATACGGCACAGGTCTGAAATTAGCGATATATTATAAAAAGAGCACAGCTACGTACGCGTCAGCAACGGGACAAAAACAGGATGGTAACCCCATAGCAGCAAAATATAGGCCGACGTCCAAACAAAAAAGGCGCGTCGAAGTCAAAATTAACAAAGCACTCGACAGAAACGACAACCTGATCCGGAGGCTCAAGACCGAACTGAAGACGGAAGAAATTGGAATAAAAATCACAGAAATCCGGAAGATACCCGGAAATACATTAAGCTTCGAGATCTTGGAACAAAAATCCGGGGCAGTAGACTCCTTCAAAAGACAGGTAGAAGAAATATTAGGAAAGGAAAATCAGGTTAGTGAAAAGAAACTGCCCGGGACTACAATACTCATACGCAACCTCGATTGCCTCACGGACGAGAGCGACGTAAAAACAGCTCTAGAGAAAAAACTGCACATGCCGATCAATGAACAAGACTGCAAGATCACACTCATAGAAGATCGGCTCCGCAAGGACCAACACACTGCTATCGCTGTCTTACCTCACGGAATGGCTAAATACATAACTGCCAACGGAGGCAATATAAGAGTTGGCCTATTAGATAGAAAAGCAATCCAGACCATTAACCCGCCAAGATGCCACCAATGCCACGGACTGGGGCACTTAAGTAAGGAATGCCCCGAGAAAACAGAAGTAAGAACAGGAGAAGGTGCCATCTTCTGCCAGAAATGCGGTTCCTATGGACATAGACCGAGCAACTGTAACACTAAAAGGTGCTTTGATTGCAAACAAGAGGGGCATTCGATGAACTCTATGACATGCCCAACATTTAGAAATGCGGTCAGGAAAATCAGAAACGAAGAGACGGCCAGAAGAGACGGCGGAACACAAGCACAAGCATTAGACACAAATGACACTGAAGAAGAGACAGAGAACGAACCAGAAACACAGAAAGGCAACACCAACAAAACTTCTAGCAACAGCGAGTTCCAGGAGGTAATATACAGAAAGAGAAACGCCAACAGGGACCAAGACAAAAAAACAAATAATCTTGACTAATGCCCATACAACACAATCCCAACAACGAGACAAAGACTATGCAACAGACAGACATGCTCCAACTACGAACAGACCTGAATGGAAGAGCGAATCCAGAAACCAAGACAAACCAAAAGACTAAATCCGTTGGAAAGCAAGAGTTAAACATTATCCAGACGAACATGAACTGCAGCCGAGAAGCCATGACTCTGCTCAACAGAACAGCAAAAGAAAACAATGCAGACTTGCTGATAATAACCGAACCGCACAAAGCCAGCGTCGACAAGAACAGGTGGTTTTACAGCACCAACGTAAATGCGGTGATAAGAGTTCTACATCACCAAAAGCCTCTAAGATCGGGAAGTGGACCGAACCATGTGTTCATTGACTGGAGAGGGATAGTCTTTATCGCATGCTACTGCTCCCCAAATAACGATTCGGAACACCTCAGCGAAACCCTCCAAGCCCTAACCACTATAATCAGCAGCAACAGCCACATGAAGATCTTCCTAGCAGGCGACTTTAATTCAAAGTCCGTGGCTTGGGGCGAGAAGACTGACACTCCACGCGGAAAAGTAATGGCGGACTTCATCTCCGCAAACGACCTTCATCTGCTAAACGAGTTCGGATTACCAACGTGGCAACGAGGGCAGAGCACTTCGATACTCGACTTGACCCTGGCAAACCGACACTTTAAAAGAAGTAGTATAGAATGGAAGGTATCCGAACAGGAAAACTTAAGTGACCACCACGATCTACTGATTAAGATAAAAGACAATAATAATGACATCAAACACCAAAAAAGAGACCGCGAACTAAAATGGTCAATCAACGAACAGAAAATGCAAAAAGCACAAGACACGATCGCACACAGTCTTAAAAACATAAAAACTCTAACACCAAAAAAACTCGAAAACATAACAACTGATATTTGCAACAAAGTGTTCGGCAAAAAAAGGCTGAGGAAAACAGCTATGCCTATGAAGCTGTACTGGTGGTCACAAGAAATAGCAGACCTCAGAGCTAACTGCAACAAGTGCAGAAGACTGCTGACCAGGAACAACGGGAGATATGGGTACGCGGACAACGATGCTACCGAAAAATTCACTGACAGCAAAAAGGCTCTAAGAAAGGCAATAAAAAAGGCTAAGAGCGACGCCTGGCGAAGTCTGTTGGAGGAACTGAACGAAAACACGTGGGGAGACGCCTACCAAATAGCCTGCAAGAAGCTCGGTACTTTCCCAAAGCTGGAACTGACAGACGACAAAGCTGGAGCGATAATCAGAGACCTCTTCCCCGCTGCCCCAAGGGTTGTGTGGACGGTGAACCAGAAAAGCAGCATAAAGAAATCCCACACCCCCCTTTCAATACAGGAAATTGAGACGGTAGGCAGAGAGACAAAGACTGGGAAAGCTCCAGGCCCTGACGGCGTACCTGCCGAGATAGTAAAGAGAATGATCTTGAACAAGCCCACGCTCTTCGCTGAGTTTTTTGATGGACTCCTCAAAAGGGGTGAATTCCCACACCCCTGGACGGAAGCAAACCTGACACTCATTGAAAAACCAAAGACGACAGGCGAACCAGCCAAATATCGACCGATATGCCTTATAAATTCATGGGCTAAAGCATATGAGGCAGTCATCCGAAACAGACTGGTGGCGGACCTGGATGAGGGAAAACTTTCCAAAGAGCAATATGGTTTCCGCAAAAAAAGATCAACAACTCAAGCGATCGAAAGAGTAAACGACATAGCAAAGACCTGCGACCGCTACAACCATGGAAAAAGACAGTTCTGCCTACTAATTACAATTGACGTCAAGAATGCTTTCAATTCGGTTAGATGGGAGCGAATTATCAACGCTATGCAGCAGAAAGCCATACCCGAGTATCTGATATCTTGCACGAAAAATTTTCTCGCTGAGAGGACAATTAAGCATGAAGGAAAATCATACAAAATGCGGAGGGGTGTCCCTCAAGGCTCGGTCATGGGAGCGACGCTGTGGAACATTGCGTACGACTCCATCCTAGAACTCCCGCGAAAAACGAACACACACCTTATAGCCTACGCCGATGATCTGGCGGTCGTTGTGCAGGGATGGAGCGGCGGACAGATGGTGGCAGATGCGGAGACAATCCTAAGCGATGTGGAGGAGTGGTTCGCGGAGAACGACTTACAAATCGCATTCCAAAAGACAGAAGCTACCATCATCCGAGGGAGAAATACACTCCATGAACTCGAGTTTAACTTTGGCCAGCACAGGATCAAAACACAGCAATCCCTAAAATACCTAGGGGTGGTTGTGGACAGGAACATGCGGTACACGGAACATGTCCTCTACGTCGCTGGAAAGGCGGAGAAGGCCGCGAATGCCCTCAAAAGAATCATGCCGAGGATAGACGGACCACTTGAGAAAAAAAGGAGAATGATAGCACAGACAACGGAAAGTATTATACTGTACGCCTGCACTACTTGGGCCAACGCGATGAAATATGAAAAATATAGAAATATACTTCTCGGAGTTCAGCGACGCCTAAACATACTAACAACGTGCTCCTACAGGACAGTTTCATCGGCTGCCCTCTCCGTAATGGCGGGGGTAATACCAATAGATCTGCTGATAAGCGAGAGGACACGCCTTGGGAATGGTCACAGCAACAAGAAGGAAGAACGCAAAATCACCCTACAGCAATGGCAAGCCAGATGGGATGGAGAACATCGAAAGGCCCAGTGGACCAAAAGACTTGTTCCGGACATAACATCTTGGCACGGTAGGCATCACGGTCAGATCAACTACTATACATCCCAATTCCTTTCTGGTCACGGACCTTACGGCTCATATCTGTTTAGGATCAAAAAGAAGTCAGACAATAAGTGTAACACCTGCAATGTGGAAGACACCCCCGTCCACACGTTCTTTGGATGTGCCAGGTTCTCTAATGAAAAACAAAGCCTCGACGACGAGATTGGACTCGTAACCACCCCCGAAAACATTGCAGACCAAATGATGGAAGAAAGCGAGAAATGGAACATTATAGAGCAGTTCATGACCAAGATACTCAAAACTAAAGATGCAGATAAGTAAGATACTTAGCAAATCCCGGGTGAGTGAAGGATAAAGCCCTTCAAGGCGCTTCCGCTCTACCCAGAAAGGGACTATGAGGAGTTTTTAGTGAGTAAGAATCTCACACTGCCGGCATATGAGACCCTTGCCGGCGCCTAGAGTAGGTTTTCTCCTGTCAAAAAAAAAAAAAAAAAAAAAAAAAAAAAAAAAAAAAAAAAAAGGGTTGAGTTGGGTTGGGTTGGGTTGGGTCCAGCAGGGTCCTTCTCCTACATCCCAAGAAACCCCCCTGATGACGACCTGGCGCTGACATGGACATGGCCCGGACCTCGACCTGGAATTCTCTGTGATGATGTGCTGTCCCGGACTGCCCCATGAAGACGACCCTGCGATTCCCTGGCTACGAACGGAAAGTAAGATGTTGGCCGTGTCGAGACTTGGATGGCCGCACGTTACGCGGTCGCGAACGGCCCCGGACCCCATGTGGCACGGCCGTGAATTAAGTAGCGGCCCGGCGGTGCTCTGCCACATGGGGGTCTCTCTCCAATCACCGCACCCCTGCCAGTAGGGCTAAAATGGAACCCCCCCCCCATGAAGCACAATAAAGGCAAAGCCTCGGATGGGTTCGGCGGCCAAGCAGCGCCCCGACCAGCTCGTACGGACCAGTCGACCGGACGAGTCTACATAGACTCACCAATACCAGGCTCTGCCAGCCAGAGCGAGGAGGAACGGCAGATCTTCGGCACCAGCAGCCGACTAAGCAGATCTCCA
Source organism: Melinopterus prodromus (assembly GCA_964023965.1). Taxonomy (NCBI): domain Eukaryota; kingdom Metazoa; phylum Arthropoda; class Insecta; order Coleoptera; family Scarabaeidae; genus Melinopterus; species Melinopterus prodromus. Next base: position 288,089 of record CAXIES010000311.1, read on the forward strand.
CCAAAGTCCCAGACGGACTCCCCGATGACAAGGACGATGAGCACCAGCTCGGTAACCATCAGTGACCATCAGCTGACTGGTTCCGTAGAACAAGCGAATACCCCAACGGGAGGAAAAGCCCGAGTACTTTCCAACGACGGAAAGCGCAAGGAAAAAATGAGTTTCTGCATCCCCATGTTGGGACTGGAGTTCTCGGGACTCAGCTCGGACCTGGAGGACGAAGTGGACAGCGCAAGTAGCGAAGACACCCTCAAATATATGGGAACACCTGTCAGAATGGGACAGGAAGACGAGTACCACGAGGACCCGTATGTGAGCCCCATCTACGACCTCACGGGAGACAGTATGATCGAAACTCACATGCCTTCCAGCAGCACACCGGCAAGAGAGGACCATGTAAGCGAGGCTGTCTTAACCACCCCTCCGCCGACTGTAACACTAAGTAGGAAAGGCAAAAGAGCCAGGACGCCGGACCAGGAAAGCCCAGAACACCGGAAAAAGGGCAATGGGGAAGTTCACCAGCTGGACAACGCCCTACGAGAAATTTTCAAAAAGGCTGAACAATTGGAACGGATCGTTGTTCAAAACACAGCAGGGAACATGAAGGACACGATAGCCTCTCTGCGAAAGTTTACCAGACGAGCTGAGAGGCTGCACGGCCAAATTCGGAGTGAAAGGTCACACGAGGTAAAACCCAAACCAGCGGCGAGGAAACAGTCCACAGCAACAGAGGGTGCAGAGCACAACTACAACAAATTAACGGAGTGGCACCTAAAAACAAAAAAGCAAACAGCGGAGAAAGAGGAAGAAGGGAAAGAACAAGAACAAACCCAGAAAAAAGCACAAAATACAACGAAAACACACGAAGCTCAAGAAAGAAACCCAGTAGCAAAGAACACGCGCACGATGGGCACTCAGACAATAGATTTTGAAAAAGAAGAAATAAAAAACATACAGCAAGCACTCGAAAACGCTGAAAAATCTGAAGAAGAACTCAACAAAATTAAAGAACTAGAATGGGAAGAAGATCTCTTCAAAGTGACAGAAGTCAAATCAGGCAACCCCATAAACCAGGATGACGAACAAATCATGGTGATACTAAGCGAAACAGAGTACATCATAAACAATCCAATGGTCAAATCCTATGTGGAAGAAAACCCACAAATAGCGAAGTACATTAGAGAGAAGAAACTAAAAAATGGCCAACATGTAGTAGTTAAGAGCACTGTAGACATATGCCAAGACGAGGAAGATACGGACAAAACAAAGAGAACAATAATAATAATAGGCACAGAAGCAAATAAAGAACAGCAAGGGACAAACCGACCTGAGGTCGCAATGGAAAACGTGAGGAGAATAATAGAAATAACTGACAAGAACAACAAAGAGGCGCAACGAATAGCAATAACGGGAGACATAGGGAATGCGGAAGCAACAAGAAAAATAATAGAATACCTGCAACACGGCGAAAAGAGAAAATACATTATTTACGCCAAAAAGAACTCTACATACGCAGACACAATGAAAAACACGAAAAAAAGTAACAAATTTGTCCCACAAAAAAACAAAAAGAAAGTCATTGAGATTCAACTGAACGGTACACCAGAAGAAATCCAGAAAACTATCCAAAAAATGAAGGGAGAAGTTAAAACGGAGGAAATGGGAGTCAAGGTGAACAACATACGCAGGGACAGCCAGAATAAGATACGAATGGAAATCTACGAAAAAACAGAGAACGCATCAGGCAAACTAATAACAAGTATTACAAATGCTATAGGAAAAGAACACCAAGTAAAGGAAAGAAAGGTTCCTGAAACGACTATCATAATAAGAAACCTCGACTGCTTTGTCAACTCACAAGACATAAAGGAGGGCATCGAAGAACACCTCGGAAAAAACCTAAAAAAAGAAGAGCTTCGTGTAAATATGGTGCAAGACAGAATTAAGAAAGATATGTCCACTGCCATGGTAACATTACCCAAAGACATGGCAGAATTCCTTACAAAGGATGAAGGAAAAATAAAGATAGGATGGAAAACGAGAAAGGCTGTTCAAATGATCACACCAGACAGATGCACAAAATGCCAGAAATTAGGGCACATAAGGACGGAATGTACACAAAAAGACACAGAACCCCAAAGCCCTAGAGCAACGCAAATAAGATGTCATAGATGCAACGAAACAGGACATAAAGCAAAGGGCTGCGAGGCACCGAGGAAATGTTTCGACTGCGAAGAAACCGGCCACTCAAGTAACAACATGGCATGCCCTAAATATAGGGAGCAAGTCAGTAAAATAATACAAGAGAGAAAAGATAAAGAAAACCGTATAACGGATGAGAAAGGAACGGAAGAACCAGCAAACGGACAAAAAGTAGACGAGGATGGCTTCCGGAAGGTCCAGCGAAGAGGCAGCAATCGAACGAGACAGGGAAACAACCACCTACAACAATGAGCAACGAAGCAGGAGAGATCAGCAAAAGAACGAGAGCGACTAGAAAAACAGAGTACAAGATAGTTCAAGCGAACATGAACGGGAGTTACGCGGCGATGACGCTCCTTAACGAAACAATAAATAAAGAAAGGATAGACATTGCAATAACCGAACCCCACAAGGCTAGTGTAGACAGGAATAGATGGCATTATAGCCAGGAGATGAACGTTACAATTAGAGTACTCCATAGCATCAAACCAACTGATGCAGGAAGCGGTCCAAACTTTGTGCACATCATATGGAGGGAAACATTAATAGTAGCATGCTACTGTTCGCCAAATAAAAGTACGGAACATCTCAGCGAAACATTACTGGAGATAACGAATATACTCCAAAGAAACAGAGGCCGAAAAATCATCGTTGCCGGAGACTTCAATGCGAAGTCTGTGGCATGGGGCGAGAAGACGGACACTGCGCGTGGCAAGGTGATGGCCGACTTTATCGTAGCAAATGGGTTATACTTACTGAACGAAATCGGAACTCCAACATGGCAGAGAGGTACCAGCGCGTCAATCTTGGACTTGACGATGATAAACGACAAGTTTGGTAGATGCGACACCCAATGGAGAGTGAGAAATGAAGAGAACTTAAGTGACCACAAAGACATAATAGTCACTATCAGAGAGGACAACGTTAAAGAACCAGAAACTCCGGAAGACGAGATGAGGTGGGTCATAAACGACAACAAAATGCAAAGGTTGCCACAAATAATAGATAAAGCCCTGCAAGCAATACGAACCCTAACAGTCAGGAAACTAGACAACACTACTAGAGATATCTGTAACAAAGCCTTCGGCCCAAAGAAACCAAGAAAGACTAAACAAATGTCACTGTACTGGTGGAATGAAGAAATAAGACAGTTAAGAGAAAAATGCAATGAGCAGAGACGCAAAGCTACAAGAGCGAACAGGAATAATCCTAGTGGAAACAGCACGACAAACGAAGAACACAAACAAGGCAAGAAAGATCTCAAAAGGGCAATCAAAGCAGCCAAGAGAGAAGCGTGGAAATCGCTCCTTAACGAACTAAACAACAACGAATGGGGGGATGCATACCAAATAACCTGCAAGCGAATGAAAACTTTCCCGAAACTAACACTAACAGAGTCAAAGGCAGGACAAGTAATTAAAACACTTTTCCCCGAAGCACCCCGCATAAAATGGCCCACCATGGACAAAAGACGAATCAACCGACAACACCAGACAATAACCATCGCGGAAATCGAAAAGATAACAAGGGAAGCAAAAAAGAAAAAAGCCCCGGGACCAGACGGCGTTCCGCCGGAAGTCACTAAAATGATGCTAGAACGAAAGCCGGAACTCTTCCGAAACTTCTTCGACGGACTCATGAAAACCGGAGAATTCCCAAAAGAATGGAAGAAGGCTAAACTAACTCTTATAGAAAAACCAAAGCCGAAGAATGACCCTACATCCGAAACTAAATATAGGCCTATTTGCCTAATTAACTCGTGGGCCAAAATATACGAAGCACTAATAAGAAATAGACTAGTTGAAGATATAGAGAAGGGAAAGATAGCTGATGAACAATATGTTTTCAGAAAAAAAAGATCGACCGTGGACGCAATAAACAGAATAAATGAGATTGCAGAAAAATGCGACCTATATAACCGTGGAAAGCGAAAATTTTGTATCTTGGTGACAATAGATGTGAAAAACGCTTTCAATAGCATAAGGTGGGAAAAGGTGGTGGAGGCGATGGAAAACAAGCGGGTTCCGGAGGGTCTCATAGAATGCACGAAGAGTTACCTAAACGACAGATGGATATCATATAAAAGTATAGAATACGAGATGAAAAGAGGAGTGCCCCAGGGATCCGTTATGGGAGCAACCCTCTGGAATATTGCCTACGACGACGTACTCGAATTACCAAAGAAACCCAACGTCCAACTAACGGCGTACGCGGACGATCTCGCCGTCACCGTACAGGGATATACAAAAGAAAATATTGCTGAAGACACCGAGGAGATCTTAAGAGACATAGAAGAATGGTTCGCGGGAAAAGAACTTGAAATTGCTTTCAATAAGACTGAAGCTACCCTAATAAGAGGAAGAAACACAATATATGAAATGGAATTCAACTTCGGAGGACATGTAGTAAAAACGCAACAATCACTAAAGTACCTGGGAGTGATGATCGACCGCAACCAACGATACACAGAGCACATAAGTTATATAACTCAGAAAGCGGAAAACTCCACGAAAGCATTAAAAAATACGCGTGCACTACGTGGTCAACCGCTATAAAACACCGAAAATATAGAGACATGCTCCTGAGCGCGCAAAGGAGGCAACATATACTGATAGCGAGCGCCTACCAGACAGTGTCTACGATCGCCCTGGCAGTGATAAGTGCAGTCATTCCCATAGACTTAAAGATAGACGAAAGAGTTAGGATGAAGAAGAACGGCACAAGGCGAAATGAAGAAAGGACGAAAACGATGGAGATCTGGCAGAGAAGATGGGAGGACGAAAAACTAAGAGCGCAATGGACTAAGTGCCTAATAGGAAACATAGATGAGTGGTACAGCAGGAAGCATGGAGAACTGAATTACTATCTGACGCAGTTCTTCACGGGGCACGGTGAATTTGGATCCTATCTATGCAGAATACGCAAGAAGGAAAATGACAGATGCGCGGACTGCGGAGGTATTGACATCCCTAGGCACCCGTTCTTTGAGTGCAAAAAGAACGCAAGAAGAAGACAAGTGCTGGAAGAAAGGTTCAAGAAGCAGGTAACTCCGGAAAATATCGTGGAATTGATGGTGAGAGATGAGGAGAGCTGGAGAAGTATCGAGGAACAACTGGTGGAAATGATGAAATCCAGAGAGGAGAGAGGAAGAGCGGACCGTTAGATGAAGGAAATGAATAGTCCGGCTCAAAGTGATGGAGAAACCCACAAAGGTAGTTCCGCTTTGACCATAGAGGACTTCAGGAGAGGTTTTTAGTGGGTAACCGACGATGTGAGTCCCACACTACCACCGACATTGCACCGTCGTCGGTGGTGTGCATAAAGCATTTTCCTCTCCTTCAACAAAAAAAAAAAAAAAAAAAAAAAAAAAAAAAAAGGTTGGGTTGGGTTGGGTTGGGTCGGGTTGCGTTGGGTTGGGTTGCGTTGGGTTGGGTTGGGTTGGGTTGGGTTGGGTTGGGTTGGGTTGGGTTGGGTTGGGTTGGGTTGGGTTGGGTTGGGTTGGGTTGGGTTGGGTTGGGTTGGGTTGGGTTGGGTTGGGTTGGGTTGGGTTGGGTTGGGTTGGGTTGGGTTGGGTTGGGTTTCCCGCAGGGACCTCGCTACGAGCGAGTCGTGCGTTGGCGTGCACGCGGTTCCCGAGCTGTGTCTGATACTCCCGTCCCCATATCAGACTCACCCTATCACCACCCCTCTCCCCTCAGGGACTACCCTCGGGTATTCGTGCGTTGGCGTGCACGGGGTTCCCGAGCTCCCTACTGAGACATGCCGTCAAAGTAGGGTCCCCTCTCTTCCTCAGGGATACTGCCTTCGGGTAGTTCGTGCGCTGGCGTGCATGGGGTTCCCGAGCCCCCTGCTGAAGCACGCTATTTCAGCAGGGTCCTTCTCCTACATCCCAAGAAGCCTCCTGATGACGACCTGGCGCTGACACGGACATGGCCCGGACCTCGACCTGGAACTCTCTGTGATGATGTGCTGTCCCGGACTGCCCCATGAAGACGACCCTGCGATTCCCTGGCTACGAACGGAAAGTAAGGTGTTGGCCGTGTCGAGACTTGGATGGCCGCACGTTACGCGGTCGCGAACGGCCCCGGACCCCATGTGGCACGGCCGTGAATTAAGTAGCGGCCCGGCGGTGCTCTGCCACATGGGGGTCTCTCTCCAATCACCGCACCCCTGCCAGTAGGGTTAAAATGGAACCCCCCCAATGAAGCACAATAAAGGCAAAGCCTCGGATGGGCTCGGCGGCCAAGCAGCGCCCCGACCACAACCTCGTGAGGGCGAGTCCCCCTCACGAGTTCTAGCGGACTCACTACTACTAGGCCATGCTAGCCATGGCAGCGGAGACGGCACTCCGCGGGACCACACCACCCAGAAACAACAGCACACGGATACCCCTTTCGGGCCAATACACAAGAACCCCTTCGAAAAGGGTGGCTCAGTTAGGAGGACCCCTCCACCAGGACCCTCTATAACGCAGACCAGGCTGACTTTCGGATGCGAGGAGGAAGACGAAAACGAACAAAACGAGACATCGACTAAACCTCGCCGTTCCAAGAAACTCAGCATCCCCATGGCTGGGATGGACATCTCCATACCCGGCGACGACTCCGACGAAAGTCAAGAGACCGACGTCGGGTCGAACGCCTCCATGCGTCTCCACGCGGAGAGCACCGCGGTGCTGAACCCAGAACTGCTGACGAAACTTACCGAAGGGGGCTTCCAGGACGAAGACATCTTCAATAGCACAATATATGACCTCACAGAAGATACCCTGGTCACAAAATCCCTGGCGCAGGCAAGTAGCACCCCCATCCAAACAACGGAAGGGACAAAGCGGAGAGACACGTTAAAGAGGAAGAAACTGGAATCGTCACCGGACCAGATTAGCCCAGACCAGAGAAAGAAACATAATGAAGTCACGAAGGAGCTGGACGGAATCTTGGCGGAAATCTTCAGGAAGACGAGCCAGCTACACGGTACTATAATACAAAATACGCCAAAAATTACTAAAGATGCGATTTACGACCTCAGCTATCTGGCTAAAAAGGCGGAGAAACTCCACAACGAGGTGACCTACCAGCAGCACAAAGAGAGAGACCTCGAAAAGGCTATGGCCGGCCGTTCCCAAGACCCCGGAGCGACCACGACATTGAAACTGCAACCGGCTGAGCAGGAAAACAAACAAAAAAGCCAACACTCACACGACAAAGATGTAACCAAGACCCCCGCGCCAACAACGAGAACTATGGCCACGCAAACTGAAGATATGCATACGACACCCAAGCAACACACCATAAAAACAGTAGAAATCCGGGCTCTACAAAAAACCCTACAAATTTTTACCAGCATAGCGGACAAGCCATGGGAGGATGAATCCTTTAAAAACATTGAGGAAACTATAGGAAATCCAATCAAAAACGAGAAGGAGCAGCTAATAGTTATACCATGCGACAATGAAGCACTGGGGGACAATCCGCTCATTAAAACATTAGTGGAAGCAAATCCACACCTAGGTAACCACCTTACGGGGAAAGGAGTAAGCGAGGGGCAATGCACGAGGATCTCTACCAATACCAGCATTGCCCAAGAAGAAGGGGAAGATGACAACATCACCCGTACGGTGATGGCCATCGGGGTGGGCAACCACAAATCTGGCGACAAACAACAAAACTTAAACATGATATACAACTATGTGCAGCAATTAGTGAACACGACGGCAGATAAACACCCTGACGCGACACGCATTGCTGTAGTCGAGCCCCTTACGGTGAACGCCCACCTGACAAACAAAGCTCTAGCCTTCTTGGGTCACGACACCGGAAAGACGTACGTTTTGTACAGGAATAAAAAAACAACAACAAAAACAACCTATGCCAACGCTCTTGAAAAAAATAAAGAACTGCCTTCGTACGTCCCGCGAGAGAACAAGAAGAAAACTATAAACATAAAACTCCAGAAGACCACAGAGGAGAACGGACAGATCATAAAAAGGCTCAAGAAGGAAATAAACGCAAATGAGATCGGCGTAAAAATTGCCAACATACGTAGAAACGAAACCATGCTAATGTTTGACATCTGGGAAACCAAAGAACAAGGCGCAAAGACCTTCAAGACTATTGCCGAGCAAATAATAGGAAAAGGCAACCAGGTGGAGGAGAGAGGAATCCCGAACTCCACTATCATCATTAGAAACTTGGACTGCCTTACCGACGAAAACGACGTAAAGGCAGGCATAGAAAGTAAGACCAAGGTGGAAGCCCTTAAAGAAGGAGAACATCGTATCAGTCTGATACGAGACAAATTCAAAAAAGACCGCTTCACGGCTATAGTAGACCTACCAAAAGATATGGCCAACTATCTCACCAAGACAAGGTGCGATATGACGATCGGCTGGCAACAGAGGCAGGCCCAGGCCATGCACATTCCTGCCAGATGCTACTCATGCCACGAACTCGGACACACTAAGAGGGAGTGTAACAAGGACATAGACAAACAAAAGGTGGAAATACTCTGCCATAAATGCGGAAGTTATGGCCACATGGCGAAACAATGCGAGAACAATAGAGCCTGCTTCGACTGCAAATCAGAGAGCCACTCAATGAACTCCATGTCGTGCGCAAAGTACAGAGAACTGGTGAGGCAGATGGCCAGAGAAGAAAACGAGAAGCATAGAGGAATAAAGCCAGCGGAAAAAGTTACCCAACCTAGTGAAGAGGCAACTCACGAAGAGGATAACGAAAAAACCGCACAACATAGGAAACCAACGGTTATCCTAACCGATCAAGAGGGTTTCCGAACAGTTACGCACAGCAAAAGAAAAGGGTCAATACCCAAACAAGACCACCAGAAACAGCAGTAATGAGTACACCAATCACTAATGCAGCTCACAGCAACGATAACGGGGAACTCCGAATTTTACAAACGAATATGAATGGGAGTTACGCTGCGATGTCTCTACTAAATAAGACACTGACCGAAAGAAATATAGACATAGCTATTATAACTGAGCCCAATGTGAGAAGCATCAATAGGCAGCGCTGCTTCACAAGTAACAACTCCTCCGCTGTCATCAGGATACTCCACCAGGTCAGGCCAACGAGGACCCACCAGGGAGATGACTATGTGTCCGTTCTGTGGGGGGACACCGTTCTCATCGCATGCTATTGCTCCCCTAACAAAGGAGTCGACGACCTGAGCAATACTTTGCACGACGTGGGTACCCTTCTCAGGACAAACCGGACAAAGAAGATACTACTAGCAGGAGATTTCAACGCAAAATCGGTGGCTTGGGGCGAAAACCTCGATACACCTAGAGGTAGAGTGATGGCCGACTTTATTGCGGCGCACGACTTGCACATTCTGAATGTCTTTGGAGCCCCCACTTGGCGTAGAGGCGCGAGTGCCTCTGTGCTGGACCTGGCCCTCTGCAACACAGAGCTAAGGAAGAGGGACATATCCTGGAGAGTCAGCGAAGGCGAAAATCTCAGCGACCACCTCAACATCGAGATCCTGATTAGCGACATGGCTACGGAACAGACTACGCACAGTGAAAGCAAATGGCAGTACACCGACAAAAAATTGGAGAGAGCCCCAGCAATCATTGCCCAGAGCCTTCAACAAGTAAGGAAATTAACTGTTAAGAAACTGCAGAATATAACCTACGACATCTGCAACAAAACGTTCGGGGCCAAGAGAAAACCAAGACCGCGACAAATGAGAATGTACTGGTGGAACACGGAAGTCGCGGACCATAGAGCCTCATGTAACCGATTTAGACGGATAGTCACTAGGATAAGAACGAGAGATCGGACAGGCGCGGAAGACACGATAAGGGCGGAAGAAAGGTATAGAGAGGAGCGTATGCTGCTGAGGAGAGCAATCCGGAAGGCCAAGCAGGAGGCCTGGAAAGCCCTCCTTCAGGACTTAAATGACAACACATGGGGAGATGCCTACAAGATCGTGTGCAAAAAGCTCCGAACCTTCCCCAGGCTGCAGCTGGAACGAAACAGGGCGACCGTCGTGGTGCGAGAGCTGTTTCCTCTTGTACCCAACACCAAGTGGCCTAGAGCAACAATAAGAACTCGCAGTCAAAAACTCCACACACAAGTCACGGAGGACGAAATCCAGCGCGCCGCGAAAAGCCTGAGACCCAAAAAGGCCACAGGCCCAGACGGAATTCCGCCGGAGATTGTAAAGCTCATGGCAGCACAGAGGCCGGACCTGCTCTGCGAGATGTTCAGCGGACTTATCAAGGAAGGGGTGTTCCCCCTGACCTGGAAGAAGGCCAGATTGACCCTCATCGAGAAGCCTAAGCCAGACGAAGGAGGAGAGACCAAGTACAGGCCCATCTGCTTGATAAATGCCTGGGCCAAATTTTTCGAAATAATACTTCGCAACAGAATCGTGCTGGACCTCGATGGGGGAAAGCTGGCGGACCAACAGTTCGGATTCCGAAAGGGCCGCTCCACGACGGACGCGCTGGATAGGCTGAATAGCCTGAGCCTGGAGTGTGACAAGTTCCGACAAGGCAGGCGTCGATACTGTCTGCTGGTCACAATCGACGTGAAGAACGCGTTTAATTCCATCGGCTGGAAGACTGTTATTGACGCTATGACTGAGAAGAAACTACCCGTAGAGCTCATTGAATGTACCAAGAGCTATCTGAACAACAGATCAATAACCTACGAGGGAGTGGACTATGCCATGACCTGTGGGGTCCCACAGGGATCGATCCTTGGACCGACTCTGTGGAATATCGGTTACGACGACATCTTCGACCTGCCACGTAAGCCGAATGTCCACTTGGTGGGCTATGCCGACGACCTGGCGGTGGTGGTGCAGGGCTGGAGCGCCGAGATGCTGGTCGAGGACACAGAGGAGGCACTGGAGGATGTTGAGAGGTGGTTTCGAGAGAAGGGGCTCCAAATAGCGTACCACAAAACGGAGGCGACCATCACCAGGGGCCGAAACACAGTCCGTGACCTCTCCTTCAGGTTCGGTGCACTGACGATCACCACGAGTCCATCCCTTAAATATCTGGGGGTGGTCGTGGACCGCAATCTCAGGTACACGGCGCACGTCACCTGCATTACTAAGAAGGCCGAAAAATCCATCGCGGCGCTGAAGAGATTGATGCCTAACATCGGAGGCCCAATAACGAAGAAACGAAGGATCCTGGCTACAGCAGCGGAGTCTATCGTACTCTATGCGTGCACAGTGTGGGCGGGAGTCCTTAAATACCAGAAATACCGCGACCAACTGGTCGCACTGCAGAGACGACTAAATGTGAATGTGACCTGCGCTTATAGGACAGCGTCGTCGGAGGCCCTTTCTGTTGTGGCCGGAGTAGTACCAATGGACCTCATGATAGAGGAGCGGGTGAGGATCCGAAACGGAGGGGACAGAGTATCCAAGAAAGCAGAAAGATCGATAACCATACAAAGATGGCAAGACAGATGGAATGCGACCACAGCGAGAGCCCAATGGACCAAGCGCCTGATTGGGGAAATTGAGCCATGGACGTCTAGAGGCCACGGAGAGACGAATTACTTTCTAACGCAGTTCCTCACCGGACACGGTGCGTTCGGCGACTACCTGTATCGAATGAAAAAGAGGACGACAAACGCATGTGTGATGTGCCGGGAAGAAGATAGTCCAAACCACGCGTTTTTCGAGTGCGCGGCGAGCATGGAGACGAAGGCTGAGGCAGAGGTCGAGCTGGGATTTAGGCTTACACCCGAGAGCGCCATAGAAGTAATGCTTATGAACGAACAGAGCTGGAGAACGGTGGACGGATACGTCACAGCAATTCTGATGACCAGAGACGACGCTGAGAAGAGAATGGTTAGAAACCAGTAAATCTTGGAAAGAAGGCCACACGGAACGAAGGTTAAAGCCCCTACGGGTAGTTCCATTCCGGATATGTGGTAGGAACAGGAGAGGTTTTTAGTGGGTAACCGACGATGTGAGTCCCACACTACCACCGACATTGCACCGTCGTCGGTGGTGTGCATAAAGCATTTTCCTCTCCTTCAACAAAAAAAAAAAAAAAAAAAAAAAAAAAAAAAAAGGTTGGGTTGGGTTGGGTTGGGTTGGGTTGGGTTCCCTTCCAATGGAGATCGCCTTGTTGTGGTGGTTGGGCTCTAGTAAGGCTGTCTGCTCGGTCAGGTCAGCGGGGTCTCCCCGGTGGCAGGGTCGAGTTGGCCGCACGAAGCTAAATGATCTCTTCCCCAGGGACCTCACACTTTGTGAGTTGTGTTTATGTGGTGGCGCGCACAGGGTTCCCGAGCTGAGACCGCCATTTTTTCTCAATCCTATGGCAGCCTCCTTCTCTCCAAAATCTTTTCTATCGGTCTAATCTTGACCAAAGCTTTTTCTGACCCCGACGCTATTAGGTATCGAGGGCTAGGGGTCAACTTCCCCACTCCCCACCCTAATCCCTAAAAACAAAAATTCTTCAAAAAAAAAAAAAAAAAAAAAAAAAAAAAAAAAAAAAAAAAAAAAATCCGTGCGTATGCGTCCTGGACTGCCCCTGCTGATGACGACCCTGCTAGAACCCGGACAAGAACGTAAAGTAAGATGTTTGCCGTGTCGATGCTTGGATGGCCGCACGTCACGCGGTCGCGAACGGCTCCAGGCCCCATGTGGTAAGGCCGTGAACTAAGTAGCGGCCCGGCGGTGCTCTACCACATGGGGTTTTCTCTCCTCTCACCGCAACCTGCCAGGAGGTATAAAATGGGGCCGCCCGTGGCCAAAAAAAGGGATTATGAATTTGGAAAAAGCCAAAGCCTCGGATAGGTCCGGCGGCCAAACAGCGCCCCGGCCAACTCGTGAGGAGGAGTCGACCTCACGAGCCTACACAGACTCACCAATACCGGGCCTTGCTAGCCAAGGCAGAGAATACGCTCAAGTCAGTGCGAGGAGCACCAAAACGCCTCGCTCGCCACCAGCGGGCAGGATCCTGACAACACCCACAAAACTTGCTTTTGACTGCGAAAACGATGAGGAAGAGAGGGTTCAAACCACCAAAAAAAGGAAGTCTCACATCTTCAGCATCCCCATGGCCGGAATGGACATCTCTCTGCCCGACCATGACGCTGATGAAAGTCCAGAAAAAGACGATGGAGCCAGTACAAGTAGCGAGGACACCATGGTGCGCCAGGACACCCCCGAACGGAGACCCTCAACTGGGAGCTTCCAGGACGAGGAGCTCTTTAACAGCACCATATACGACCTGACAGATGACCACGAGATCAATGCTACAGCAGGGCCGGCACGCAGTAGAGAGCTAACAGAAAATAAAGCAGAAACGGTTTTTACCAAATCCACCCTCGAAGTTACACCCATCATAGACATGACCAGAAGACAAGGCAAAAGACCCCCAAATAAAGAAAGCCCGGAACAGAGAAAAAAAAGGAACGGAGACACTTACCAATTGGACAACACTCTTAGAGAGATCTTTAAAAAAGCAGAGAGACTTGAGCATATCGTCGTCCAAAACACAGCAGTAAACATGAAGGAAACAATAGCTTCGTTGAGGAAACTTACAAGAAAAGCAGAAAAACTACATGAACAGGTTAACACCATAAAGCTAGAAGAGAAAGCTAGTCAAAAAATAACTCAAGAGCAGCCAGATACTGTAGCAGAGTCTACAGAAACGGAAACACAAACAGAAGGAAACAAAAAAACAAGTATAGAAAAGAAAATTATGGTAACGTCATCAACACAAACGGAAGACTACGAAAGTGAAAACTCCATTTATATAACACACACAATACAAAGCAAAGAAAAATCCTTACACAGCCTAAATGAGATCCTACCACTAGACTGGGAGGAAAAAGCATTTGAAACAACGGAGACAAAGTTAGGAAACCCTACCAAGGATGAAGAAGAGCACATAATCGCTATTCTCTCCTCAGATGATACCCTTGAAAAAAATGCCATCATCAGAGCATACGCCGAAGTAAATCCGCAGATTGGCAAACATATAACAGACAGAGAGATTAAGGCGGGACAATGCATCAAAATAGCTAGTTCCTTCAACATCTGTGAAGATGACGAAAACAAAGAGGAAATAAGCAAAGTCATCCTGGTACTGGGAATGAAAAACAAAGAGGGAGAAGAATATAATATAACAGATGTGTACGAAAATATAAAAAGAATATTGGAAATTACTAAAAAGCAATATCCTAACAGAAAACGAGTGGCAATAGTTGCGCACAGTAACGAAGAAGACAACATGACCAGGAAAGCTGCTGAATACTTAGCCAACGGTACTGGAATAAAAGTTATAATATACAACAGAAAGAAAGCAACGTATGCAAAAGCTACAGAAATAACTTACACACCTAGTGATAACAAAAGACAGACAATAGACATAAAACTTAACATGACACCAGAAGAAAATGAACAGACGATTCAAAAACTCAAAAAAGAAATAAATACCAATGAGCTTGGTATAAGAATAGCCAATGTAATAAGAAGCACAAACACACTAACATTCCAGATAAAAGAACAAAAGGAAGGAGGAGTGACAAAGTTCAAAGCAGCAGTAGAGAACATAATAGGCCGAGACAATAAGATAGAAGAGAAAAAACATCAAACATCCACCATAATCATAAGAAATATGGACTGTCTTACTGATGCCAACGACATCAAAATGGGAATTGAGCAGAAAACAAAAACAAGTCTTAAAGAAGGGGATTTCCGCATAAACGTTGTCAAAGAGAGATTTAGAGCAAATAGATTCACCGCTATCGTTGACCTCCCAAAGGATATGGCAAAATTCATTACCAACCAAGGAGGCAACATCAAAATAGGATGGCAAGACAGATATGCGAAAAAAATGTATATCCCACCAAGGTGCTACAAATGCCAGGAGCTGGGTCACAAAATTAAAGATTGCGATAAAAATAGAGCAGAACACGAAAATAAGATGTTATGCCAGAGATGCGGCGAATACGGACACAAAGCAAAACAGTGCGAAGAAGACAAAAAATGCTTTGATTGCAAAAGCTCTGGACACTCCATGAATTCTATGGCATGCCAGAAATACAGAGAGCTTGTTAGAGAAATGAGTAGAGCACAAACCAACGGAGAAACTGCAAGAAGAAGGAGCGCAAGAGAACCGATAATGGACC
The DNA here is from genome assembly GCA_964023965.1 of Melinopterus prodromus. NCBI lineage: Eukaryota > Metazoa > Arthropoda > Insecta > Coleoptera > Scarabaeidae > Melinopterus > Melinopterus prodromus. Next base: position 303,427 of record CAXIES010000311.1, read on the forward strand.
AAGACGGATTCCAAAAAGTACAGCGCAGAAAAAGCAATAGAGCGGAACAAGTAAATAACCAACCAAAGCAATGAACAATACGAATCACAAAAATAAAAACAACAAGAACAGCAACAGAAGACAAGAAAAAACAGGAATTATGGAATACAAAGTAATGCAAACCAACATGAACGGCAGCTATGCTGCGATGACTCTGCTGAATAAAACACTGGAAGAGGACAAAATTGATGTGGCAATAATCGCGGAACCCCACAAGAGATCAATAAATAAGAATAAATGGTTTTATAGCAAGGAAGAAAATGTAATAATAAGGCTGCTAAACGACATTAAGCCGACAGAAACGGAGAGTGGCCAGGATCATGTACATGTGGTGTGGAAGGATATTCTAATTGTGGCCGCATATTGTTCACCAAACAAAAGTACCGACCATCTAAGTGAAACCCTGCAGAAGATCTCAGACATGATCAAGAAACGTGGCAACAAATCTAGGAAAATAATTATCGCTGGCGACTTTAATGCGAAGTCTGCTGCATGGGGAGAGAGGGAGACCGCAAGAGGACAGATTATGGCAGACTTTATCACATCCAACGGCCTAGTGTTACTGAACGAAGTGGGAACACCAACATGGCAGAGAGGAGCAAGTAAGTCAATCCTGGACCTGGCAATGGTCAACAACAAATTTGGAAGATGTCAGACAACATGGACAGTAAGTGAAGACGAGAACCTGAGCGACCACAGGAACATAACAATAAAGATAAGTGAAGTAAATCAACTGAAGACAAGGGAGAGAGTGGGAAAAATGAGATGGACTGTGAACGAATCAAAGCTGCAGAAAGCACAACAGACGATTGACCAGACGCTGGAAGGGGTGAAGGAGATTACAGTTAAGAAGCTCGCCAACCTGACAAATGCTATATGTGACAGAACCTTTGGACGGAAGAAGCGTGTTAAGAGGAAGCAGATGACAATATACTGGTGGAGCGATACAATAGACAAAGTGAGAAAAGAGTGCAATGCGCAAAGAAGGAAGATGACCAGAGCTAACGCACACAGAGACGACAGTAGAGAGACGGAGGAGGAGAAGTACAGAGAATGCAGAAGGAGATTCAATAAAGAAATAAAAGCTGCGAAGAAGGATGCCTGGAGGAGGCTTCTAAATGAACTGAATGGAAATGTGTGGGGAGAAGCATACCAGATCACGTGCAAAAAACTTAGATCCTTCCCAAAAGTAGACATACCTCAATGGAAAGCTAGAAAAGTGATAGAAGAACTTTTCCCCGATGCCCCAAACATAAAATGGCAGAAAACGAATAGGAAAACAATAGAACAGAAACACAAACAGATAACGATCGCAGAAGTAGAACAAGTCGCAAGAGAAATAAGACTAAAAAAGGCGCCTGGTCCTGATGGGGTTCCAGCGGAAATAACCAAAAAGATGCTAGAAAGAAGACCCGAGCTTTTTCGAAAGTTCTTTGATGACTTGATGAGGAACGGAGAATTTCCTACCGAATGGAAGACGGCGGTACTGACACTCATAGAGAAACCCAAAAAAGAAACAACGGCAGATACAAAATACAGGCCCATCTGCCTGATCAACTCGTGGGCCAAAGCCTACGAAGCAATAATAAGAAATAGAATAGTCAACGACATAGAACAAGGAAAACTCGCAGATCAACAGTATGGTTTTAGAAAAAAAAGGTCGACAGTACAAGCCATCGACAGGGTAAACGAGATTACGAAAAAGTGTGATCTGTACAACAGAGGCAAAAGAAGGTGTTCCTTGCTGGTGACCATTGACGTAAAAAATGCTTTTAATAGCATCAGATGGGAGAAGGTGATAGCAGCGATGAAGGCAAAGCAAATACCGGAAGGACTGATAGAATGTACAAAGAATTACCTGAGCGACAGATGGATAACCCTGGATGACATAAAGTACAGGATGAAAAGAGGAGTACCGCAGGGATCGATAATGGGCGCAACGCTCTGGAATATTGCGTACGACGACGTTCTGGAACTGCCGCGAAAGACAAACGTCGATTTGATCGCTTATGCGGATGACCTCGCGGTATTAGTTCAGGGCTGGACGGCCAATGAGATAATCCAAGATACAGAAGAGGTACTAGCGGATATACATGCATGGTTCGAGGAAAAGGAGTTGGAGATAGCTTTCCACAAGACAGAGGCAGTACTTCTAAGGGGACGAAAGACAATTAAGGAGCTGGAGTTTCAGTTTGGAGGGCATACAGTGAAGACACAGCAGTCACTCAAATATCTGGGAGTGATCATAGATCGAAACCAAAGGTATACGGAGCATATAGTACATGTAACACAAAAAGCGGAAAGAGCGACTGCGGCCCTAAAGAGAATTATGCCAAGAATAGAAGGGCCAACGCAGGAAAAGCGAAAGATAATCGGGACCACCGTGGAGAGCATCATCACGTACGCATGCACAACGTGGTGTCGAGCTCTACGATATAAGAAATACCGTGACATGTTACTGTCAGTTCAGCGTAGACAGAATATACTGATCACTAGCGCATACCGAACAGTGTCGACAGCCGCCCTCTCAGTGCTGGCGTCTGTGATACCGATCGACCTAAAAATAAAGGAGAGTGAACGAATGAAGAACAGTGGACGGAAGAGGAAAGAGGAGCGAGAGATGACTATGAGAGAATGGCAGAAGCGATGGGACGACGAGAGGGAGACGGCACAATGGACGAAAACTCTTATTAAGGATCTAACAGCCTGGTGTGGGAAGAAGCACGGAGAAAGTGAATACTATTTTACCCAGTTTTTGTCTGGGCACGGAGAAATTGGCACTTACCTTAAGAGAATTAAGAAACGGACCAACGATAGATGCGTGGATTGTGGCGGTGTTGATGACCCGAGACACCCTTTCTTCGTATGCGAAAAAAACTTCGAGATAAGGCAAACATTAACACGCAAACTACTTGTAGAGCTAACCCCTGAAAATATCATAGGCATTATGGTGGAGAATGAAGAGCAATGGAAGATGATACAGGAGCAAATAAGTAGCATAATGAAGGACAGAGAGGAGAGAGGAAGAAACACAGACATCTAAGTGATAAAACATCAAAGAAGATCCGGATGCAGTGAAGTCTGAAACCTTGACAGGTAGTACCGCTTCGTCCACATAGGATCGAGGAGGAGTTTTAGTGGGTAGAGACACGATGGAGTCCCACACTACCACCGACATTGAACGGCCGTCGGTGGTGTGCATAAAGCATTTCTCCTCCTCCCGAAAAAAAAAAAAAAAAAAAAAAAAAAAAGGGTTGGGTTGGGTTGGGTTGGGTTGGGTTGGGTTGGGTTGGGTTGGGTTGGGTTGGGTTGGGTTGGGTTGGGTTGGGTTGGGTTGGGTTGGGTTGGGTTGGGTTGGGTTGCAAGACTGCAAGATCACACTCATAGAAGATCGGCTCCGCAAGGATCAACACACTGCTATCGCTGTCTTACCTCACGGAATGGCTAAATACATAACTGCCAACGGAGGCAATATAAGAGTTGGCCTATTAGATAGAAAAGCAATCCAGACCATTAACCCGCCAAGATGCCACCAATGCCACGGACTGGGGCACTTAAGTAAGGAATGCCCCGAGAAAACAGAAGTAAGAACAGGAGAAGGTGCCATCTTCTGCCAGAAATGCGGTTCCTATGGACATAGACCGAGCAACTGTAACACTAAAAGGTGCTTTGATTGCAAACAAGAGGGGCATTCGATGAACTCTATGACATGCCCAACATTTAGAAATGCGGTCAGGAAAATCAGAAACGAAGAGACGGCCAGAAGAGACGGCGGAACACAAGCACAAGCATTAGACACAAATGACACTGAAGAAGAGACAGAGAACGAACCAGAAACACAGAAAGGCAACATCAACAAAACTTCTAGCAACAGCGAGTTCCAGGAGGTAATATACAGAAAGAGAAACGCCAACAGGGACCAAGACAAAAAAAACAAATAATCTTGACTAATGCCCATACAACACAATCCCAACAACGAGACAAAGACTATGCAACAGACAGACATGCTCCAACTACGAACAGACCTGAATGGAAGAGCGAATCCAGAAACCAAGACAAACCAAAAGACTAAATCCGTTGGAAAGCAAGAGTTAAACATTATCCAGACGAACATGAACTGCAGCCGAGAAGCCATGACTCTGCTCAACAGAACAGCAAAAGAAAACAATGCAGACTTGCTGATAATAACCGAACCGCACAAAGCCAGCGTCGACAAGAACAGGTGGTTTTACAGCACCAACGTAAATGCGGTGATAAGAGTTCTACATCACCAAAAGCCTCTAAGATCGGGAAGTGGACCGAACCATGTGTTCATTGACTGGAGAGGGATAGTCTTTATCGCATGCTACTGCTCCCCAAATAACGATTCGGAACACCTCAGCGAAACCCTCCAAGCCCTAACCACTATAATCAGCAGCAACAGCCACATGAAGATCTTCCTAGCAGGCGACTTTAACTCAAAGTCCGTGGCTTGGGGCGAGAAGACTGACACTCCACGCGGAAAAGTAATGGCGGACTTCATCTCCGCAAACGACCTTCATCTGCTAAACGAGTTCGGATTACCAACGTGGCAACGAGGGCAGAGCACTTCGATACTCGACTTGACCCTGGCAAACCGACACTTTAAAAGAAGTAGTATAGAATGGAAGGTATCCGAACAGGAAAACTTAAGTGACCACCACGATCTACTGATTAAGATAAAAGACAATAATAATGACATCAAACACCAAAAAAGAGACCGCGAACTAAAATGGTCAATCAACGAACAGAAAATGCAAAAAGCACAAGACACGATCGCACACAGTCTTAAAAACATAAAAACTCTAACACCAAAAAAACTCGAAAACATAACAACTGATATTTGCAACAAAGTGTTCGGCAAAAAAAGGCTGAGGAAAACAGCTATGCCTATGAAGCTGTACTGGTGGTCACAAGAAATAGCAGACCTCAGAGCTAACTGCAACAAGTGCAGAAGACTGCTGACCAGGAACAACGGGAGATATGGGTACGCGGACAACGATGCTACCGAAAAATTCACTGACAGCAAAAAGGCTCTAAGAAAGGCAATAAAAAAGGCTAAGAGCGACGCCTGGCGAAGTCTGTTGGAGGAACTGAACGAAAACACGTGGGGAGACGCCTACCAAATAGCCTGCAAGAAGCTCGGTACTTTCCCAAAGCTGGAACTGACAGACGACAAAGCTGGAGCGATAATCAGAGACCTCTTCCCCGCTGCCCCAAGGGTTGTGTGGACGGTGAACCAGAAAAGCAGCATAAAGAAATCCCACACCCCCCTTTCAATACAGGAAATTGAGACGGTAGGCAGAGAGACAAAGACTGGGAAAGCTCCAGGCCCTGACGGCGTACCTGCCGAGATAGTAAAGAGAATGATCTTGAACAAGCCCACGCTCTTCGCTGAGTTTTTTGATGGACTCCTCAAAAGGGGTGATTTCCCACACCCCTGGACGGAAGCAAACCTGACACTCATTGAAAAACCAAAGACGACAGGCGAACCAGCCAAATATCGACCGATATGCCTTATAAATTCATGGGCTAAAGCATATGAGGCAGTCATCCGAAACAGACTGGTGGCGGACCTGGATGAGGGAAAACTTTCCAAAGAGCAATATGGTTTCCGCAAAAAAAGATCAACAACTCAAGCGATCGAAAGAGTAAACGACATAGCAAAGACCTGCGACCGCTACAACCATGGAAAAAGACAGTTCTGCCTACTAATTACAATTGACGTCAAGAATGCTTTCAATTCGGTTAGATGGGAGCGAATTATCAACGCTATGCAGCAGAAAGCCATACCCGAGTATCTGATATCTTGCACGAAAAATTTTCTCGCTGAGAGGACAATTAAGCATGAAGGAAAATCATACAAAATGCGGAGGGGTGTCCCTCAAGGCTCGGTCATGGGAGCGACGCTGTGGAACATTGCGTACGACTCCATCCTAGAACTCCCGCGAAAAACGAACACACACCTTATAGCCTACGCCGATGATCTGGCGGTCGTTGTGCAGGGATGGAGCGGCGGACAGATGGTGGCAGATGCGGAGACAATCCTAAGCGATGTGGAGGAGTGGTTCGCGGAGAACGACTTACAAATCGCATTCCAAAAGACAGAAGCTACCATCATCCGAGGGAGAAATACACTCCATGAACTCGAGTTTAACTTTGGCCAGCACAGGATCAAAACACAGCAATCCCTAAAATACCTAGGGGTGGTTGTGGACAGGAACATGCGGTACACGGAACATGTCCTCTACGTCGCTGGAAAGGCGGAGAAGGCCGCGAATGCCCTCAAAAGAATCATGCCGAGGATAGACGGACCACTTGAGAAAAAAAGGAGAATGATAGCACAGACAACGGAAAGTATTATACTGTACGCCTGCACTACTTGGGCCAACGCGATGAAATATGAAAAATATAGAAATATACTTCTCGGAGTTCAGCGACGCCTAAACATACTAACAACGTGCTCCTACAGGACAGTTTCATCGGCTGCCCTCTCCGTAATGGCGGGGGTAATACCAATAGATCTGCTGATAAGCGAGAGGACACGCCTTGGGAATGGTCACAGCAACAAGAAGGAAGAACGCAAAATCACCCTACAGCAATGGCAAGCCAGATGGGATGGAGAACATCGAAAGGCCCAGTGGACCAGACTTGTTCCGGACATAACATCTTGGCACGGTAGGCATCACGGTCAGATCAACTACTATACATCCCAATTCCTTTCTAGTCACGGACCTTACGGCTCATATCTGTTTAGGATTAAAAAGAAGTCAGACAATAAGTGTAACACCTGCAATGTGGAAGACACCCCCTTCCACACGTTCTTTGGATGTGCCAGGTTCTCTAATGAAAAACAAAGCCTCGACGACGAGATTGGACTCGTAACCACCCCCGAAAACATTGCAGACCAAATGATGGAAGAAAGCGAGAAATGGAACATTATAGAGCAGTTCATGACCAAGATACTCAAAACTAAAGATGCAGATAAGTAAGATACTTAGCAAATCCCGGGTGAGTGAAGGATAAAGCCCTTCAAGGCGCTTCCGCTCTACCCAGAAAGGGACTATGAGGAGTTTTTAGTGAGTAAGAATCTCACACTGCCGGCATATGAGACCCTTGCCGGCGCCTAGAGTAGGTTTTCTCCTGTCAAAAAAAAAAAAAAAAAAAAAAAAAAAAAAAAAAAAAAAAAAAAGGGTTGGGTTGGGTTGGGTTGGGTTGGGTTGGGTTGGGTTGGGTTGGGTTGGGTTGGGTTGGGTTGGGTTGGGTTTTTCAGTTCGGCAGTAGGCGCGAACCAGAGCAGTCCAGGTATCGAGCGCTCCGGTGCTAAGTCCGAAAGTGGCGAAAAAATTTCAACAGAAAGTAGTTATTGAAGTGTCAAGCTGTGCAGTTCACCGAGTTACGTATTGTGATTAAGTTTCGCGAAATTCGGTGAAAAAATAAAGTTTCTGTGGGTGATTTAAAGTTTTCACGTGCAAATCCAGAAGCCAAAAGTTATTATATTTTTCCTGGAGCAAGGAGCAGGATTAAAATTCGAGGAGGTCCACCAAGCTGACCACCGAAGCACCCTTGAGGACCCTGTCAAGGTATTTCTCCCTTTTGCGCGATTTTTTTGTTTTTAAAAATCGGACTTGTAAAAATTTTCGAAATTTTTACCACGCGGAAGTGCCCATTAGGTAATTAAACACCGTTCGAGAGTGTTTTTCTGGTGACTACAAGTTGTGTACAGACCAGGAAGACACACAGTGAGATTTTGGCGGTGCTGTGACAAACACAAAAAAACTTTTCTTTGTTAGTGCCGTAAATTAGCCGTACACACCAGATCCTAATCTTCGAACATCTCGGGAACGGTCGATCGGTGAAGAAAGTTTATAAGAGCAAATATTAACAGGAAGAAACGATAAACGCCCCTGCACGAATATTTTATTTTTTAGAATTATTTTAATTTTTCCCGAAATCGGGACTCTGCCAAAAATTTTTGTTGACATTTCGCACTTAGAAAAATTTTGGAACTCTGAAAAATTTTTGTGTTTACAATGTGTTAGAATATTTTTTCATTTAATTTGAAGGGACATAGAAAACTTTTGGTTAAGAAAAATTTTTTTTTTTTTGTTTTCTCGTTTTTGAGTGCGCCTCCCGTGCCGGAACCACAGTGCGTCGTGTGTAGCGGCCTAAGATTTCTTCTCCGCGAGGCGGTGACCTACAGCACTGGTGCATCACACCGGTGATGTCAGCAAGTACCCCCCACCCGGATGGTGGGGGGGGCACGGACCCCCAAACAGGCAGTACGAGTGGAACACAAACCAAACAGCCTGGAGATGCTTCCAAAAGCTCCCAAGACGCGAACATATCTCAAATCAGAATCCCAACCCCCTTCGGGAATCCGAACGCGGATCCTTTTGGAAAAAATACAAAAATAAAAAGAACGCCACCACAGAGCAAACAAAAACCGCTTAGACTTACTTATGATGACGAAGAGGCAAGCGAGACGGAGGAACCACAGACAATAAGAAAGAAAAGTAAAAAAAAGGAACACCTCGTCATCCCCATGCTAGGATTTAATATATCAGTAGAAGACTCAGAAGCGGACGAAGAAAGTCCAGTAAATCCAGTAAATGCGGAAATGGGACAAACAAAAAATGATGACACGGCCACACACAGAGGGACCCGAGGCAGCGAGTCAACCAACTCCCCAACAAGCAGAACGCCCAATAGAAAAAATAACGTAACCCCAAAAAACACGAACCAGACAAGACCGACGCAAGAAGAAAAGCAAAAAACTCCGGACTTCTTCCCATTCAAAGAAGGAAAGAAAAAGGAACAGGAGCAAAAGGAAAAGGAGGACTTCCCGCCGCTGCAGACCAGACAGAGCTTTATATGGCAGCATAAGAAAAGCAAGAAAAGCGACAGTGGCGCGGAAACACCCTTGGAAATCTGGAGGATGCAAGGAGACGACCATCATGAAAAACAACCGGAAACGGAAATAGTTACAATAGATGACTCCCCTAAGGTGGACATGTCCAGAAGGCTTGGAAAAAGGCTACGACCCAAGTACTACAGCCCTGAACAGAGGAAAAAGGGAAACAACGATAGGCATCAATTAGAAACTGAAATAAGAGAAATATTTAAAAAAGCTGACGAGCTAGAGAAGTGCATAGCTCAGAATACGGCTAAAAATATGAAAGAAGCAATAGCAGCACTAAGAAGGCACACAAAAAGAGCAGAAAAAATACATACACGTGTATCCCAAGACGCAACGGAGGAACAAGAGTCGTGTGCCCAGACAACCCAAATACCCAACGAGGCATCTAAGAATGAAGACTTCTCGCTAAGCAGAAAAAAAGCAGACACTATCATATCAAGAACGATATCTACTCAAACGGACGAATATGAACAAGAACACTCTATACAACTGGCCCACACCATCCAGTCCGAAATCAAATCCTGCAATGAGTTCGTCTCAATACTCCCACTTCCCTGGGAAGACAAACTGTTCGAAACAACGGAAATGAAAACGGGCAACCCAATAAAAGATGAGGAAGAGCTGCTTATCGCCATTCCCTGCGCGGAAGAAACCTTAGGCAAAAATAGTATTATAAAAGCATACGCAGAAGCAAACCCACAGATCCATAAGTATATAATAAATAAAAAGATCAAAAATGGGCAGTACACAAGCATAACTAATTCCTTTAACATCAGCCAAGATGAAAGTACAAACGAGGTAAACCGGGTAATTCTAGCTGTGGGAATGGAGCTCGCAGTAGAGGAAGAACAAGAAGCGTCTGCGATATATGAAAATATTTGCAAAATACTCGAGACCACAAAAAAACACTATCCGGACAGAAAAAGAATAGCGATGGTTGCTCAGTCTGCTGGCGATGCGCAGGTAGTCCGGAAAGCAGCTGAGTATCTGGCAAACGGCACAGGAATAAAAATGACTATCTACGAAAAAAAGAAAAACATAACAACATATGCGAGAGCTGCGGGACAAAAACACGAAAGCAATCCCACAACAATATATCGACCAACAGCAAAATTAAAGAGACGTGTGGAAGTTAAGATAGACAAGGCACTGGACAAGAACGACAACTTGATCCAAAGACTCAAAGCAGAACTGAGAACGGAAGAAATTGGAGTAAGAGTTACTGCAGTTCGAAAAACACCCGAAAAAACCCTCTGTTTCGAAATCCTAGAGCTAAAACCTGGAGCTGGCGACTCTTTCAAAAAACAGGTGGAAGAGATTGTTGGAAAAGAAAACCATGTAACGGAAAGAAAAACCCCAGGGACCACGATAATTATAAGAAATCTTGATTGCCTGACAGACAAAAATGATGTAAAGCAAGCCATTGAAAAAAAGCTAAGCGTGGCAGTTAAAGAGCAAGACTGCAAAATCTCCATTATTGAAGACCGACTACGATCAGAAATATACACGGCCATAGTGGTGCTACCCTATGGAATGGCCAAGTGCTTAACAGCAGATGGGGGTAATATAAGAATAGGCCTAACCGACAAAAAAGCTACGAAAACCATCAATCCACCGAGATGCAACAAGTGCCAAGGGTTAGGACACTTCAACAAAGACTGTCCAGAAAAAACGGATAAAAGAACTGGTGATAGTGCCATCTTCTGTCAGAAGTGTGGTTCATACGGACACAGACCAAGTACTTGCACAACAAAAAAGTGCTTCGACTGTAAGGCTGACGGTCATTCGATGAATTCAATGGCGTGCCCGACCTTCAGAGAAGCTGTCAGAAGGATTCGTGACGAGGAAACTGCCAAAAGAGACGGTGGTTCAGCAGCACAAGCTAATGAACTAGATGAAAATAACAAGAAAGACGAGAGCGATCCAAGAACACAGAGACGCAATACCAACAGCACGGACAACAGAGATGACTTCCAGGAGGTGACATACAGAAGGAGATACCACAATGGGCAAACTGAAAAGAAAAATAAATAATACCTTAATTAATGTCTACACACCATACCACAACTAACAATACGCAACAACAGCTGAGATCCGAAACAAGCTACAGAAACCAAAAAACAGATGGCATAATCCCAAAGCAAGAAATAAACATAGTACAAACAAATATGAACCGCAGTAGAGAAGCCATGACATTGCTCAACAGAACAGTTAAAGAAAACAAACCGGACATAGCTATAATCACCGAACCCCACAAAACAAGCGTGGACATGAACAGGTGGTTTTACAGCACCGACGTAGACGCAGTTATAAGGGTACTACACCACCAAAAGCCGCTGAGAACGGGAAATGGACCGAACTATGTATACATCGAATGGGGAGGGATAGTAATCATTGCCTGCTACTGCTCCCCAAATAGAGATACAGAACATCTATCCGGAACGCTACAGGCGGTCGCAAAAATAATAAACAGTAACAGCCACAGAAGAATACTGCTAGCCGGCGATTTTAATGCAAAGTCCGTGGCATGGGGTGAGACAATGGACACTCCGCGCGGAAAAGTAATGGCAGACTTTATATCTGCAAATGGCCTTTACTTAGTCAATAAATTTGGGGTAGCGACATGGGAGAGAGGACAGAGTAACTCAATCCTGGACCTGACCCTTGTAAACAGACACTTTAAAAAAGCTTGCATCGATTGGAAGGTACTTGAACAAGAAAACCTAAGCGACCATCACGATCTCCTAATACAAATAAAAGAGAACAAAAAGGACAATACGGTACAAAAAGGGGACAGAGAAATGAAGTGGACGATTAATGACCGAAAGTTACAAAAGGCACAAAATACTATCGAATGCAGCCTTCGGAATGTCAACGTCCTGACACCGACGAAATTATCCAACATAACCATCGACATATGCAACAAACTGTTCGGTAGGAAAAGACGAAAAAAAGCAGCAAAGCCGTTAAATTTGTACTGGTGGTCACAGGAGACAGCGGAACTGCGAGCTATTTGTGTCAAATGCAGAAGAACACTTACAAGAAAAAACAAGGAAAAAGGCCATGTCGACATGAATGCATACGAAATCTATGCGGAGAGCAAAAAAGCCCTGAGAAAGTCAATAAGAAATGCGAAGAAAGATGCCTGGCGAAAATTACTGCTAGAGCTAAACGAAAACCCCTGGGGAGATGCATATCAAATAGCCTGCAAGAAGATGGGCACCTTCCCAAAATTAGAACTGCCCGAAGAAAAAGCCACCGAAATAATTAGAGAACTCTTCCCTGATGCTCCGAAAGTTACGTGGGAAAACTCAAAGAAAAGTGGCCCATCAGCACCATACACTCCACTATCAGAACGAGAAATTGAGTTAGTGGGTAAACAAATTAAGACCGGGAAGGCCCCAGGTCCTGATGGCATACCAGCAATAATAGTCAAAATGATGATCCTCAGCAGACCCTCCCTGCTAGCGAAATTTTTCGACGGACTCCTCGAAAGAGGTGAATTCCCACAGTCATGGACAGAGGCAAGACTAACCCTAATAGAAAAACCAAAAAAATCTGATGAACCAACAAAATACAGGCCAATATGCCTTATGAACGCATGGGCAAAAGCATACGAGGCTGTGATACGAAACAGGCTGGTCGGTGACCTGGAAAATGGGAAGTTGTCCAACGATCAATATGGCTTCCGCAAACGAAGATCAACAACACAAGCCATAGAAAGAGTCAACGACATAGCGAAGACCTGCGACCGCTACAATCATGGCAAGAGGCAGTATTGTGTAATTGTTACCATCGATGTAAAGAACGCATTCAATTCTATTAGATGGGAACATATTGTATCGGCCATGCAAGAGAAGGACGTACCAGATTATCTGATCTCCTGCACGAAAAGCTATTTAACTGAGAGGACAATAACCTATGAAGGGAGAAAGCACCAAATGACGAGGGGTGTCCCCCAGGGCTCGGTATTGGGCGCAACCCTATGGAATACAGCGTACGACTCCATCTTGGAACTCCCCCGGAATCCAAACACCCATCTCATAGCATATGCCGACGATCTGGCAGTAGTGGTTCAGGGATGGAGCGGCGAGAAGATTGTGGCGGATGTTGAGGAAATTCTCAGAGACGTTGAGGAGTGGTTTCAAGAGAAAAACCTGCAGATCGCCTTCCAGAAAACTGAAGCTACTATTATTCGAGGAAGAAACACCCTGTATGCGCTCGAGTTTAACTTCGGCCACCACAGGATTAAAACACAGAAATCCCTAAAATACTTAGGCGTTGTGATGGATAGAAACCTGAGATACACCGAGCATGTCATCTATGTTGCTGGTAAGGCAGAGAGGGCGGCGAACGCCTTAAAACGTATAATGCCGAAAATCGATGGACCTCTTGAGAAGAAAAGAAGAATAATTGCTCAGACTGCTGAAAGCATAATCTTATACGCCTGTACCGCCTGGACAAACGCGCTAAAATACAAGAAATACCAAGCCATGCTACTTGGAGTGCAAAGAAGGCTAAATCTATTAATTTCATGTGCTTATAGAACGGTCTCATCGGCTGCTCTCTCTGTAATTACAGGAGTCATCCCAATCGTGCTGCAGATCGATGAGAGGGCTAGGATGATGAAAAACCACAGCAGCAAGAGCGACGAACGCCTGGTCACGCTCCGGAAGTGGCAAGAGCAATGGAATGAAGAGCACAGAAGAGCCCAGTGGACAAAGATTCTTATTCCCGAACTCGGAACCTGGCTGAACAGGCCACACGGGCAAGTCAACTACCATATGGCACAACTTCTATCAGGACACGGACCTTTCGGCTCATACCTGCACCAAATAAAAAAAAAGGCATACAACAAATGTACTAGCTGTGACGTAGAGGACACGCCCGCCCACGCATTTTTCGACTGCTCCCGTTTTGCGACTGAAAAACAAGCCCTCGACGAAGACATAGGAAGTGAGATAACAGCTGACAATATAATAGGAAAAATGATAGATGAAGAAGAGTACTGGAAAAAGATAGAGGGATTCATAACGACCACACTCAGAACAAAAGACCAGGACAATTAAGACAGATGCTGCTCCCGGATGAGTGAAGGAAAAAGCCATTCATGGTGTTTCCGCTCAATCCATGTAGGGATTATGAGGAGTTTTTAGTGAGTAAGAATCTCACACTGCCGGCATATGACACCCTTGCCGGCGCCTAGAGTAGGTTTTCTCCTGTCAAAAAAAAAAAAAAAAAAAAAAAAGGGTTGGGTTGGGTTGGGTTGGGTTGGGTTGGGTTGGGTTGGGTTGGGTTGGGTTGGGTTGGGTTGGGTTGGGTTGGGTTGGGTTGGGTTGGGTTGGGTTGGGTTGGGTTGGGTTGGGTTGGGTTGGGTTGGGTTGGGTTGGGTTGGGTTGGGTTGGGTTGGGTTGGGTTGGGTTGGGTTGGGTTGGGTTGGGTTGGGTTGGGTTGGGTTGGGTTGGGTTGGGTTGGGTTGGGTTGGGTTGGGTTGGGTTGGGTTGGGTTGGGTTGGGTTCCCTTCCAATGGAGATCGCCTTGTTGTGGTGGTTGGGCTCTAGTAAGGCTGACTGCTCGGTCAGGTCAGCGGGGTCTCCCCGGTGGCAGGGTCGAGTTGGCCGCACGAAGCTAAATGATCTCTTCCCCAGGGACCTCACACTTTGTGAGTTGTGTTTATGTGGTGGCGCGCACAGGGTTCCCGAGCTGAGACCGCCATTTTTTCTCAATCCTATGGCGGCCTCCTTCTCTCCAAAATCTTTTCTATCGGTCTAATCTTGACCAAAGCTTTTTCTGACCCCGACGCTATTAGGTATCGAGGGCTAGGGGTCAACTTCCCCACTCCCCACCCTAATCCCTAAAAACAAAAATTCTTCAAAAAAAAAAAAAAAAAAAAAAAAAAAAAAAAAAAAATCCGTGCGTATGCGTCCTGGACTGCCCCTGCTGATGACGACCCTGCTAGAACCCGGACAAGAACGTAAAGTAAGATGTTTGCCGTGTCGATGCTTGGATGGCCGCACGTCACGCGGTCGCGAACGGCTCCAGGCCCCATGTGGTAAGGCCGTGAACTAAGTAGCGGCCCGGCGGTGCTCTACCACATGGGGTTTTCTCTCCTCTCACCGCAACCTGCCAGGAGGTATAAAATGGGGCCGCCCGTGGCCAAAAAAAGGGATTATGAATTTGGAAAAAGCCAAAGCCTCGGATAGGTCCGGCGGCCAAACAGCGCCCCGGCCAACTCGTGAGGAGGAGTCGACCTCACGAGCCTACACAGACTCACCAATACCGGGCCTTGCTAGCCAAGGCAGAGAATACGCTCAAGTCAGTGCGAGGAGCACCAAAACGCCTCGCTCGCCACCAGCGGGCAGGATCCTGACAACACCCACAAAACTTGCTTTTGACTGCGAAAGCGATGAGGAAGAGAGGATTCAAACCACCAAAAAAGGAAGTCTCACATCTTCAGCATCCCCATGGCCGGAATGGACATCTCTCTGCCCGACCATGACGCTGATGAAAGTCCAGAAAAAGACGATGGAGCCAGTACAAGTAGCGAGGACACCATGGTGCGCCAGGACACCCCCGAACGGAGACCCTCAACTGGGAGCTTCCAGGACGAGGAGCTCTTTAACAGCACCATATACGACCTGACAGATGACCACGAGATCAATGCTACAGCAGGGCCGGCACGCAGTAGAGAGCTAACAGAAAATAAAGCAGAAACGGTTTTTACCAAATCCACCCTCGAAGTTACACCCATCATAGACATGACCAGAAGACAAGGCAAAAGACCCCCAAATAAAGAAAGCCCGGAACAGAGAAAAAAAAGGAACGGAGACACTTACCAATTGGACAACACTCTTAGAGAGATCTTTAAAAAAGCAGAGAGACTTGAGCATATCGTCGTCCAAAACACAGCAGTAAACATGAAGGAAACAATAGCTTCGTTGAGGAAACTTACAAGAAAAGCAGAAAAACTCCATGAACAGGTTAACACCATAAAGCTAGAAGAGAAAGCTAGTCAAAAAATAACTCAAGAGCAGCCAGATACTGTAGCAGAGTCTACAGAAACGGAAACACAAACAGAAGGAAACAAAAAAACAAGTATAGAAAAGAAAATTATGGTAACGTCATCAACACAAACGGAAGTCTACGAAAGTGAAAACTCCATTTATATAACACACACAATACAAAGCAAAGAAAAATCCTTACACAGCCTAAATGAGATCCTACCACTAGACTGGGAGGAAAAAGTATTTGAAACAACGGAGACAAAGTTAGGAAACCCTACCAAGGATGAAGAAGAGCACATAATCGCTATTCTCTCCTCAGATGATACCCTTGAAAAAAATGCCATCATCAGAGCATACGCCGAAGTAAATCCGCAGATTGGCAAACATATAACAGACAGAGAGATTAAGGCGGGACAATGCATCAAAATAGCTAGTTCCTTCAACATCTGTGAAGATGACGAAAACAAAGAGGAAATAAGCAAAGTCATCCTGGTACTGGGAATGAAAAACAAAGAGGGAGAAGAATATAATATAACAGATGTGTACGAAAATATAAAAAGAATATTGGAAATTACTAAAAGGCAATATCCTAACAGAAAACGAGTGGCAATAGTTGCGCACAGTAACGAAGAAGACAACATGACCAGGAAAGCTGCTGAATACTTAGCCAACGGTACTGGAATAAAAGTTATAATATACAACAGAAAGAAAGCAACGTATGCGAAAGCTACAGAAATAACTTACACACCTAGTGATAACAAAAGACAGACAATAGATATAAAACTTAACATGACACCAGAAGAAAATGAACAGACGATTCAAAAACTCAAAAAAGAAATAAATACCAATGAGCTTGGTATAAGAATAGCCAATGTAATAAGAAGCACAAACACACTAACATTCCAGATAAAAGAACAAAAGGAAGGAGGAGTGACAAAGTTCAAAGCAGCAGTAGAGAACATAATAGGCCGAGACAATAAGATAGAAGAGAAAAAACATTCAACATCCACCATAATCATAAGAAATATGGACTGTCTTACTGATGCCAACGACATCAAAATGGGAATTGAGCAGAAAACAAAAACAAGTCTTAAAGAAGGGGATTTCCGCATAAACGTTGTCAAAGAGAGATTTAGAGCAAATAGATTCACCGCTATCGTTGACCTCCCAAAGGATATGGCAAAATTCATTACCAACCAAGGAGGCAACATCAAAATAGGATGGCAAGACAGATATGCGAAAAAAATGTATATCCCACCAAGGTGCTACAAATGCCAGGAGCTGGGTCACAAAATTAAAGATTGCGATAAAAATAGAGCAGAACACGAAAATAAGATGTTATGCCAGAGATGCGGCGAATACGGACACAAAGCAAAACAGTGCGAAGAAGACAAAAAATGCTTTGATTGCAAAAGCTCTGGACACTCCATGAATTCTATGGCATGCCAGAAATACAGAGAGCTTGTTAGAGAAATGAGTAGAGCACAAACCAACGGAGAAACTGCAAGAAGAAGGAGCGCAAGAGAACCGATAATGGACCAAGACGGATTCCAAAAAGTACAGCGCAGAAAAAGCAATAGAGCGGAACAAGTAAATAACCAACCAAAGCAATGAACAATACGAATCACAAAAATAAAAACAACAAGAACAGCAACAGAAGACAAGAAAAAACAGGAATTATGGAATACAAAGTAATGCAAACCAACATGAACGGCAGCTATGCTGCGATGACTCTGCTGAATAAAACACTGGAAGAGGACAAAATTGATGTGGCAATAATCGCGGAACCCCACAAGAGATCAATAAATAAGAATAAATGGTTTTATAGCAAGGAAGAAAATGTAATAATAAGGCTGCTAAACGACATTAAGCCGACAGAAACGGAGAGTGGCCAGGATCATGTACATGTGGTGTGGAAGGATATTCTAATTGTGGCCGCATATTGTTCACCAAACAAAAGTACCGACCATCTAAGTGAAACCCTGCAGAAGATCTCAGACATGATCAAGAAACGTGGCAACAAATCTAGGAAAATAATTATCGCTGGCGACTTTAATGCGAAGTCTGCTGCATGGGGAGAGAGGGAGACCGCAAGAGGACAGATTATGGCAGACTTTATCACATCCAACGGCCTAGTGTTACTGAACGAAGTGGGAACACCAACATGGCAGAGAGGAGCAAGTAAGTCAATCCTGGACCTGGCAATGGTCAACAACAAATTTGGAAGATGTCAGACAACATGGACAGTAAGTGAAGACGAGAACCTGAGCGACCACAGGAACATAACAATAAAGATAAGTGAAGTAAATCAACTGAAGACAAGGGAGAGAGTGGGAAAAATGAGATGGACTGTGAACGAATCAAAGCTGCAGAAAGCACAACAGACGATTGACCAGACGCTGGAAGGGGTGAAGGAGATTACAGTTAAGAAGCTCGCCAACCTGACAAATGCTATATGTGACAAAACCTTTGGACGGAAGAAGCGTGTTAAGAGGAAGCAGATGACAATATACTGGTGGAGCGATACAATAGACAAAGTGAGAAAAGAGTGCAATGCGCAAAGAAGGAAGATGACCAGAGCTAACGCACACAGAGACGACAGTAGAGAGACGGAGGAGGAGAAGTACAGAGAATGCAGAAGGAGATTCAATAAAGAAATAAAAGCTGCGAAGAAGGATGCCTGGAGGAGGCTTCTAAATGAACTGAATGGAAATGTGTGGGGAGAAGCATACCAGATCACGTGCAAAAAACTTAGATCCTTCCCAAAAGTAGACATACCTCAATGGAAAGCTAGAAAAGTGATAGAAGAACTTTTCCCCGATGCCCCAAACATAAAATGGCAGAAAACGAATAGGAAAACAATAGAACAGAAACACAAACAGATAACGATCGCAGAAGTAGAACAAGTCGCAAGAGAAATAAGACTAAAAAAGGCGCCTGGTCCTGATGGGGTTCCGGCGGAAATAACCAAAAAGATGCTAGAAAGAAGACCCGAGCTTTTTCGAAAGTTCTTTGATGACTTGATGAGGAACGGAGAATTTCCTACCGAATGGAAGACGGCGGTACTGACACTCATAGAGAAACCCAAAAAAGAAACAACGGCAGATACAAAATACAGGCCCATCTGCCTGATCAACTCGTGGGCCAAAGCCTACGAAGCAATAATAAGAAATAGAATAGTCAACGACATAGAACAAGGAAAACTCGCAGATCAACAGTATGGTTTTAGAAAAAAAAGGTCGACAGTACAAGCCATCGACAGGGTAAACGAGATTACGAAAAAGTGTGATCTGTACAACAGAGGCAAAAGAAGGTGTTCCTTGCTGGTGACCATTGACGTAAAAAATGCTTTTAATAGCATCAGATGGGAGAAGGTGATAGCAGCGATGAAGGCAAAGCAAATACCGGAAGGACTGATAGAATGTACAAAGAATTACCTGAGCGACAGATGGATAACCCTGGATGACATAAAGTACAGGATGAAAAGAGGAGTACCGCAGGGATCGATAATGGGCGCAACGCTCTGGAATATTGCGTACGACGACGTTCTGGAACTGCCGCGAAAGACAAACGTCGATTTGATCGCTTATGCGGATGACCTCGCGGTATTAGTTCAGGGCTGGACGGCCAATGAGATAATCCAAGATACAGAAGAGGTACTAGCGGATATACATGCATGGTTCGAGGAAAAGGAGTTGGAGATAGCTTTCCACAAGACAGAGGCAGTACTTCTAAGGGGACGAAAGACAATTAAGGAGCTGGAGTTTCAGTTTGGAGGGCATACAGTGAAGACACAGCAGTCACTCAAATATCTGGGAGTGATCATAGATCGAAACCAAAGGTATACGGAGCATATAGTACATGTAACACAAAAAGCGGAAAGAGCGACTGCGGCCCTAAAGAGAATTATGCCAAGAATAGAAGGGCCAACGCAGGAAAAGCGAAAGATAATCGGGACCACCGTGGAGAGCATCATCATGTACGCATGCACAACGTGGTGTCGAGCTCTACGATATAAGAAATACCGTGACATGTTACTGTCAGTTCAGCGTAGACAGAATATACTGATCACTAGCGCATACCGAACAGTGTCGACAGCCGCCCTCTCAGTGCTGGCGTCTGTGATACCGATCGACCTAAAAATAAAGGAGAGTGAACGAATGAAGAACAGTGGACGGAAGAGGAAAGAGGAGCGAGAGATGACTATGAGAGAATGGCAGAAGCGATGGGACGACGAAAGGGAGACGGCACAATGGACGAAAACTCTTATTAAGGATCTAACAGCCTGGTGTGGGAAGAAGCACGGAGAAAGTGAATACTATTTTACCCAGTTTTTGTCTGGGCACGGAGAAATTGGCACTTACCTTAAGAGAATTAAGAAAAGGACCAACGATAGATGCGTGGATTGTGGCGGTGTTGATGACCCGAGACACCCTTTCTTCGTATGCGAAAAAAACTTCGAGATAAGGCAAACATTAACACGCAAACTACTTGTAGAGCTAACCCCTGAAAATATCATAGGCATTATGGTGGAGAATGAAGAGCAATGGAAGATGATACAGGAGCAAATAAGTAGCATAATGAAGGACAGAGAGGAGAGAGGAAGAAACACAGACATCTAAGTGATAAAACATCAAAGAAGATCCGGATGCAGTGAAGTCTGAAACCTTGACAGGTAGTACCGCTTCGTCCACATAGGATCGAGGAGGAGTTTTAGTGGGTAGAGACACGATGGAGTCCCACACTACCACCGACATTGCACGGCCGTCGGTGGTGTGCATAAAGCATTTCTCCTCCTCCCGAAAAAAAAAAAAAAAAAAAAAAAAAGGGTTGGGTTGGGTTGGGTTGGGTTGGGTTGGGTTACCCGGAGTTTTAGTTGGGTTCATATTTTTTACCGGACTTTTTAGTTGGGTTCGTATTTTTTACCCGGAGTTTTAGTTGGGTTCGTATTTTTTATCCGGAGTTTTAGTTGGGTTCGTATTTTTAACCGGAGTTTTAGTTGGGTTCGTATTTTTACCCGGAGTTTTAGTTGGGTTCGTATTTTTTACCCGGACTTTTTAGTTGGGTTAGTATTTTTGCCCGGAGTTTTAGTTGGGTTCGTATTTTTTACCCGGAGTTTTAGTTGGGTTCGTATTTTTTACCCGGAGTTTTAGTGGGGTTCGTATTTTTACCCGGAGTTTTAGTTGGGTTCGTATTTTTACCCGGAGTTTTAGTTGGGTTCGTATTTTTACCCGGAGTTTTAGTTGGGTTCGTATTTTTTACCCGGAGTTTTAGTTGGGTTCGTATTTTTACCCGGAGCTTTAGTTGGGTTCGTATTTTTACCCGGAGTTTTAGTTGGGTTCGTATTTTTTACCCGGACTTTTTAGTTGGGTTAGTATTTTTGCCCGGAGTTTTAGTTGAGTTTGTAATTTTACCCGGAGTTTTAGTTGGGTTCGTAATTTTACGCGGACTTTTTAGTTGGGTTCGTAATTTTACCCGGACTTTTTAGTTGGGTTCGTATTTTTTACCCGGAGTTTTAGTTGGGTTCGTAATTTTACCCGGAGTTTTAGTTGGGTTCGTAATTTTACCCGGACTTTTTAGTTGGGTTCGTATTTTTTACCCGGACTTTTAGTTGGGTTCGTAATTTTACCCGGAGTTTTAGTTGGGTTCGTAATTTTACCCGGAGTTTTAGTTGAGTTTGTAATTTTACCCGGAGTTTTAGTTGGGTTCGTAATTTTACCCGGACTTTTTAGTTGGGTTCGTAATTTTACCCGGACTCTTTAGTTGGGTTCGTATTTTTTACCCGGAGTTTTAGTTGGGTTCGTAATTTTACCCGGACTTTTTAGTTGGGTTCGTATTTTTTACCCGGACTTTTAGTTGGGTTCGTAATTTTACCCGGAGTTTTAGTTGGGTTCGAATTTTTTACCCGGACTTTTTAGTTGGGTTCGTAATTTTACCCGGACTTTTTAGTTGGGTTCGTATTTTTTACCCGGAGTTTTAGTTGGGTTCGTAATTTTACCCGGAGTTTTAGTTGGGTTCGTAATTTTACCCGGACTTTTTAGTTGGGTTCGTATTTTTTACCCGGACTTTTAGTTGGGTTCGTAATTTTACCCGGAGTTTTAGTTGGGTTCGTAATTTTACCCGGAGTTTTAGTTGAGTTTGTAATTTTACCCGGAGTTTTAGTTGGGTTCGTAATTTTACCCGGACTTTTTAGTTGGGTTCGTAATTTTACCAGGACTTTTTAGTTGGGTTCGTATTTTTTACCCGGAGTTTTAGTTGGGTTCGTAATTTTACCCGGAGTTTTAGTTGGGTTCGTAATTTTACCCGGACTTTTTAGTGGTGTTGGTAATTTTACCCGGAGTTTTAGTTGGGTTCATATTTTTTACCGGACTTTAGTAGTTAATTTTCACCGATTCTACACCAACTAAAGTTGGTGCAGAAGTTTCGATGCAACCTGTCGTTGCGCGCGCCACCTGTCGGCGGCGCTAGTTAATATTTCCCGATTCTACACCAACTAAAGTTGGTGCAGAAGTTTCGGTGCAACCTGTCGTCGCGCGCGCCACCTGTCGACGGCGTCATGTATTAAATTTGAATTTGTGTGGATGTAGGTTTTTTTAAAAAAGTGACCGGGCCCGCGCGACGGCTCGAACTCGCGCCGCCGCGAGTGCAAGTCGGGCGCGCTAATCCTCGCGGCCACGAGGTCTCCTTGCTATGATCGCTTCTAATTCGAATGATATGGCATCGCCGCCGCCGAGCGTGCACGACCGACGACGGAATTGGCCGATCGCAGCGCGGCCGCCCCGCGGGGAGCGGGCAACGGTCTGTCGTCTTTGAAATAAAAAAGGCTGCGTGTTTAAACATATTTATTGAATATAAACGCATAATAAAAAAAATGGTGTACATTTTATTTGAATATTTTCTTGTTGATTTTGCGACGGTCCGTCGTATTTGAAATAAGCATATTTATTGAATATAAGCGCATAATAAGAAAATGGTGCACATTTTATTTGAATATTTTCTTGTTGATTTTGCAACGGTCTGTCGTATTTGAAATAGAAGACTGCGTGTTTAAACATATTTATTGTATATAAACGCATAATAAAAAATGACGTACTAAATTTGAATGACATAGAGCCCACGTAGTGGGTGCTGCGTGCACTCGGCATTCGATTGCGTATAAATAAAAAGGTCACATGGTTAAATTAAAAAATTTATTACTAATTAATATTTCTGGAACAAAATAATAAATCGTTAGATGGTATGCACTCGATTGGCAATTTTGTCTGTTTATACGTCCTGGACGTAGTATGCCACCGTCGGGGTTAATTCAATTAACCCAACAGGCGACCAAACTGCCGGTCTGACTGCGTCGCTACATAGTAGCACTCGTGTTTAAACATATTTGCAGAAGTTTCTCCTTGCTACGATCCCTAAGAGTTCGAATGATACCGCACCGCCGTCGCCGCCGCCGCCGAGCGAGAGCTCGCACGACCGACGACGGAATTGGCCGATCGCTGCGCGAGCGCGGTCGCCCCGCGGACAGCGGGCAATGTTCTGCAGTCTTTGAAATAAAAGGCTGCGTATGTAAACATATTTATTGAATATAATACACGAATAATAAAAAAAATGGCATACATTTTTTGGCGCGCCACCTGTCGGCGGCGTCATGTAGTGAATTTGGAATGATTTAGTTATAAAAAATGTGGGCCCGCGCGACGGCTCGAACTCGGACTACCGTGAATGCGAGTCGGGCGTTCTAATCCGCGCGGCCACGCGGCTTCCAGCGTTCGGTTATTTCTAATTTGAATAACACACGGCCGCGCCGTCGCCGAGCGAGCGGGCACGACAGACGCCGGAATTGCCCGATCGCTGTCTGCGTGGGCTCGGTCGCCGCGCGCGCGATGGTCTGTCTTATTTGAATAAAAGGCTGCGTGTTTAAACATATTTATTGAATATAAACGAATACTAAAAAAACGTGTACATTTTATTTGAATATTTCCTTGTTGATTTTACGTCGCCGTCGCCGCCTTTGTTGTTGAATGCCGGCCGCCGTCGCGAACGAGCGCTCGCCCGCGCCCCGACGACCGACGACGGAATTGCCCGATCGCTGTCTGAGCGCTCTGTCACATTTGTTTTTCTGCCGAATTGAATGAAATTCGATGAATTTGAGTTTTTTATTTACAATTTACATTGAAAGAAATTGAGCCTGCGCGGCTCGTGCTTTTGAAGCCGAGAAGGCAAATCCAGCAGTCCAGCACACGTCAGGACGGGCCTAAACGCCAAATTATCAAAGATTGTTTAAATTTGAATGACATAGAGTGCGGTTTGTCGAATTTGAAATAAATGGCTGCGTGTTTAAACATATTTATTGAACATTGAACAGAATAATACTAAAGAATTGTGTACATTTTATTTGAATATTTTCTTGTTGATTTTGCGTCGATGTCGCCGTCGCCGTTGTACTCCCGCCTTTGTTGTTGTTGCATGCCTAATCCCAATTTGTGCTTAGGCTTTATGACGGATGTTACCAGCGAGGCGCTAATTTTTTCGCCATAGCGTGAAGACAGCATTGTAATTGGAGAGAGACGGCTCGTTTTACCGCCGTATTGAAATTTGTCATTTAAAAATTGTATTGTTGTAATTGTCCCATAAAAATTCAGTAATAATTTCCGGTGCTGACACTCTGTCAAAATTTATGCGTGAATGTTTTGTTTTGTTTCATTTAACGTACGATTAAGTACGAATAGTGGGTTAAGTTGAGCAGGCTACGTGTCTACGTAGACCTGGACTTCGCCCTAAACTTTATCAATTGTGTTAATGAATGTTTTTCTCTTTTCAAAGTTATTTCGGTATGTAATATTTTCACTGCATATTAAAAATAGTAAGCGATTGTCGTCTTGTTTCTGCAGCTTCCACCTAACACTGCGCCACTTAGACAACATAAGAGTTACTATTTTATCGGGAATGTTAATAGCGCGATAAATTGCTAGTAAATAATAGATTTACAGCTGTTGTTTTACACTACAACATATGCACACAATGCATAAATTTAAAAGGGCTATAGATAACTGACTTGTTTGCTTCAATGATTGTCGGTAACTTGCCAAAATTTAATAATTAGCCGGAACATATGGGAATCTGGGGCCGTTCGTCTACTTTTGCAACGAGAAATAACTTAATTTGCGTGAAGAGTTGTCTCTTCGCGGCTGACCGGCGATTATAATACAGTTACTTAATAGACGCCCGATTTCATTTCGATACTAAATGCATCCGGGTCGTAATAAAAACATCATAACGTATTATGTGCAATGCCTTGCGCTTTTACGCATTTGCCTTTGTTTTGGCTAGAACGATATTGCGACTGGTTTTTGCTACTTCATTATTACAATAGCGACATCGGCACGCAAAAACTGCTTGGGGCGCGTTCGATTTACACCTTACACCTTTTGTGGTCAACGTTTAAGTCTTTTTGTATGTATTTCAATTTGGAACACGCCACCAAAGAATTACCGAAATGTCTAATGCTTTATCTGCTTTGTGGTCCGATGTGGCTTTTTGTTGTACGACAAGTGGCGTCCCGAGGTGACATTTGAAAGATATACCCTTGATTTCTTTGATCTAGAGATTTGGACGTTGGTGCTTCAGAGGGAAAAAATTGGGTGTTAAATCCCTCTAAAAACTAGGATAGCATATAGTTGTTTTTCGACAAGTGGCGGTCTGAGATGATGAGCGCCACTTTACCACCGCGATTTTGGTGTGTTCCTTTGAGGTACTAATTTGGGAGTTGATGATTTCTGAGGGCACCAACTGGCTACTAAATATTTACAAAACTTAAAATTCGACTTGTTTTCGCGAATTTTGGCGGTGGAGGCGAACGTTCAGAAGAACTACTCATAAATTAGGAATGTTTGCTTGAGGTACTAAGTCCCCGGTTGGTGATACCAATTGGTACCAATTGCGAAAAGTTGCATTCTGAGATGACAGATGTCAAAAAATACCCCGTTTCAACATGACGTAACTTTTTGTTTCGGCCCTCGAATACTCAGGTTGCTTCGGCCGGAGCCGGATCTTAAAAAATTGACCGAACCGACCGGATACCTCGGAGCAAAACCGGAGCTCCGGTGCATCCCTAGTAAAAAAAAAACAAGAAAGGCACTACTAAAGAATGAAAGTTAAATTTAAAAAATGGGGCATTTCTCCTAAACTAAGGACCAAATCGGAAACTAATTTGAAATTTCACTCTCGCGGCTCGCAGGTCAGTTTTGGCGACTGCGAACAACATAGCGCTGTAAAAGCTACCAAAAAAGCACTTTTAAAGCAAGATTTTTGTAAGAATTTAATAAATGATTCTCCTAAGTTAGGATCCAAATTTCACCCTCGCGGCTCGCAGGTCCGTTTTGACGACTGCGAACAAGCTGAAGTTGTAAAAATTATCAAAAAACGCTAAAGCAAGATGTTTCTTGTTGAATTTAAAAAATGACTCAAGGTCCAATTCGAAAAACTAATATCAAATTTCGCCCTCGCGACCCGCTAGTGCGTTAGGCGGTCATTTTCTGAGTGAACTTCTGTGCGGTTGTTTTGTGAATTAACTTTTGAAGTTTAAATTTGCGCGCGCCGTCAAACAGTTGTGCTGAAGTTTGTGTGACATCTGACAACAATGTTGTTGACTAACTTTTTTCTTAGGAGTTTATTATTATGAGTCTTTTTTTGAATGTCAACAGCAGTAGCACAGCTGTTTCGATTTTGTTGCCTGTTGCTGTGCTCGTCTGTCGGTCAGGTCTAAACTATGCTTTACATTCCAAAATTCAAGCACAAACAAATTATAATTTAGTTCGAAATTTACACAAATTTCCAAGCCTCGTACTACAATCGAAGCGGCGAGCGGCTGTTGACGCACGACCGTTTCTTCCACGAGTATCGTTTTATCGCTTGACACACCAAAAACGCAATACTTTAAATACCTGTTTCGGGTCAAATCGTCGTCAGTTGCAACTTAAAACAAATAATTGAAAGTAATTACAACGCTACACATTAACATAGGTAAGTTTACATATCGTCAAAGCAAGAAATGCATTTGCACAATCGAGTAAATTTTCCTAAGTCTGGAGCTCTTCGCGTCAAATATTGCGTTTAATGATGGATGATGGGTGGCGACTGGATGAGCTGTTGGATTTTAGATGTTAACCTGTCCACATTAATATTTTTTATCTTGCAATGGATTTAGTTGGTGCCAGTGGACCCAAATCCTCTCTCTCCTCGGGCGGTTTCATCAACCTCCTGAATTCAAACAAAATTGCTTACGCTCGTTTGAGGTTAGATACAATTAGGTACCTAGTCTTACAGTAACTTCCACAATTTCTGGATAGAAGATACGCTCACAAATCAATTGAGCGATGCGGTCGCCTTTCTTTACAACAAAAGTAACGAGGAATGGTTAAAAAGGAGCACCCTGATCAAACCGCGGTAATCTTCGTCGATAACTCCTCGTAAAAAAGAGAAAAGATTGCTTTGCCGGTGATACGTGTCAATCCCCTTTGCTTCGTTTATTACCTCCTACGGCGATGAAATTCTTAGCCGCTAAGCCAGATCTTGGGGCTATTCTACCATAGCATCCTTCAGGTAATTCGATTTTGATTCCGGTATCGACTGTTTGCTTACCGTTTGGTCCGATGACATAATCGTAAGCGCTCCTCAAATCGTATCCTGCGGCTTTGATGGATCCCTTGGTAGGCGTGTACGCACCAGGGACAACTTTGGAAAACTTGAGAAAGGGCTTTACTGTGTCTATTGAACACATTTTGGAGGAAATGCAGTATTTTTATTTCTTCAGCTCGGAACAGTACCGCTTCGCGTCTACCTGTTTATTTATAATAGCTGTTTTGCGCCAATGCGCAAGTCTTGTCTTAAAAAGTGGGATTCGAACTCTTGCTAATTTACAAAGCGTAATTTATTATGATGCAATCGTAACACAAAAGTGAAATGTAGGTTATGCGCCGTGTGTTGTAAATACCGCAACAATAAATGAAACGCAAATAGTCCTCTACAGTCAGTAAATCGTCTATTTTTCAAATTAATGGAGTTCGATGCACTCTTAGTTTAAAGGAATATTTGCAATGGGTGAAATATGAATATTATAACCTTTTTTAAATAATAGTGATCATAACGACCTTTACGTGAAATTTCGTATTTAAGAAAAAATTTTGACGTAGCATCCGGTTTTAAGCATAGTAATTCTTATTAGCCTATTGCATGAAGGTTATGCATATTACAATCTAACGTACTTTTTTTATTATAGAATTTCTTCTATTATTATATTTGGCCGCCTGTCGGTTGCTAGTGCAATGCGGGGTTTTATGACAGCGCGTGAACGCCATCTGGCGGCCGCTTTGCGAATTAAGGTGAATTTGCCATTTGCGTGCCAGCTGTTTTTGCGTTTTTGTGAATTAAGTGAAGAAAACTTAATTTTATAAATTAAATAAAAAAAGGTCCCTTACACAGGTTGGAACTCTGGAAGCGGATAAAGCGAATCCAGCAGCCCAGCAACCTACCAGGGCGGTCATGACGCCAATTTACCAGCAAATGTTTATTACTGTATGACACCGAGATTGACCGACCGACCGAACAGCCGTGCACTTAATGACTAAAAAAATACTTCTTTGTGATTTTGCGCAACGACCCGTGTGCTAGTCGCCGCTGTCGTACTTGTTGCTGTTGTCGCCGCATGCCTAATCCCAAATTACGCTTACTTTTCATAGCTATATTGAAACACTAAAAGTTATAAATTGTCATACTACTCTCAATTTGTAAATTGTTTTTTGCATATATATGTATCTAATAATTTAAAAAAATTATGCAGTATCATACATTTTTCTTTTCTGCTAATTGTTTATATCACAAAAAGAAATACTGCTTATTGCAATTATACGCAACCAGCTGCTCCTGCTTGAAGTTTTAGCGTTGAAAGTGCTTGACAACACATGTCTTCAACATTGAGAATGCGAATATTGGGCAGTATGTTTTCTAACCAGCGCTTCCAGTCCCTTGGCCATTATTTGAGAACCGACCGACCGGTCACGCTATAGAAGTTCTAGCGCAATTTTACGTGTTAATTTAAAGGGGGAGGTCCAAATTTGTTTTACTTCCGGCCCAGGTAGAAAGCGATAGTTATAGTCAGATGGTTAGTGTGACGAGGATAGCCAATATCAATGACGTCAGTACGAGCCACATCCTTACGGTTACAGTAGGTAGAAATTCATAGCTGTGACTTGTTGAGGGCGCCACCTGTCGACCATTTCGTGAATTAATTTGAATTTGCTATTTAGTATTTGCGTGCCACCTGTCGGCCAGTTTGGGCGAATTCAAAGTCGATGGCGCCACCAGCTGCCGTGCCATTGAGGGATTAATTTGAATTTGCTATTAACTTATTTATTTATTATGATTTAGTTTTAAAAAATTGCCCGCCTACACGGTGGCTCGAACTCGGGCAGACGCGAACGCGATTCCGGTATCCTAATCCGTTCGACCACGCGGCCTTTCGGTAGCAGTCGGTCGGTCGGCCGGTCGCAGTACTGATTGACACATGGAGACCGACCGACCGACCGACCGACTGCTATCGAGACCGACCTACCCATAAGAGGTCGCGTGGTCGAACGGATTAGGATGCCGGAATCGCGTTCGCGTCTGCCCGAGTTCGAGCCACCGTGCAGGCGGGCAATTTTTTAAAACTAAATCATAATAAATAAATCAGTTAATAGCAAATTCAAATTAATCCCTAAATGGCACGGCAGCTGGTGGCGCCATCGACTTTGAATTCGCCCAAACTGGCCGACAGGTGGCACGCAAATAATAAATAGCAAATTCAAATTAATTCACGAAATGGTCGACAGGTGGCGCCCTCAACAAGTCACAGCTATGAATTTCTACCTACTGTAACCGTAAGGATGTGGCTCGTACTGACGTCATTGATATTGGCTATCCTCGTCACACTAACCATCTGACTATAACTATCGCTTTCTACCTGGGCCGGAAGTAAAACAAATTTGGGCCTCCCCCTTTAAATTAACACGTAAAATTGCGCTAGAACTTCTATAGCGTGACCGGTCGGTCGGTTCTCAAATAATGGCCAAGGGACTGGAAGCGCTGGTTAGAAAACATACTGCCCAATATTCGCATTCTCAATGTTGAAGACATGTGTTGTCAAGCACTTTCAACGCTAAAAGTTCAAGCAGGAGCAGCTGGTTGCGTATAATTGCAATAAGCAGTATTTCTTTTTTGGATATAAACAATTAGCAGAAAAGAAAAATGTATGATACTGCATAATTTTTTTAAATTATTAGATACATATATATGCAAAAAAACAATTTACAAATTGAGAGTAGTATGACAATTTATAACTTTTAGTGTTTCAATATAGCTATGAAAAGTAAGCGTAATTTGGGATTAGGCATGCGGCGACAACAGCAACAAGTACGACAGCGGCGACTAGCACACGGGTCGTTGCGCAAAATCACAAAGAAGTATTTTTTTAGTCATTAAGTGCAGACAGCTGTCGGCCGTTCGGTTGCACAGCTAATCGGTCGGTCGGTCAATCTCGGTGTCATACAGTAATAAACATTTGCTGATAAATTGGCGTCATGACCGCCCTGGTAGGTTGCTGGGCTGCTGGATTCGCGTTATCCGCTTCCAGAGTTCCAACCTGTGTAAGGGACCTTTTTTTATTTAATTTATAAAATTAAGTTTTCTTCACTTAATTCACAAAAACGCAAAAACAGCTGGCACGCAAATGGCAAATTCACCTTAATTCGCAAAGCGGCCGCCAGATGGCGTTCACGCGCTGTCATAACACCCCGCATTGCACTAGCAACCGACAGGCGGCCAAATATAATAATAGAAGAAATTCTATAATAAAAAAAGTACGTTAGATTGTAATATGCATAACCTTCATGCAATAGGCTAATAAGAATTACTATGCTTAAAACCGGATGCTACGTCAAAATTGTTTCTTAAATACGAAATTTCACGTAAAAGTCGTTATGATCACTATTATTTAAAAAAGGTTATAATATTCATATTTCACCCATTGCAAATATTCCTTTAAACTAAGAGTGCATCGAACTCCATTAATTTGAAAAATAGACGATTTACTGACTGTAGAGGACTATTTGCGTTTCATTTATTGTTGCGGTATTTACAACACACGGCGCATAACCTACATTTCACTTTTGTGTTACGATTGCATCATAATAAATTACGCTTTGTAAATTAGCAAGAGTTCGAATCCCACTTTTTAAGACAAGAGTTGCGCATTGGCGCAAAACAGCTATTATAAATAAACAGGTAGACGCGAAGCGGTACTGTTCCGAGCTGAAGAAATAAAAATACTGCATTTCCTCCAAAATGTGTTCAATAGACACAGTAAAGCCCTTTCTCAAGTTTTCCAAAGTTGTCCCTGGTGCGTACACGCCTACCAAGGGATCCATCAAAGCCGCAGGATACGATTTGAGGAGCGCTTACGATTATGTCATCGGACCAAACGGTAAGCAAACAGTCGATACCGGAATCAAAATCGAATTACCTGAAGGATGCTATGGTAGAATAGCCCCAAGATCTGGCTTAGCGGCTAAGAATTTCATCGCCGTAGGAGGTAATAAACGAAGCAAAGGGGATTGACACGTATCACCGGCAAAGCAATCTTTGCTCTTTTTCAGGAGGAGTTATCGACGAAGATTACCGCGGTTTGATCAGGGTGCTCCTTTTTAACCATTCCTCGTTAACTTTTGTTGTAAAGAAAGGCGACCGCATCGCTCAATTGATTTGTGAGCGTATCTTCTATCCAGAAATTGTGGAAGTTACTGTAAGACTAGGTACCTAATTGTATCTAACCTCAAACGAGCGTAAGCAATTTTGTATGAATTCAGGAGGTTGATGAAACCGCCCGAGGAGAGAGAGGATTTGGGTCCACTGGCACCAACTAAATCCATTGCTAGATAAAAAATATTAATGTGGACAGGTTAACATATAAAATCCAACAGCTCATCCAGTCGCCACCCATCATCCATCATTAAACGCAATATTTGACGCGAAGAGCTCCAGACTTAGGAAAATTTACTCGATTGTTCAAATGCATTTCTTGCTTTGACGATATGTAAACTTACCTATGTTAATGTGTAGCGTTGTAATTACTTTCAATTATTTGTTGTAAGTTGCAACTGACGACGATTTGACCCGAAACAGGTATTTAAAGTATTGCGTTTTTGGTGTGTCAAGCGATAAAACGATACTCGTGGAAGAAAAGGTCGTGCGTCAACAGCCGCTCGCCGCTTCGATTGTAGTACGAGGCTTGGAAATTTGTGTAAATTTCGAACTAAATTATAATTTGTTTGTGCTTGAAGTTTGGAATGTAAAGCATAGTTTAGACCTGACCGACAGACGAGCACAGCAACAGGCAACAAAATCGAAACAGCTGTGCTACTGCTGTTGACATTCAAAAAAAGACTCATAATAATAAACTCACAAGAAAAAAGTTAGTCAACAACATTGTTGTCAGATGTCACACAAACTTCAGCACAACTGTTTGACGGCGCGCGCAAATTTAAACTTCAAAAGTTAATTCACAAAACAACCGCACTGAAGTTCACTCAGAAAATGACCGCCTAACGCACTAGCGGGTCGCGAGGGCGAAATTTGATATTAGTTTTTCGAATTGGACCTTGAGTCATTTTTTAAATTCAACAAGAAACATCTTGCTTTAGCGTTTTTTGATAATTTTTACAACTTCAGCTTGTTCGCAGTCGTCAAAACGGACCTGCGAGCCGCGAGGGTGAAATTTGGATCCTAACTTAGGAGATTCATTTATTAAATTCTTACAAAAATCTTGCTTTAAAAGTGCTTTTTTGGTAGCTTTTACAGCGCTATGTTGTTCGCAGTCGCCAAAACTGACCTGCGAGCCGCGAGAGTGAAATTTCAAATTAGTTTCCGATTTGGTCCTTAGTTTAGGAGAAATGCCCCATTTTTTAAATTTAACTTTCATTCTTTAGTAGTGCCTTTCTTGTCATTTTTACTAGGGATGCACCGGAGCTCCGGTTTTGCTCCGAGGAATCCGGTCGGTTCGGTCAATTTTTTAAGATCCGGCTCCGGCCGAAGCAACCTGAGTATTCGACGGCCGAAACAAAAAGTTACGTCATGTTGAAACGGGGTATTTTTTGACATCTGTCATCTCAGAATGCAACTTTTCGCAATTGGTACCAATTGGTATCACCAACCGGGGAATTAGTACCTCAAGCAAACATTCCTAATTTATGAGTAGTTCTTCTGAACGTTCGCCTCCAACGCCAAAATTCGCGAAAACAAGTCGAATTTTAAGTTTTGTAAATATTTAGTAGCCAGTTGGTGCCCTCAGAAAACATCAACTCCCAAATTAGTACCTCAAAGGAACACACCAAAATCGCGGTGGTAAAGTGGCGCTCATCATCTCAGACCGCCACTTGTCGAAAAACAACTATATGCTATCCTAGTTTTTATAGGGATTTAACACCCAATTTTTTCCCTCTGAAGCACCAACGTCCAAATCTCTAGATCAAAGAAATCAAGGGTATATCTTTCAAATGTCACCTCGGGACGCCACTTGTCGTACAACAAAAAGCCACATCGGAGCACAAAGCAGATAAAGCATTAGAAATTTCGGTAATTCTTTGGTGGCGTGTTCCAAATTGAAATACATACAAAAAGACTTAAACGTTGACCACAAAAGGTGTAAGGTGTAAATCGAACGCGCCCCAAACAGTTTTTGCGTGCCGATGTCGCTATTGTAATAATGAAGTAGCAAAAACCAGTCGCAATATCGTTCTAGCCAAAACAAAGGCAAATGCGTAAAAGCGCAAGGCATTGCACATAATACAATATGATGTTTTTATTACGACCCGGATGCATTTAGTATCGAAATGAAATCGGGCGTCTATTAAGTAACTGTATTATAATCGCCGGTCAGCCGCGAAGAGACAACTCTTCACGCAAATTAAGTTATTTCTCGTTGCAAAAGTAGACGAACGGCCCCAGATTCCCATATGTTCCGGCTAATTATTAAATTTTGGCAAGTTACCGACAATCATTGAAGCAAACAAGTCAGTTATCTATAGCCCTTTTAAATTTATGCATTGTGTGCATATGTTGTAGTGTAAAACAACAGCTGTAAATCTATTATTTACTAGCAATTTATCGCGCTATTAACATTCCCGATAAAATAGTAACTCTTATGTTGTCTAAGTGGCGCAGTGTTAGGTGGAAGCTGCAGAAACGAGACGACAATCGCTTACTATTTTTAATATGCAGTGAAAATATTACATACCGAAATAACTTTGAAAAGAGAAAAACATTCATTAACACAATTGATAAAGTTTAGGGCGAAGTCCAGGTCTACGTAGACACGTAGCCTGCTCAACTTAACCCACTATTCGTACTTAATCGTACGTTAAATGAAACAAAACAAAACATTCACGCATAAATTTGGACAGAGTGTCAGCACCGGAAATTATTACTGAATTTTTATGGGACAATTACAACAATACAATTTTTAAATGACAAATTTCAATACGGCGGTAAAACGAGCCGTCTCTCTCCAATTACAATGCTGTCTTCACGCTATGGCGAAAAAATTAGCGCCTCGCTGGTAACATCCGCCATAAAGCCTAAGCACAAATTGGGATTAGGCATGCAACAACAACAAAGGCGGGAGGTACAACGGCGACGGCGACATCGACACAAAATCAACAAGAAAATATTCAAATAAAATGTACACAATTCTTTAGTATTATTCTGTTCAATGTTCAATAAATATGTTTAAACACGCAGCCACTTATTTCAAATTCGACAAACCGCACTCTATGTCATTCAAATTTAAACAATCTTTGATAATTTGGCGTTTAGGCCCGTCCTGACGTGTGCTGGACTGCTGGATTTGCCTTCTCGGCTTCAAAAGCACGAGCCGCGCAGGCTCAATTTCTTTCAATGTAAATTGTAAATAGAAAACTCAAATTCATCGAATTTCATTCAATTCGGCAGAAAAACAAATGTGACAGAGCGCTCAGACAGCGATCGGGCAATTCCGTCGTCGGTCGTCGGGGCGCGGGCGAGCGCTTGTTCGCGACGGCGGCCGGCATTCAACAACAATGGTGGCGACGGCGATGTAAAATCAAGAAGGAAATATCCAAATAAAATGTACACCTTTTTTTAGTATTCGTTTATATTCAATAAATATGTTTAAACACGCAGCCTTTTATTTCAAATACGACAGACCATCGCGCGCGCGGCGACCGAGCCCACGCAGACAGCGATCGGGCAATTCCGGCGTCTGTCGTGCGCGCTCGCTCGGCGACGGCGCGGCCGTGTGTTATTCAAATTAGAAATGACCGAACGCTGGAAGCCGCGTGGCCGCGCGGATTAGAACGCCCGACTCGCATTCACGGTAGTCCGAGTTCGAGCCGTCGCGCGGGCCCACATTTTTTTTTTAAACTAAATCATTACATGGCGCCGGGTGGCGCGCCAAAAAATGTATGCCATTTTTTTATTATTCGTTTATATATTCAATAAATATGTTTACATACGCAGCCTTTTATTTCAAAGACTGCAGAACATTGCCCGCTGCCCGCGGGGCGACCGCGCCCGCGCAGCGATCGGCCAATTCCGTCGTCGGTCGTGCGCGCTCTCGTTCGGCAACGGCGCGGCCGTGTATCATTCGAATTACAAGCGATCGCAGCAAGAAGACCGCGTGGCCGCGAGGAATAGCGCGCCCGATGTCATTCAAATTTAGTACACCATTTTTTATTATGCGTTTATATTCAATAAATATGTTTAAACACGCAGCCTTTTATTTCAAAGACGACAGACCGTTGCCCGCTCCCCGCGGGGCGGCCGCGCTGCGATCGGCCAATTCCGTCGTCGGTCGCGCGCGCTCGGCGGCGGCGGTGCCGTATCATTCGAATTAGAAGCGATCATAGCAAGGAGACCGCGTGGCCGCGAGGATTAGCGCGCCCGACTTGCATTCGCGGCGGCGCGAGTTCGAGCCGTCGCGCGGGCCCGGTCACTTTTTTAAAAAAACCTACATCCACACAAATTCAAATTTAATACATGACGCCGCCGACAGGTGGCGCGCGCTACGACAGGTTGCATCGAAACTTCTGCACCAACTTTAGTTGGTGTAGAATCGGGAAATATTAGCTACTAAATTTATTTTATTTGGTAGTTTCAACTTTTAATTTAATTCTGTTTAATTGTTATCAGGGTGTTTGAGAAATAACGGCTAACCTTCAAGGAGCATATGCCCAAGGCCGTAATAAGCATATTTGTCAAATAACGTATGGTCTAACTTAACGCATTCTTGAGAAAATTAATAAAGAAAGACGGAGTCCGTCCCTGTTCATAGCAAGAAAATGGACTACATTCCGCCACAGTTGTGTTGCAACTGGTGACAAATCAATGCCGACAGCAACATATCGGTCTCACTCCACTCCGGGCTTTCTCGCTCAGAGCGACAATGACCTACATTCGTAGGTCACGTACAAGAGTGATCAGCTGTTTGTTGGTTTATTTACAATAAGAATCTTTTTGACTGTGGGATCTTAATGGGGTGTGTTTGTGTAGTGATTTGTGTAGTACCAGACACGGATGGCTGACAATTGTATAGCTAAAATGCGACATAACTTTTATCGGCTGTGAAACGCAATTGCTGTGTTAAATTGATTTTTGTTCGACGGATGTTTGTAAATCTGCATCACATCCGGATTAGGTACGTACTAATCTCTCTATGTTTCAATTGATAAATATTCGTAAATGTTTGTTGTTTGCCGTGGTTGTTTGCAATGGTATTTCAGTCATGCGCGCACGGCTATGCACCAGGACAGGCCTTAGACGATTTCTTCAATACAATTTTGTTGGTACTTAAAAGTTTGAAATATACTATAGGTTATTTGACCAAAATTGCTTCTCTGTCCTTGGCGGATATGCTGCTTGAAGGTTAGCCGTTATTTCTTAAAACACCCTGTATTACTTTTTTATTTTTTATTCGTTTGGTTATAATGGAATT
Organism: Melinopterus prodromus; assembly: GCA_964023965.1. Classification (NCBI taxonomy): domain Eukaryota; kingdom Metazoa; phylum Arthropoda; class Insecta; order Coleoptera; family Scarabaeidae; genus Melinopterus; species Melinopterus prodromus. The sequence goes on from CAXIES010000311.1 coordinate 340,463, forward strand.
ACATGAGTTTTGATTATTTGCTTATAACTAAAAAAGATGTATTTTTACAAAAATGATTAAAGATATAAATGATTTCTATAAATAAATTCTTAGAATTGATCTTGGAATTAAAATTATATTAAATATACGGCAGATCGGCGATCTGCCCGGATCGGCGATCTACCCGGATCTGCGATCTACCCGTATCGGCGATCTACCCGAATTGGCGTTCTACCTGCATCGGCGTTCTACCCGCATCGGCGATCTACCCGTCTAGGCGATGCGTAGACCTATTTCCGGTAAGGAATATTCAAGTATATTAATTCGAGTGATAAGAGTTAAAAGACAGCGACTGGTGTCAGAAAGGACCCTGCTTTGGCTTAAACTGTATTTTTTTGCACGAAAGAAGAAACGTTGGTAACTTTTATGTTAGATCACCTGTGGAATTTTGTTTGTTGATTGGACGTGCAAGCACGTCCATGAATAGGAACAATTCCTTTTTTTCAGTCGTTTGACTTTAGCAAAGCTTGTGCATATGATTTACCTATGGTGGAGAATTAGCTCTCGGAAGGATATTGCCCACCAGGTAAAACTTGAACCAGATTCTGTTTACATGGACGAAAGCAAGTTGTTTCATCGAAAGTACCATCGTAGACTATATCGATATGGCCGTTGGGTGTTTAGAGGTATGGAAAGTGACAGTGGAGTGGAATGTATTCTGGTGGAAGGGCTTAATCGAAGAGGGGACATTTATGCCAAGGAAGTCGCACGAAGGCCAAGTTCAAACTGCATCCCAGAATCGACCGAGCGAATTAATGTGTGAATTGCCGAAAGTGAAAGATCGACATATGGTGATAATATAATACGTGTACGAGTCTAACCTTCAAAAAACCTTGAGAAGAGTGTGGAAAAAAACTGTAGTATGTATTTTGATGTATGATTTTTTAATCAAAGAAAAAACAATAGAAACTGCTTATTTTTTCATTATTTATTCGTGTTTATGGATTTATTTGTTCTTAAAATTATTATTTTTATGGTTTTCTTTTTTGTATTTTGTTTTCGCTTTTCCATAGTTTGATATGAATTTTTCATTTTTTCTTTTCCATTGTTTTGCTAATATTTCAAACTTTTGTAACAGAATAACTTTATATAAAACTTTTTACTCAGAAAAAAGCATTTAAAAAACAAACAAAAATCATGGGGGTTTAATTGTTTATTCAATTCATCTTTAAATTTTATTTTTTTACGAATTTCTTAGGTAACCAGTTCAACAAACATCCACAATGAAGACTGTGTGGCCCAATGCAAGATCAAGAGGGGAGTACATGGAAAACGTGCTTGAAAAGTCTGCGATTTAGACCAGACAATATGAATAGAAATGTTTGAGGAACACGAACACAGCAGCATTGGAGGAATATGAAGAAAGAAGCAAACGGAATACAGAAATGGATCGGCTCGATGCAAAATATAGGCAATCCGTGGAAAACGTGTACGAGAGAAAACCTATATAAAGTAATTATTATGGGACATTAGAATGGTGACAGAAATATGTAGATTATAAAAGTAAATTATAAAATGGGCTGGAAATTAATTTGCTGAAATATAAAATAAATTTGTGCAGCAAATGTCACCGAGTAACATGCCCGGATCGGCGATCTACCCGGATCTGCGATCTACCCGTATCGGCGATCTACCCGAATTGGCGTTCTACCTGCATCGGCGTTCTACCCGCATCGGCGATCTACCCGTCTAGGCGATGCGTAGACCTATTTCCGGTAAGGAATATTCAAGTATATTAATTCGAGTGATAAGAGTTAAAAGACAGCGACTGGTGTCAGAAAGGACCCTGCTTTGGCTTAAACTGTATTTTTTTGCACGAAAGAAGAAACGTTGGTATCTTTTATGTTAGATCACCTGTGGAATTTTGTTTGTTGATTGGACGTGCAAGCACGTACATGAATAGGAACAATTCCTTTTTTTCAGTCGTTTGACTTTAGCAAAGCTTGTGCATATGATTTACCTATGGTGGAGAATTAGCTCTCGGAAGGATATTGCCCACCAGGTAAAACTTGAACCAGATTCTGTTTACATGGACGAAAGCAAGTTGTTTCATCGAAAGTACCATCGTAGACTATATCGATATGGCCGTTGGGTGTTTAGAGGTATGGAAAGTGACAGCGGAGTGGAATGTATTCTGGTGGAAGGGCTTAATCGAAGAGGGGACATTTATGCCAAGGAAGTCGCACGAAGGCCAAGTTCAAACTGCATCCCAGAATCGACCGAGCGAATTAATGTGTGAATTGCCGAAAGTGAAAGATCGACATATGGTGATAATATAATACGTGTACGAGTCTAACCTTCAAAAAACCTTGAGAAGAGTGTGGAAAAAACTGTAGTATGTATTTTGATGTATGATTTTTTAATCAAAGAAAAAACAATAGAAACTGCTTATTTTTTCATTATTTATTCGTGTTTATGGATTTATTTGTTCTTAAAATTATTATTTTTATGGTTTTCTTTTTTGTATTTTGTTTTCGCTTTTCCATAGTTTGATATGAATTTTTCATTTTTTCTTTTCCATTGTTTTGCTAATATTTCAAACTTTTGTAACAGAATAACTTTATATAAAACTTTTTACTCAGAAAAAGGCATTTAAAAAACAAACAAAAATCATGGGGGTTTAATTGTTTATTCAATTCATCTTTAAATTTTATTTTTTTACGAATTTCTTAGGTAACCAGTTCAACAAACATCCACAATGAAGACTGTGTGGCCCAATGCAAGATCAAGAGGGGAGTACATGGAAAACGTGCTTGAAAAGTCTGCGATTTAGACCAGACAATATGAATAGAAATGTTTGAGGAACACGAACACAGCAGCATTGGAGGAATATGAAGAAAGAAGCAAACGGAATACAGAAATGGATCGGCTCGATGCAAAATATAGGCAATCCGTGGAAAACGTGTACGAGAGAAAACCTATATAAAGTAATTATTATGGGACATTAGAATGGTGACAGAAATATGTAGATTATAAAAGTAAATTATAAAATGGGCTGGAAATTAATTTGCTGAAATATAAAATAAATTTGTGCAGCAAATGTCACCGAGTAACATAGATTAACTGAATTAATCACTGCCAAAGTTTAGTTCAGATATTGTTTTTATCAATTATATTAAACTTATCCATTATAGTCTTGTGAAGATGAAAAACGTACAAGTGTTATATAATATCAATTCATTTAAAGTAGTCTTTCATTTATTAAATTATACAAATTTGGTTGAACTTTAGTATGCAAGCTCAGCAACATAGGGTGGCAAATAATTAATTGCCTATCCTCTTTACCACATCATGTTCACATCAAGTTTGATAAAGAACGTTTCCCCTAACATTTTTTTTGTTTAGTATGAACAAATTCTTAAAAATATTAAGATATATAGAAAATGTGAAGAGAAAACATTGCTTGGAATACTTATGGAGTAATTATTTTGTATTCAGGAACGTGTGGTGTGGTTGAGTATCTTGATTTGAGCATTTTTAAGATTTCTATTATTACGATAATACTTTTTAAGGAATTGGGAAAGCAAGCTGTATTTTATTGCAGTTAGCATTTCTGTCTTTATAGTAATATGATTTTATAAATTAAAACAAACTTAAATATTAAACTTTTATTGCAGTATTTGTTAATATTCCCTTTTTGAAAATTGTATTAAAATTTTTCTAATCAAATGCTCCCATTCAAGTTTTTGCTAAGTAAAAAGTTTTAGTTGAAAGTTTATTTATGGATTTCATTGTTTATTCTTAAATTTATTTATTTTCTGTTATTTTTATGGCTCTCATGTGTTATTTTACCTTTGTTTTTGTAGTATGATATGAATTTTCATTTTTCTTTGTTTTGCTAATATATCACACTTCTGCAATTTTATGAATAATCATACTTCACACAGAATGACATGAACTTTCTAAAAAAAAAAAACACTTAGAGTTCCATGGGATTTCTTTGTACTTTCATTGTTTGTGATAAATTTTAATTTATTACTTTCTTTGTTTTATTAGTAGTTTACATTTCTGTAACTATAAAGAATTGAAAAACAAATAACTTCAAAGGAAACTTTTTATTCGGAATAATATTTACTTTACTAAAAAAACAGTAAATAGTAATGGTAATGTTTCATATGGACTAATTTGATTTTATTATTTTTATTTGATTTATTTTTGCATTTAATTTCTGTTCTTTAGTTTATTTAGTTTTTATTGTTGTAATATATACTGTTTGGTGTACATTGCTGGTTTTCCCATTGCTTGATATGTGTTTTAAACTTTTACTCTGAATGGAATTTAATTAGCAGAAAATTCAAAAGTAACCAAAGTTTTATTAATCAAATGTTCAAACTTAAATGTTAAGTGTTAGTTGAAAGTTTATTTATGGATTTGTTTGTTTATTCCTACATTTGTTTATTTTGTATTATTTTATGACTTTCGTATATTATTGTTTCTTCGTTTTGGCATTGTTTGTTATGAATCTTAATTTATTTTTGTTTTGTATTTGATACTTTACCCAAAATGGCATCTACTATGTGCGCAAAAAAAGTCTTCCGCCACATATGCAACCAAATATACTAAACTTATTTTTGTTAGCTTTGTAAATGATTTTTTTATAATCTATACACTGTCATTCTTACAATAATCTTAAGGACGAAACATGCATCAACTGTCAAGTTGACAAATAAAAACAATAGTATAGTGTTTTTACATTGCATTACGCATAGTACATTCTAAGGAAACAATCACTTATTTTCATGGGTTTTCTTTGTTTTTAAATTGCTTGATTTGAATTTCTTTTTTTTTATTTTGTTACTATTTTACATGTCTGTAACTTTAGAAGGAATTGTAAAATAAATATCTTCAAACCGAAGGCTTGAACACAAGGTTGCCAATTGATGGCAAGGACATAGTTTGATTATATTCAGCTTTGAAGAACAGGTGGGGCGTTTATATTACGATTTAGTGCAGAGTTGTAGGCCGTTCGGACTACGGGATAGTTCGTATTAGACCGTAGTCGGATTAGCTAGAGTGTATTGTATTAAAAAAAAAAACAAACGACGTTTCGTATATGGAGTTTTGTTTTTATTTTTATTCAATTATTATCGTTCTTTCGTTTATTTACTTTTTATAACTATAATATATACTATTTGGCTGATTTGCTGATTTTCCCATTGTTTGTTGATAAATAACTCCATATGAAACTTTTTATCTTTGTTTCTTTGTTATATGTAATTGTGTTCATAATATTCATAGTTCAATATTACTTCGTATTTTTTTATTGTGATCTTTGTTTATTAAGTTCTGATTATACAGGGTCATTATAAATGATTGTAGTCGAAGTAGGCCGTGTCAATGTTAATAATTTTGTGCCGCTATACCCAAACAACTGTCAAACGTGAAACAGGTTACATAACCAAATTAAACTTTTGTGCGTAGAACAGTGGTATTCCATTCAAATATAGCGGCAACCAGCAATATTTACATTTGATTTCTTGGCATACTTCGACTACAATCATTTATAATAATATAATAATATAAGAATATAATTTGATGACCCTATATTTATCTGAAGTAATGTTTTTATAACTGCATACAATCTTTACAATGGAACTTTTTCAAATAAACGTCTAATCAATTTTTAAATGTTGTTATTTTATATTCTTTGATATTATGTTCTCATTAAATTAATACAGGATGTATTCAGATTTTCTATTAATTAATTTTTGAAATGAATCTTAGATTTAAGTAATGTAAAAATATTTCAAATAGTTATATTTGAAAAAGAAATAAAATATCCAAAAGAAAATGAACACCTGTATATTACAAATATATTTAAACGGTGGCTTATAGTATCATATATTTAACCATAGCCGGGGCCTCTTGAAGGTTATCCCCTGACAAAAATAGTAACACATTTGTTTTACTCTTTGAATCAAAGCAAAGAAAACCATATGAAAGTTTTTACACATAATATATATTGGTTGGTTGTTTTAGATTTGTGTTCTTTTAGTTTTCAAACATTTTTACAATCAATTATTGCGGGCACTGTATACAGCAAAGTCGCGCTTGCGCGACTTTGCCCAGGACGTCAGACCGGTTGAGAACCTACATATTTCGGTGATATACACAATCTGCAAAGTCGCGACGAAGTCGCGACTTTGCCTTTCGTCGCGTCTTCGCTCGGCGATCTACCCGGTTCGGCGATCTGCCCGTATCGGCGATCTACACGGATCGGCGATCTATACGAATCGGTGATCTATACGAATCGGTGATCTATACGATTCGGCGAACTACGCAAATCGGCGATCTACCCGTCTAGGCGATGCGCAGACCAATTAGGTCTGCCCCGTTTCTAGTTTCTAGGTACTATTATAAACTTGTTGATATAACAGTTTCCAGATTAATGTGAAGTTGTAGCATGAATACCTCATAATTCCTAAATATAATAATTCCTTATAATTCCAATAATAATAATAATAATATAATAATAATAATAATAATAACATAATAATAATAATTCCAATAATTCCATAATGTACTCAATTTGTATGTTTGCAAATCAAATAAATGTTATTCTAGGTGATGATCTACAAATGTGTTTCAATCTTTCATTGCTGATCGTTACAAGTGCACTGTTGTTCACTAAAAAACTCCGAATAGGTTATAGTTATTAAAGTACCGGTCGGGTTACGACTGTTCGCAACTGTATACGCGATTACGAACCTCGTACATAATCAATATATTTCCAAACTTTCACCGTCTCTGGTTTCATAAATTAAACCGCTACCCCGTTAAATTAAACCGCTACCCGGTTAAATTAAACTTCAACATGGTTATTCTTTGTATACGGTTTGTAAAGATGTTTGTATATCACATTATATGTATTCTTTTATATACAAATTGTTCACATCATATAAACAGTGAATACGTAGTTTTGAAACACCGCTTATTTTATAAAATATCAGTCAATCTGAATGTTAATAAAATTAAGAATTATGAAAATTAAAATTCTGTGTAAGTGATTAGGATTATGCTTGGTAACGATTTTTATTTCTAGGTACTATTATAAACTTCTTGATATAACAGTTTCCAGATTAATGTGAAGTTGTAGCATGAATACCTCATAATTCCTACATATAATAATTCCTTATAATTCCAATAATAATAATAATAATAATAATATAATTATAATAATAATAACATAATAATAATAATTCCAATAATTCCATAATGTACTCAATTTGTATGTTTGCAAATCAATTAAGTGTTTTTTCTAGGTGATGATCTACAAATGTGTTTCAATCTTTTATTGCTAATCATTAGAAGTGCACTGTTGTTCACTAAAAACTCCGAATAAGCTATAGTTATTAAAGTACCGGTCGGGGTTACGACTGTTCGCAACTGTATACGCGATTACGAACCTCGTACATAATCAATATATTTCCACACTTTCACCGTCACTGGTTTCATAAATTAATCCGCTACCCCATTAAATTAAACCGCTACCCGGTTAAATTAAACATGCAACAAATTTGTGATTTCCATAGTATGCTGTACACTATGGTTTAATTTTAATATCATCTTAAATCAATTTGATCAATACCAATACTAATAGTAAGTGGATAATAATTTTGTGATTTATATCGTAATTTTTAAGTCTATTTAAACAGATACCCGCGGTGTAATCAACCAGCTGTCCCTAGATATTCGGTGTGCAGATCGTATTCTTACTGATGAGCGGTTTAGTTTATACACCTGTGCAAACAACTCAATTAGGATAAGACCACATTTAGAATTTTACATTATTCCGATTCGAAAACCTCAATTAGGTTAAGGTCAGTGATTGGCCTCTTGTGAATCTTACATTATGCCTATTCGGGAGTGTTAAACGAATTTCTGAGCGTCTGGGCGTTTAAGTATCACGTCATCAATTTTGTTATTGTTATCGAGTAAAATGTTAGGTGTAAAATAACTCCTTCTGTAAAAGTACCGTTCATAGTATAATATTAATAATGTGGATGTGCGACGCTTTTGATTTTCTAACCTGAGAGCAACAGATCTAAAATCAACAGTCAACGTTCAAAAGAAATATTTGATGTTAACGCCCTCGGAGCCGAGTTGAAGATTAACAACTTAAACTCTAACTTTTTCTCATAATCATTAGGAGTGGTTAAGAAGATTTGTTGATTATAATGCTGCTAGTGAAACCTGTGAGAAAACGAAGAAAGCGAAATAAACATTGTAACGCTGTTACGCCGCGGTTTTGATTTAAGTGTTTGGCGAATTTTAATTCGGGCATTGAATCAGGTGTGACTAGTGTCCCTGTATTTATAGAGTACCGCAATTGGTTATGCCACTACTAGGACTCAAAATGGCTGCTAAGTATTGACAGCTGGCCTGATTGAAAAGTCAACATAACCTTACTATAACCTTTCGCCCATAAGAAATGGAACCAAAATGGCGACTATTGCGGTACTCTCTAAATACAGGGACACTAGGTGTGACGTTTGTAGAGCGCCATGTGTTGGATTTCTCCTTGGTCTCTGGTTCAACTGTTAGGTTTCGTTCGGCTCTTCACCGTTGGATGGCGTTGCATTGCAGGTTTTCTGGACTTAATTGCTCAGTAATTAAAAAGAGTTGGGGAATGGAAATTACATCATTGTAACTGGGAAAAATTCTACTGTCGATTGATGGGCCAGGCGTGGAAATTCCTGCGGGTTTGAGCATTTGCAGTGATAATGCGTATTTTCCAGTTTTTGCACCCTGTGACGTAGAACTTAATTTTCTCGTAAACCGCTTGATTTCTAGAAATTGACCGTTCAAATCTTCCCGACCCGGTGATGTGCGCATCTTATTGATTTTTTGCTATCTAATGACGGGTTCCGTTTCTTTAATTGCGTCCTAATTATTCTTTTGCGAGATTTCGGGTCTCGTAGTGGGGGTGCGGACGGCTATATATAGGACGAGTTCAGCCGCCCTAAATCATCTTTTCTTGGGTGCTAAAGAAGCTGCTGTCGGTTCATTGGCCAGCATCAAAAAAAAATCCTAGAAGTGTGTTTCGTTGTGAGGTTGACCGGTGGTTCGGCTGTTGGAGTGTGTTAGCCGGTGGAAGACGGCGTACGGTGCAGAACCTCGCCGGGAGGCGGATTTATTCACTTCACAACGTGTCGGTGGCGAGCTACTGTTGTTTGGTTCAAAACTAATCGTCTTGAGTACGGATTTAATAGCACAACTTTCTGTGGATTATCTATAGCCCTCAACCCTACCTGGAGGGTAAGTCTAAGCTTGTTTTTTTTATTATGTGGACCCGATTTTTATTACTGGGGATATTTTAGGCTGCATCCTTCCATCATTGTTTCTGTCTTGCGTCTGGGTGATGAACGTGGTAACCCGTGGAGGATTCCTGTGTACGTGGGAGCTTCGGTGAAGAACGCTGATATACCGTGGGTGTTCCTGGTTCTACGGAAGATACGTTGAGGTTACGTACGGAAGCTGGATCATACCGTTGGGAAGTGGACTCGTGGATCGACTTGGTGCTGCAACGGAGGCTTTCTGCAATTATTCCGCAGTCTTTGACGGCCACCGCAGCTTGGTCAGTCGAATCATCGTGGGAACTGCAGCGAGGGATTAAGACGGGATACCCTAGTAAATACTGCGGGTTTGCTCCCTCGCACTGAAGACACACCTACCTGCGGAGACCAAGGTTTGGTTTTTATTTTCTATCCTCGAAGGGTGACCGTTCCCTACGTCGCCGGTCCAGTGAATCTTCCGGTTACGTTCGTTTGTCGTTGGCTTGTCGAGGAGTTGCCTCGACATAACCTAACTTTTGCCGTTAATTGTTTATTATTGTTTGTTTATATTGGAGACTGGGTAACTGGTTTGAGGTTACGTACCCAATCGTTACGATTCTTTTGTTTAGATATTTATTTTCTAATTAAGCAGCGCTTATCGCTTTTGTTTGACCACAATAGTTTGTGGGAATTTAATGTACCATTTATTCATTTCATATTTTGATTTTAACTTTAAATTTGATTGATCGCTTGGTCTTAGGACAGCGGTACCAGTTACGTGTTGTCAATTTACCAACGCCGTTGCTATTATTTTATTTCATTAGTTTATTCCGGGGGAATTTTATCCCAACGTTTGCGGTACACTCGTCGAACTTCGTGGTTGGCCAACAACAGGTTTTATCCGGGTGCGCAAATATTTTTCCGGACTTTTGTTTTCGATTTCAGGTTATTGGCGGTACAAGCGTTTGCCAAAGCGTTGGCATTTGACCACGGTGTGTTTATACGTTCTTGTACTTGTATTATTATTTTATTATGATGTAATTTCTGAAGTCCTGTAGTGATTGCAGTGACTGATCAGCCTCCTGGTACCCTAGTGTGATATTTTTCCAGGTTTATAATTTGTCTCTATATATTTTTTTGTATATCCAGTGTGCCGGCGAACAATAAATTGCATCTAGGCGAGCTTTGGTCTTTCTCTGCCCCTGTGTCGCACTATTATTTTTCAGCCAGCTTTCGCAATCGAGTGAGCAGTCAACAAGCGAGGTTCAGATTGTGTGGCGCCTGGCGCCCTTCTCCGAAACATCTTGTTGTAGAGTGAGTCGTTTTCTCCCACGCCCCTCTCCCCGAGTGGCCGGTGCAACCTCCGACTGCATAAGCGCGCAGGTAACGATTATTCGTGGTTTATGGTATCTGGATATTAGTGGAAAATCAAGGTGTTTCAACGCTACTCTTTAATTTAAGAGAGTTACATTTATTGAATATTCGACATGACTTTTATAACCTTTTTCCAAGAAATCTCCAGAAGTATGTGAGGAATGGAGTATGTTAGTGAATTGAAAAATAAATCCGTGTTACACTTTTCCTCGAAATATATACCGGTTGGAACCGTGCCGACCCATCGGAGTGGTCTAGTCGGAGTGGTGCTCCTCACGCATTCCGTCGTTGAGACCGTCGGGTCCATACGGCTCCATACGGTATATCCGTTTTGTGTACGTTAAATTAGGAAGATGTTATTTTTAATATATTACTAAAAATAAACAATATACTGTGTATAATTTCTATTTTATTAGTATACATTTTTTCGCAAAAATCTTTAACCGACTCTTGACAATCTTTTGTAGATTGTCTGGTAGCATGCGATATAAATCTTCACTTCATATCGGGTCTTCATACCTTTTGGAGGTTTAGGGTTTAAGTATAAAAGGTAGTGTTGGAGTTGCGTTGTGCATCTAACTTTAACAACATTTAATTATATATACATAAATACAGTCAGATCAAACATCTATCGTCAGGCTTTTCGAAATTCTAACGACTTAGGGTGTTCCTCGCCATTAAAACTACTTAACACGTCCGCACAAGTAACATCCAAGCCTACCATTAACTTTGAACCTACCGACACGTTCAAGGGGTATCTGAAGCCGATAATTAGGTGTTTTAATTGGACCCGTAGCACCTTATCCAGATGATCTTCAGTAGTGTTCGTGATACTAATTTTCATGGTGGGGTTGATCGCTGTATAGTAGTCTCACACTGGCTTGGCCGAAAGAACGTACTCCGAATTATAAAATTCTAAAATTAACCACGATAGTTGACCTTTAAATAATAATAATAATAATCCATGCCTTAACGTCCTCCTACAGCTTACACCAATTACAGGGGCATCGGCGGCCATGAATCATTATTACGCCTGCGTCTTTATACATATAAATACGTTTGATAGTAAAATAATAAACACTTCTCTAGCCGTTAATCAGCGGTTATATTAAACTTATGTAATAATTGATCACTTCAGTATTACGACATAAACTTCCGCTAAAGTACTCAATCGCCGTTAAGCACTACGAACGAGTAGGTGACCTTCAAAACAACTAGTTATAAATGAGACCGAACTCGACGAAATGGAGATTTGGAGAAGATTGCACAAATTCCTCGGTAGCCAAAGGTGCATTTCCAAATTATGACTATACCGGTAACGTTTATTTTAGCTATCGTTTCAGTCGCTGCAGAAAAATCCTTCAAATTCAACTTACCCGTTTGCTAAATAATTAACAATTAATAATTCGTTTTAATTACAAATTCTATACTTTAGCATTAAAACTCCACAACATGAAACAAATTAAATGTATTTATTTCTTCTAAATATGTAATTAGGTTTTTCCTAATTAAAATTATTTACTTAATAAGATACTTAACAAAGGTAGAATATATGATTTACAAATATACGATGCTCCATTTTAACAGATAATTTGTTAGAAGCTAAAAATTTAATAAGATGCTCCTTATCTCATGTTAATATATCCGAACTTAATAACTATAATATAATTTGTAAATCTCAGTTGTTGGTGGTATTAAAAACGATAATGTAAATATAAAATATTATATACTCTTTGATTTATTTTTGTTTTTAATATTTTTTAGTTTCCGCCGACATCTATTCAATTTCACACTACGATCGTTTTCCTTTTCCATACAATTATCTTCGCGCGTGACACAACCTGCAATATCTGCAATCAATTTGGAATTTTCTAATTTTAATTTTTCAATTTCCATTTTTAGATTTACAGTCCCATTTTTAAAATTCGTAATATTTTTTTCAAAATTTTTGTTGGTACCTGTTAAATTTGTAATATTTGTTTTATAAATAGAGTTATCGAAAAGTGACTCGCGTTTTACAATTTCACAAGCCATCAAATCAGATTCACAAATCACTTATCTGTTAACCTTGTCCGAGGCACTGACATTTTCAACCCGCCTGTTACAGTCATCCATGGCTTTAATGTGATCCTTATCTCTCTAGAAATAAAATTATATGTTTTCACAGCTCACGCATTTTAAAACGATATAAATACCTGTCTACATTCAGCATACATTTCATCGTAATTTCCCCTACAAACATCCCTTTGCTTTCGTACCCCATTACAGTTCTCTAGCATACTCTCAGATCCTCCTCCTGATCGAGTATGGGCGAAGATAATGATTGCGATTAACGCAATGGACATTTTTGCCTAAAATAATTAATTAAAATAACCAGATTAAATTTATATGAAACACTTACGGTGTTTACTTATGATAAACTATAACGAAAGTGGTATGGACATTCATCATAAGCTAGTTTTTAGAATTTTTTATTTACTATGCAAAATATAATTTCATGTATATATGTATATACTTCATGTATATACACTGTCTTGGAATATCAACGATATAACTGCTGTAATTGCATTAAAAATTCTGCAAAGATAAGATATGAAGTAAGTGGTACATTTGTTGATATCTTGTAAAATCCTTCAATTACTGTGAATGGGATATTACCCGTAAACGAGAACGTATTGATTGTAAACTATGAATATATCGAGGAAGCGAGCGACTTGCTAAGTACCGTAAATGTTTGCCTTGCAGCATAGACTACAGCGCAAGCGCGTTTTAAATTATATAGTTATTTAGAAATGCTCAGAGATAGGGTGTTGTACTACGACACAGATTATGTTATTTACATTTCCAAAGATGCGGAGAAAGATGTGCCCGTTGGGAATTTCGTAGGAGAAATGACGGACGAATTGGAAACATACCGAGGTGGCAGCTACATAACTAAGTTCGCATCTGGTGGCCCCAAAAAAATACTCTTCGTATATTCTACAAACAGCGATTTTTTTAAAGACTATCGTAAAGGTGAAAGGAATTCGGATTAATTATCAAACGTCCAAATTAATTAACTTCGATAAAATTTCTAATTTGATAAGTAATGACTCGATTCCTGTTCAAATAGTGTTAAAGAATATTAAAAGGAATAAATATCATGAAGTTATAACAAACTAAGAAGAGAAAATCTATCGTTTAAACTCCACAAAGCGGAAATTTGGTGCCAATTTTGATTCCCTGCCTTATGGGTACAAGAAAAAACAGGACCGTCTCACGAGTCCTACACCCAACAAGTCGGAGACGTTCGGGCAGCTTCGTAACGTTGGAAATGTCATTCATAATTTTGTGGGCGGGGTTGCGTAGTAAACGGAAGCGTAAATCTGGTTACTTACTAAAGTCACTATTTGTCATTTAGGTTATGTGTACAGTGAAATGTCAATGATACTAAATTATGTATTGACATTTTATATGGTATGTTTTTCTATCATAATATGAACATGAGGAAGTAAAAATGAATTGAAATGGTTGGAGGAAATTATACGTCATTCTCTAACCTACACATCCATCACATAGTGGAATGAATAACATACCGATACCAAAGTTAAATATCTTTGCCGATACCTACATACTGTAGATACTTGTGTGTAGACCGTATGGTGTTTCTTTATAATTTATTGAGTTTATTTTAGCCCGCAAATTTTAGGTTGCCCAAGGGATTATATATTAACCTAAAGAAATACATTTTTATGAAATAATACCACATACTTACAACGTGATAGAATAAAAATAGATTAGGTACTGCGTTGCGTACTGTTATTCAATGCAACGTTCTAAAAGAAAATAAGGAAGTAATTTTGCCGAAGTGTGCTTGAGATGCTACGTACTAGTTAGTTTGAAATGAATTGATAGTTTTGAGGAAAAAATCATTAGCTAACATTGCAACAACTGGCCTGAATTAATCTGTCTTTGGTATCTGAAAATGCATTATTTTCTCATTTTAACTCATTGTATGCAAGCTTATTTTTTTAACATTAGTTTTCATATTGCAGAATATTAAACTCAAATCTAGTTGATACTATTTTCAGTAAACTATTTTTACCGTGGTGATTTTGTTGGTACCTAACTTGGGATAAGGGACAACCCATGATGGAGATGTTCGACACGTGTCTCTCATGGCATCTGTACCGGAGCATCACCTGTCCTCCTGCAGAAGATCTTTCACTTACTTTGCCACATATCTAATAAACATCATTCTGAATTCGATAGATTTCAGTAATCATGAGATCATTGAAACGTACTCTATCAATCTTTGCAATATTAATATTTAATTTAATTTTAATTTATTGAAGGGTAGTATTTTAAATCACTGCTTAGTCTTATATTTACCGTTTGTACATTAGTATGCAATAAAGTTTATTATCATAAAGTAAGATTTATCACTTTAGAAATTATTCCGACAATAATTGTCGGAATGATTGTCCTGCGAAAGACTATTATCGGAGAACAATTATTGTTCTCAGATAATAGTCTTCCGCAGGGCTATCAAAGCTTCAAAATTATTACTGTATAAGTATGAGAAAGAAAATACAATTTAAAATGTTTACACAATAGATTTATTGAATATAATTATAATTAAATGTACAATAATTTTATCAATGAAATTAAATAAAAAATGTTAAATGTAAAAAGTATTCCAACAAATTAATCAAGGTATAATACTAATGGAAATTATATAAGGTAGCAAAAAACATAGACTAAGAAACAATATACAGCATCTGTATGATATCTCGCCTGCAAAAAAAGATAACAAAAAATTTGAATATCTACACAAAATAGTATATTATAATACAAGTTTTATAAGACAAAAATTGGCGCACGAGAAGTTTTGGGCACGACGAGCGTAGCGAGGAGTGCCCAAATGGAACGAGTGCGCCAATACGTCTTATAAAACGAGTGTTATATACTATTTTTTCTACTTTGCGACATTAATTTTACATAAATTTCGAAAATTACGGTTGTCGTCTTAAATCTAGAGTATTTTTATGTTCAGCAGTTGGTAGCGTGATACCTGTCAAATAAATTCAAATACAAATATTCGAATTTACGAATGGTAGTTATTGTCTATGTTTGTATAGTAGTTGTCGAAAAAACGTGAAAAATGGACGAAATTGAAATTAGTTCCACGCCACCCGACGTAAGAAAGGCCGCCGAGGAAGTAATTAATAATTTGCTGCCAATTAAATCAAAAGCCGTATATGAAAAAGAATATGCTGGTTTTACTGCATGGTGCAGCAAGAATTCTGTCCAACACATTACAGAAAATGTTGTATTGGCATATATTAACGAAAAAAGCAAAACAAAAAGACCTTCTACAATGTGGGTGTGTTATAGTATGTTGCGGGCTTGCTTAAATCTATACCAAAATATAGATATCTCAAAGTTTGCTCGGCTTCAAACATTTTTAAAAAGACTATCTAAAAATTATCAACCCAAAAAGTCGAAAGTTTTAGAAGCGGCCCATATAAATACTTTTATTAATCAAGCGGATGATATAAATTATCTTGCGGTCAAGGTATGTACAGTTGTTCAAGCTAAAATTCAACCACTATTCGAAATAGATTTATTAAAAAAAAATACAAATAATAAATAAATTGATTACAATACAATAATTAAAAATAAAATAAATTCCTTACGTAACCGATGATCATGATCTTTTTTAAATTATTTGGTTTTTAGATCATATTAATAATGGGTTACGCAGGTGCTTGCAGACGTGAGGAGTTAACAAAAATGTCAGTTAACGACATCAACTATAAGGATGCAACTATTATCATCTCCATTCCACAAACTAAAACAGGCATTCCAAGAACGTTTGCGATTGTTGATCAACTGTGGATTGCATTAGTTCAAAAGTATGTGAATCTTCGCCCTGCTGGGACAACTAGTAATCGGTTCTTCTTAACATACCGAAATGGACACTGCATAAACAGCCCAATTGGGATAAATAAGATGGGCCAAGTGCCAAAGATAATTGCAACTTATTTGAAGCTACCGAATCCAGAGCAGTATACTGGACACTGCTTCAGACGTTCAAGTGTGACTAATTTAGCAAATAGAGGGGGCGATTTGCTTATGATTAAACGTCATGGAGGGTGGAAGTCCTCGGCTGTGGCGGAGGGATATATAGAAGACTCGACTAGTAAAAAGATTGAAGTAGCCGAAATGCTACGAACAGCATCGCCACTGCCGAGCTCTTCTACCCTTACCAGCGACGTTTCTAATAATACACATATCGACAATGATATAAATGTTAACAATGTTGAAGGCGATACAACATACACTCAAAATCTTATTACTCAAAGTTTGCCGGGAATATCAATCAACGCCAAGGACACCTGCCACATAAATATCAATGTTTACAATAACTGCACAATTACTGCAGACAAACAATAAAGTTTATTTGTTTTATATCTTTAAGTGTACTTACGATTAGAATTAACCATTTCTATAATAAAAACTAAAGTTGAAGTGTTATTAATTTAATCTAGCTAAATTATATAAGCGAACACGGTTACAGTAGGTTTTTACACTGTTAACAAACTATAAATAAAAGTAACATTACAAAATAAAATCAAAATGTATCCTATATAACAAAAATCAAATCAAAATTAATCCTACATAAAAAAAATAAAATAGTTCGTAATAAAATTAAACTTTGCTACGGCCTTGTTTAAACCTTTATCGAAACATATATATCTCAAACTTTTGCCGTCCATACAAACATAGCTGAGAAGACTAATCAACAAAGTATCTGTTTCAGTTTTGGTAACGCCACATTTAACACTTTCGTAAACCAGGTGATCTAAATTATCTATCGGTAGTGGTACATTATAAATTGTAATCTATAGATCGTTCCTGGTTCTTGTATACATATCTGAAAAAGAGAATTATCAGCTGAAACTTCGTAACTTTCGTGTTAAAGTATACTTCTTACCATGGTTGACAGAATACATGTGTTTAGGTTAACAAATGTGGTTATGTACTTCTATGTTCGGTTCCACAGAAACGAAGAAAAGTTGACTAAAGTTTGCTCTTATCTTGCATTTATTAAGTTTACCAGCACATATCACACTATTATTATTACCCATATGATTGACATGCGATTGAGGCAAGCGACTTATTTGACACTGGCAGGCAACTGGCAGGCATCAACAAATCTTGGAAAACTAAAAGTTACTAAAAGGTTGTGATCTAGTGTTTTCATAACGACACCGAAAGCGGTTTCGTTATGAGTTCATAACGAACGCAAAGTAGAAAATAGTATATTATTATACAAGTTTTATAAGACGTCATATTGGCGCACAAGATGTTTTGGGCACGACGAGCGTAGCGAGGAGTGCCCAAATGGAACGAGTGCGCCAATACGTCTTATAAAACGAGTGTAATATACTATTATTTCTACTTTGCGTCATTAATTTTATACAAATTTAGTAATTTTGGTTACTATTTTGCGCTAAATTAGAATCTAGGGTATTTTGCAGGTTCCACACTACCAGGTGGCGGTACTGTACTAACTGTCAAATGCGTAAGGTTTGGATAGAATCATGACAAAATCTAATTGTGAATAATTTTACTCTACTTTAGTCTACAAGTTTTAATAAATAATCAGTGAGGTCGCAACTATGATCATAATGGAGCTTGGGGCAACAGTGTAAACCCAACTGTGATAAAATCATGAAACATAACCTAAAAAGTTACCTTTATAATAGTGGTTTCATATTATAATAATCAGAATAGACGTGTTTGGCGGTAACTGATTAGTTACTTCAAAGAATAGTTAATAGTTAACGTTTACTAGCAGTTTCTACCTAGTACCACTGGCTTATACCAGTTTACACGCACATATAATTGAAACTAAATTGTAATTTCGGTGTAATAATTTATTAGAATGAGTTGCACTTAGTAAAGTTACATGTGATAGAGGTAATACAAGTTTGTTGCACACAACCAGACTTAAGACGTAGTCAAAAGCGACGGACAAAAACAAGTACGGTATTGAACCGAGCAGAATTCGGTCCAAAATGTTACCGAAAACTTATACGTTACATAAACTAAGAAATCCTCAACATTTTAAATGTACTATAGCTTCCTACGTGTATGCTGATATACATTAAACCATTTATTGCACATATACAATCCCGCAGCAGGAATTAAAATCGTTCATATCTACGATGTAGGTTTGATCTTCGTATAATACCTTATTATAAAGTAAATGTGGTCCTTGAATTATATCTGAAAAGGGGATTTGATGTTTAGTTGAAAAGAATTATGACAATCACTTACCCGAGTTGCAAAACATCACCGAAATGTCATGCTGGCGTATTTTGATGAACTCAGCAAAACTAAGAAAGCCCCAATCCTTTGGACATTCTATAGCAGGCTACACATATGTTTATATATGTATAGAAGATTGATATTTCGCAGTTTATGCGATAGCAAGCGATTAAAAAGTGGGAGTGCGTGGTTATGTGTTGTACATTTGACATATGGCATTTGATATCAACAATCAATGTGTACTGTATCAGTGTGTACCAATCTTAGAAAAAAGTTACCAAAAACGATATTACAATTTGTTAATTGTAACACCGAAAACAGTGTTACAATGTGTGCATTGTGAATGCAAAGTAGAAAAAATTGTTTTTATGGTTATTTTTGTAGGAATTCAACATCGTACAAATTATCTCAAAGTAAGAAGTCAGGGTGTTAAAAAGAATAAGGTTTTCTGTAACGTCGCACGCCAATTTAACAAATTATTTAAGTTACGCCACATTTGTTCCAACAATCGATATCTCAACGATAGGTTTCTTTGCCAATATACAGTGTCTATTGGGGGGTAGCTTAGACACACTTTGATATGTTTTGATTTGCACATAAGTGGATAACAGCATCGGCAGGTGAGCCACTCTTTGATTCCAGTAACTTGGGTTGCATAACTATTCCTTCGTTGTCTTTCGATATTGATATATAACAACAGAAGCATGGCACTATACGCATACAGGTGTTATTAAAAGAATAATCTCTCAGGCTTTCTGTTTCCAAAGGTCAGTTTGTCCAAGTTTACACTGCTATGAGAGTCCAGCCCGCATCGTGTATGGTTATACAAATAGCTTTGCAATGTCTTTCTAAGATTCTCCTTCCTTGACACGTCTAGTTCAATATAACGTAGGCTAGGAACTTATTTTGAAGGGCTACCGGAGACAATGCCATTAATATCGTAAGCTGTATCCTGGACTGTCATACTATTATGGTATAATCTGCAAAGAATAATGATGAGTATACAACCAAACAATAATCGTAAACTTACCCAAATAACAATGCGCATATTCACAACAGATAAATACATAGTCGTATATTTTCCAATTTTTCCCTGACTGTTATTTAAAATAATGATAAAACTGTTATGCTTTTACCTGCATCAAACATACTGAACATAACCTTAAAAATTCAAGGAGAAAGGTAATTTGTCGGGCAATTCCATCATACGAAGAAGCAACCGTAGACACGTGTTACGGACTATTAGTCCTCATCAGTACGGTATAGCCAAGGAGTAAGATGGACACTCAATGGAAAAAAAAACACTCAAATGGAGACCATAAGGGGGGTGCCCAATGTCGCCAATTGGTGCTAATAGTCCGAAACACGTGTCTACGGTTGCTTCTTCGTATGACGGAATTGCCCGACAAATTACCTTTCTCCTTTAATATCTTACCGTCGATAAACCAGTCTTCCATCTTAAAAATTCAGGGCATGCCAACCGTAGATGCTAAACATACACTATAGGAGATGGACAAATGCGACAGTGCTACTTTTGAATGGGCAAACGATGATTCCCGATGAGTGCCGAAATTGCGGCGGGCGCGCACGACCGGCGCGCGTTAGGACTGATGCGCCCGTCTCGAAAAAACATCACAGCAAATGATCCTTTTTTTATATCATAACTTTCTGTAATGTATAGCAACAAAAATTATGCTTATGAAGTGTATTCTACAAACAGCGATTCTTTAAAGACAGTCGTAAAGCCGAAAGGAATTCTGATTAATTATCAAACGTCCAAATTAATTAACCTCGATAGAATACCAAATATGATAATTAATGACTCCACTCCTGTTCAAATAGCGACAAAGAATTGTAAAAGGAGTAAATATCATGAAGTTACAACAAACGAAGAGAAAATCTATTGTTTAAACTCCACAAAGCGAGAATATGCGGACAATTTTGATTCCCTACCTTATGGGTACAAGAAAAACATCACTGCAAATGATCCTTTCTTTATATCATATATTTTAGTAATCAATATAATGTATGTGTGTAATGTGATTTTACTAATATTGTAAATTACTTTAATAAATGTTTCATGAGTAAGATGACTACGTTTTAAGTTTTAAGGCAGTAAGTGATAATTACGAGTAATAAATAAATAAAAGAAAGAATAACTAAGCGGTAAGTAGATGTAGTACATATATGTTAATATGTAGTAAGCAAATTTAAGATGGTAAGTAGGTCAATTCCGTCGCTGGCCGAGCGATCGCGCGCTCGGCGCTGTGCAGTGGCGTGCGGTGCTTTTGTTCATAAGGTGTGCAGTGAAAAATAAATACTTGTAAATGTTTAATAAAAGATAGAAGTTGCCTAAAAATGTATAAAAATGGTAAGCTTACAATCAAAATCAAGTGCTAGAGGCACAGGGCATCAGATATCAGGCAACAGAATGATGCATCAGTGTTTTTTATGTCACAATTTTGCGTTCTTTCTTGTGACTGATTTGTGCTTTTCTAGTTTTTGGCTAATGATGATTTGTTGATCAAAACTTATACATAAGTACCCATTCTTGCAAAGTTGAGGGTGTTATTTAACTCCTATCCTTTATTAAAGATATTTACTTATATGCTATTGATAACTCAATGCTCCTTTAAGCATTTTAAAAACATTTATGACATTTGCATAAATATTCGTCCTAGATTATTAGTAATATTGATTTAAACCAGAAATAAAACTGACTGTAGTGTAGGTAAAACTGAAATAAATTTAATTTAATACGACAAAACTAGTAGGCAACATGCATCATGTTATCAGCATTATTGAGTTATTAAATAAAAATCATAAAAACAAGGACACAAATAATTCAAACTTCAAAATCAACAAACACTTCCAACACACGTTTCCAAACGCCAAACGTCAACTGTGCATCGGAGCTGCTGCACGCTGGAAATACCAAAGGTGAATTTAAATTAACAAATATAAGCGAAATACATAAAAAATCTGATCAGGCTTTCTCCGGATTATTTATTGGAGCTTAAGGAATGCATAGGTAAAAGTCCGATGAAAATTAGTTAAGTAGTTTTTGAATTACACGATTAGTAATTGTTTGCCGTTCGTCGGTGCACCCCTAGTCGCTGCACGCTGGAGCGATATGTTTGCGTGTCTACCTACCTCCTATATGCACTGTGTGCGTATCGGTTGGTAGTAAAGTTCCGACAGCGGACAAATAAATTGGTGTGTTCTGTATTCAATTCCTAGAATGTACTTTAAATTTGTCGTTGGTAGAGTTTGCGAAGGCTCATACATTATTTACATACGTATAAAGCAGCTATGATTCTTGAATTCGCCGATTTTAACCCATGTTAAAGCGGTACACAGTCTGGTGCACCGCTTGTGGCTGCACGACATGGCAGTAGTCGCAAAGGCGGGTGTCGGTCGGGACGGGAGCGCTCGGCTCTAATAAGTCGCAATGATATGGTGTGACTGGTCCGGACAAATGCAGTGGAGTTTTAACACCATGTGGCGTAGATTACTTTAAATTATTATTACGAAGAAATATTACTAAATATGTCGGTATTAACATTAACTACATAATATATCATTTTTTGGCAGGACTATTTTTAATATTCTTCTTTTTTCCCTAAATCTTAGGGTGTGCACTGCACGCTCTGCACGTGTGGACCGCACGCCACTGGCGCTGTGTCATTCAAATGGCCGAATGGGCTAGAACGCCGAACTTCTCGACTTCTGGAGTTCGAGCCGTCGCAGGGACATTTTTTAAAGAAGTAAATAATAAATAACAAGTTCAAATTACTTAAAGTTAATTCACAAAATAACCGATAGGTGGGCCCCTCCACTTTGCAGCAATTGAATTCGGAAAATGGCCAACAGGTGGCGCGCTCAATTTTGAAGCAAATTTCCTTTACTTAATTCACAAAATGACCGCCAGATGGTATCCTAAACTTTGAAGCAAATACAACACCGTCTGGACTAGAAAATTGCTCCAAGGAGTGGTCATAGCCGTCGAGCTACTCCTCATGCATATGGGATCTTCGGGAAGACCTCGCTTGACCCCGAGTATGATCAGTCGGGGTCAAACGAGGTCATCCCAAGGATCCCATTACCTACTCGTGTAGTTTGCGGTAATGGTTTTAACGCAAAAGTGAATAATAGTATTGTCGTTGAAATGTATGTGAACTATATAGCGGCGATAGCCAAACAGATAAATTGTATCCATAAGTCGGATGAAAACTACAGAAAATGTTTGCTCTTTACGTTGTTGAGTGACGCAGAGAAAAGAGTGCAAAAGGGACTAAAAGGACATAGCGTGGGCTGGCAGTCAGGACCCGATACGGGTGTTGGACCCTCTAGCACTCTTCAAGACTAGATTGATACACTGAAAATTATAAATTGTCACACTACTCTCAAATTGTAAATTGTTTCTATTGCATCTGTATATATATTAAATTTATATATTTTTTCATGCATTTGTTTTATTTTAGTAATAAGATGGAGAAAAAACGGCAACAAATTTGTAAAAAAACTCATTTAATCAGTATCATAATTTTTTTTTCTGTTAATTTATTATATCAAAAAGAGAAATCACACCCCGCCGAGGTCTCGGTGACTGCGATGAGGATGACGTCGTCGTCGTCCACCACGTTTGCTGCCAATCTCGAAGAAGGTAAGCATTTTGATGGTCGCATTGCAGCTCGTTGATGGCATGCTTGTTGCAATAATACTTCGCACCAACAACGCCATCAGCTCCTCCTGCTCCTGCTTGAAGTTTTAGCGTTGAGAGTGCCGGACAACCCATGTCTTCAATATTGAGAATACGAATATTTGGTAGGATTTTTTCTAACCAGCACTTTTTGACGATTGTTTGAGAACCGTCATCAATTCCGGCCGTCCGTAAAAGTGAACATAAATTGGTATGGCTGAAATTGTGAATATCAGTACCCTCGCAACATGCCCTCCTAATAACTTGGTTTGACAAACCACATTTGACTGGAAGCTCTCGATATACCAATTTGAAGAGGAAATATACGTATTTATAGCGATCGTTATAGCGGTACCAAGTGCTTCTCACCAAATAGAGGTAGGCACGCTAAGTTATTATGAAAGGACATTATATCCACCTATAATATAATATATCCTATCTATAATATATCCATCTATAATATAAGAACAAACTCATTCAGATGTTTTGATTGAGTTCTGAAGGACCCTTGTTTTAGAAAAAAGAAATCGTCTGACAGTAATGTCTGAAATGGTATGTTTTAAGTTTTGAGAAAACAAACTTTATTTTTTAAAATACTACCGGAATTTTTGATGAAAGTTGTGTCATATTTCTTACATTTTATGCCTTCAAGACGGTTTCAACCACTTGCTGTCAAACAGGGATAGGCACACCAAGTTATTATGAAAGATCCTTTTTTTTGATAACTTGGGCATACGCAATTTTTTAATTAGGCCGACGATATATAAAATTTTCGTAGTCATGTTTCAGGATGGTGTGTTTATGTCGCGTGCTGTCGACCACAAAATTAGGAATTAATTCTTTGGCATGTGCAAAGTACACCATAATTTAGCGTAAACAGTCTCATTCCCCTTTACAATTACATTTATTTTCAATTATTGTTCATCTTTGGAACACCAAATCTGGTGCTCTAGTTTGTTTAGATTTCCTATTCTAAGCATAAAACAGTTTATTTTGAAAGCGTCACAACCTAAAATCAAGGCAGCATCGTCAACCAAAGGCATCTTTAGAGCTTCCTTAATTGGTATATACATCAAAATTCTTCGATGCTCTCTTGAAGCTTTTGTTGAGTTCAAGCAAAACGAGGTATGGGTTTGTCGCTTGCTCTCGACATATTAGAAATTAAATGCACAAACTTTGAAATTAATTCTTTTGAATGTGCAAAGCACACCATAATTGTGCGTAAACAGTCTAATTCATCTTTACAATTACATTTATTTTCAATTATTGTTCATGTTTGAAATACCAAAATTGGTGCTATAGTTTTTTTAGATTTCCTATTCTAAGCATAAAACAGTTTATTTTGAAAGTGTCACAACCTAAAATCAAGGCAGCAGCGTCAACCAAAGGCATCTTTAGAGCTTCCTTAATTTGTATATACATCAACATTCTTCGATGCTCCCTTGAAGCTTTTGTTGAGTTCATGCAAAACGAGATATGGTTTTGTCGCTTGCTCTCGACATATTAGAAATTAAATGCACAAAATTTGAAATTAATTCTTTGGAATGTGCAAAGCACATCATAATTTTGCGTAAACAGTCTAATTCATCTTTACAATTACATTTATTTTCAATTATTGTTCATGTTTGAAATACCAAAATTGGTGCTATAGTTTGTTTAAATTTCCTATTCTAAGCATAAAACAGTTTATTTTGAAAGTGTCACAACCTAAAATCAAGGCAGCAGCGTCAACCAAAGGCATCTTTAGAGCTTCCTTAATTTGTATATACATCAAAATTCTTCGATGCTCCCTTGAAGCTTTTGTTGAGTTCATGCAAAACGAGATATGGTTTTGTCGCTTGCTCTCGACATATTAGAAATTAAATGCACAAAATTTGAAATTAATTCTTTGTAATGTGCAAAGCACACCATAATTTTGCGTAAACAGTCTAATTCATGTTTACAATAACATTTATTTTCAATTGTTGTTCATGTTTGAAATACCAAAATTGGTGCTATAGTTTGTTTAGATTTCCTATGTTAAGCATAAAACAGTTTATTTAAAAAAATCTCACTACCTAATATCAAGGCAGCAGCGTCAAACAAAGTCATCATAGAGCTTCCTTAATTTTTATACACACCAAAATTCATCGAAGGTCCTTTGGTGCTTTTGGTTAGTTCCTGCGAAACAAAACAGAAAAATGCATTCTCCAAGCAATTAGATTAATGTGATGCCCGACATTAAAACAGTTTATTTTTAAAATGTTACAACCTAAAATCAAGGCAGCGGCGTCAAACAAAGTCATCTTAGGAGCTTCCTTAATTTGTATGTACATCAATATTCTTCGATAGCCCTTTGAAGCTTTTGTTGAGTTCATGCTAAACGAAGTATACTTTTGTCGCGTTCTGTCGACATATTAGAAATTAAATGCACAAAATTAGGAATTAATTCTTTGATGTGCAAAGCACACCATAATTTTGCGTAAACAGTCTAATTCACCTTTACAATTACATTTATTTTCAAATATCGTTCATCTTTGAAACACCAAAATTGGTGCTCTACATTGTTTGTTTTTTTTCCTTTGTTAAGCATAAAACAGTTTATTTTCAAAATCTCACTACCTCAAATCAAGGCAGCAGCGCCAAACAAACTCATCTTAGAGCTTCCTTAATTTTTATATACATCAAAGTTCTTTGGTGATTTTGTTGAGTTCATGCGAAACAAAATAGAAAAATGCATTCTCCAAGCAATTACAATAATGTGATGCCCGACATGGATAACGGCGTTGGGTAAAGTTGACTAAATCTTTTATTATTTTTGCGCGACGATAGGACCAGCTTATTTTTACTTTGAGTGAATGTGTTAAATAATCTGTTATGTTTTAACGATCGAAATCGATTCTGTTGTTGTTTATTTAATTTGCAAGTTTCTACGAAGATACATTCTCCGTTAAACACACACACACATGCACATGTACAGCTGGAAACCGGTCTCATTTATAATCAAGGTTGATGCATTGGCATCTATCACGTACTATTACTTTGTTAATTTGTAATACATAATCGATTCCGGCGTTCAATAAAGGCCATCGGTATATAAAAATAGTTCGTATACTAATAAGAGTGTTCTGGTCACATTTTTTAATCAGAATTTTACACCGACATTGTAAGTTTATACGTAACAAACGTCATATAACTAAATTTGTAGGGTTTCGTTCTTAGGATGAAAGTGAAATACTGACAAATACTAGGGTAACGGTAATACTTTATAAAAAAAATTCAGAAGCAATAAGTCGCAGTTAAAATTTAATGGTCAGAAACACCATAAAACAATTGAATTTCGAAAAGCCTGGCAATAGCTGATGCATTTATTGTAAGCATTATGATGATAAAAAAACTATTTCTTTATAGTATCTTTATTATTATTTATTTATTTTTTTTTTTACAAGAAGCAAATATGATAATTTATTACTTTGCAGTGTTAATAATAATTGGTTTTATTCTCATACATCCATATATACAATCCCATATACATATACATATACATTCATATACATACATATACACAAACACAACATACACGGGTGCAGTTAAAAGTATTCTTTCACCCCTCTGTCTTCGCCTCGGGAGTGGGATGGTATATCCTGTCTCGGGCTGATGGTATTGAGGGAGATGCAGTGTTGTTCGTCAATGTTCTTTCTGTTGTTGTTTATAATTTGTTCCCTCTAAGTAGGGATTTTATTTTCAATTTGAACGTTTCATACCGTAGCCGTCCTTTGATGTCTTCAGGCAATCTGTTGTAGGCCTTTAGCACCTCCGATCCAATGGAGGGTCCATATCGTGCTGTTCGTGATCTTTCTGTTCTAAAGTGCTGTGGATTTCTGGTCTGATATTTGTGTATCTCTCCTGATTTTTTTAGTTTTGTCTTGGTTTTTATTAGTTTGTTATGTATTTTGTAGATCAGTAGAAGTTTATTTTGTAATATTAATTGTTGTATCTTTAGTTCATTTGTTTTAGTGTATATGTCACATGTTGGGGTATACCTGTCTATGCAATACAGTGATTTTATTATTTTGTTTTGTTGTCTCTGTAGCTTGTTAATCGCTGTTTGCGTTGTGTTGCCCCAAATCTCGATCATGTAATTTAGATTTGAGGTGAATAAGCAGTTGTATATCGACTTCTTTAGATATTCTGGCACAATATTTTTAATTTTGTGAACTACAGCTATGGTTCTTGCGTTGGAGATCATTAGATTGTTCACGTGTGTCTTCCACGTTAGATCTTCTTGTATCGTTAGTCCCAGATATTTCACTTGTTTTGTCTGTTTAATCTTGTTTTTGTTAAAAGTCACATCCAGCTCAATGCTCTGGCTATTGTTAGAAAATATTATATATGTATTCTGTTTTTTTTTTTTTTCATTTACTGTTAAAAGATTTGTGTTGAACCAGTTTTCTGCCAAGTCTCTTTAGTTTGTCTAGCAACTTTTCTTTGGAGATGGTATCAAAAGCTTTCTTAAGGTCAATGAATATGCAAGCTGTCTTTTCTTTCCGGTCCATCCTTTGTTTCACGTCATCTAATAAGTCTAAGGCAGCTCCAGTTGTTCCGGAGCACTTCTGGAAAGCATATTGCCGTTCGCTAATAATATTGTTGTTCTTCAGATGTTGTTCTAGTCTTCTATGCAGTACTTTTTCTATGATTTTACTTAGGCTCGACGTGAGGGCAATTGGACGGTAGTTTTCTATTTTTCTTCTATCTCCGCTTTTAAATATAGGTGTTATGATGGTTTCTTTCAGGTATTCTGGAAAAATTCCAGTATCTAAGCTGTCGTTTATCAGTTTAACAAGAATTGGTGTAAGTTTGGTTTTGTTTTCTTTTATGGTGTTTGTGGATATGTTATCAAACCCGGGTGCCTTGTTTTCCTTCAGTTCTCGTATTATGTCGTCTATTTCTTTTTCATTAGTATTTGTTAGGTATGCATTGCTGTAGTTTTGCTCATTTGAAATTACTTGTTGTGGTTGATGTTGAGAGGTTGCTGCCTGTTGCTGTTTTTTGCTAGATTTTTTCCAATATTTGCAAAGTACTTGTTGATTTCTGTTGCAATATCCTCTATATTATTCAGTGTTTTGCCATCTTGTGTAATTATTTCTTTTATTTCTGTATCGGTTTTCACTTTTTTATTGAGGTACTTATTTAGTGTCTTCCACATTTTTCCTTGATTGTCTGTATTTTTAGAGAATAATTTCTTATAGAAATTTTTTTTTGTTCTTTAATTGATTTAGCTGTTTCTGTCTTCTTTCTTAGATATTCGTTTGATAATGTTTGGTTTTTGGGATTTTTCGTATGTTGTTTATAAAGCCTGTTTCTTTCTTTAATCTGTTTTACTATGCTGTCTGTAATCCAGCTACAATTCTCCGTTCTTTTTATCCTTTTCAACGTCTGGTTTGAGTTAGTTATATGTTGCAAAGTTCTTGATAAGTCTTCAAAGGTTTCTATGGTGTTCCAGTTCATTTTTTTAATTTCTGTACTTATTCCTTCTCTGTTTGTACATCTATATTCGTAGTATCTGTATTTATTTTTATCGATAGCGATTGCTTTTACAGTGGTTCTAATTATATTATGGTCTGATATATCAGTTGGCAAAATTTGGATTCTTTCTATTCGTTCTTTGGTATTGGTAATTACATGATCAATCGTGGAGTGGTTTCCATTCGGGTTCTTTCGGGTATAACTTTTTTTTGATTTTTTGTTAATTATATGGTAGCTATTTTCGAGAATTAATTTTTTGTAATCGTTTGTTGTTTTATTGTTTTCTAGAATGTTTATATTAAAGTCTCCTAGAACAATATGTGGTTTCTTTCTGTTGAACACGTCGTTACTCAAAATATGTTCTGTTATCTGATATTGTACGTGGGGAGGTTTATATATGAGTGTTAGGGCGTACTTTTGTTCTGTTAATTCTATTTTAATTATTTCTATCCCTTGTAGCGTTTTTTTGTAAGTTGTATTTTACTCCTTTTTTCACATATATTGCTAGTCGTCCGCCTCGTGAATCTCGTGAGTGAAATTCGGCGTTATAGTCTGGTAAGTGGTAAAGGTTCTCTTCGTTATTTGATAACCATGTCTCAGTTAGTGCTAATATATGTGGATTGTAAATTTTCGAGATAATTTCGATTTCGGCAAATTTGTTTTTTAGACTGCGGATGTTGTGCAATATTAGAGTGTAGTCCATTTCTTCATAATAGTTGTACGGGTGTTTATTAGTGCGTGTATCTTTTTATTGTATCAATTGTAGATCCTCTACATTTTTTACTTTTATTTTCTGTGTTGTCTTTGTCTTTCTAAGATATATGTTGCCATCTCTAGTCCAGACAAATGCATATCCCTTCTCCTTCCGTACTTGCCTAGCTTGATAAAACAGGGCAGTATTTTGTACTGTTAATTGATCATTTATATAGACTTCGTTGTTTTTTCCTTTTAGACCACATTCTTTAGTTTTAATTGTTCCCGCCGTTCTCCTCGCTTCTAATATTTTTTGTTTATTTTCTCTGCTATTTATCTCCACTATAATGGGTTGACATTCGTTTTTTCCTTCTCTTCTGGTGCACATGATCAAATCGTTTTTTTCAATTTTCACGTTTAAGTTATTAAATATGTTTGTGACGATATCGTCAATCCTTCCCTTTTCATTTTCCTGCTTTTCGACTCCGGTGATTACCAAGTTGTTCATTATTTTTTCTCTTTCGCCCTTCTCCATTGACTCCTCTAATCTATTTATTCTATCCTTCATTGTTTCTCTTTCCCTTGTACCATCCTTGAGCATCTTCTTCAGATCTTTCATTTCATTTCTCATGTCTTCAAATTGGTTTGACATGTAATTTATAGTTCTTTGTAGCTCCTTTATGGTATCTGTTAGTTTTTGTAACTGTGTAGATTCTGTTTCGCTATCGCTAGCAGCAGTAAAACTTTGGATGTTAGGTTTTTTCTTTGTCATGTTGTATTGTACAAAAAAAAGGGCAACAAAGGAATAGGATTCAAAACGGTGGACACAATTCTTCACACGGCGCAGCCTGTCGCAGTGGCTAACTGGCACAAACAGAGGGCTACGGAAAGGACGGGTAATCACAAAATCGTAATTGTACGTATGTTTGAATATATCGAAACTCCCTCGTATGCTATTGCCGAGCCGGTTTCATGTCGGCAAGAAAAAAGGGTACTCACGGTTAGTTTTGGCGCGCGAATACCAAAGTACGCTGTTTTCCTCCTTGCCAGTGGACGCACTCTTGATTTGTTGCTCTTAGAAGATAGGTGAGTTTGTTATCTTTAATTTGGTGTAATTTTCAATAAATTTTGTTCACTTTTGCCACCAAAAAATCACGAAAAATCCGCCAGCTTAGACTAAACGTCTGGCACGTTTTGGATACTTCTATTCCATTTGTTTACATGTAAAATCTACTTTAAGTCATGCGTGCAAAGATTTGTTAGTAGATTGATTCTATTCCCAATGAATTGAGGTCTTTAATCCATCGGTTTATTATGGTTGATTGATGAAACTTCTTCATATGGCGAGATAACCCTCCAGCTCTCATATATTTCTTCTCACATTGCGAACAGTTATACGTTGTATAAGTGTTATTGTGGCAAGATTTCATATGACGTGTTAAATTATTTCGACAGGTGTAACTTTTATCACAAGCTTCACAATGATATGGTTTCTTGGATCCATCCGAGGATGCTGGCGAACTCTTCGGGTAGCCGTTTAGAATTGTTTGTGATGGAGTTATAAATTCCTGTAGTTCCATGGTGCTTGGGTAATGGGCGAATTGCTGTATGGCTTCCATGATGCAAGGCTCAAACTAAACTGACGATCTCCAATGAATATCTACATGTGTCGCTAAAACCGGAAGTTCACACAAAACGCTGCAATTATACCAATTGTGACCGCAATTTATAAGATTGTCTCTCGTAATGATGTCATCGATATCAGCTATCTTTTTCATACTAACTGTTTGTGGGCGGGCTGGTCGCAATTAAATACGTAGATCATCAAAAGTGGATTTATTAGTGGACTGTATAAAATATATAACATGCGTGCGTACACTGTGACAGCCCAGTAACTGGTCTGAACTGAACTGAGCTAACGACGATCTACTCCACTAACTCGGACACAGATGTCGCCACTCACTACAACATTTCAAACATTCTCCCCCCTTTTGAAAGGTACTTTCAAATGAATATTATAATAAGTAAGTAAAATACAATAAAAAAGGTAGGTAAACAACATTACAAATGTAACACAAATTAAAGTGAAATACAATTCAAAAAAGGTAAGTAAGCAATATTACAAATGTAA